>BCLF01000008.1:4614757-4628424 GCA_001602275.1 Zoysia japonica | reverse complement strand
GGGGAATCTTTGCCTCACATTTGAATTTCAGTACACAGAACGCATGCCTACAGATATCTTGTATGCAAACAAATCACTTCTGTCCATAATTCTGGCAGTAACTAAAACCATTATGGGCAGCTAATTTAGTGCCTCCCAAATACAGTTGGCACAAAACACAAGTAAATAAATTTAGCATACAAAAGGAAGCTGGCAAGCCTAATAACCCATCTGTGGTGGATGAATAGAGGGGGGTGAACTGGAATCATTGGTTGCACTGGACGAGGTTGTCTTTCCGCAAATGTTGGACCTCTCTAGCCCTGTGAGTGTCCCATCTGATAAGGTGGATGAAAACTTACAGAGATCAAATGGTGGTGCAAAGTACATCGCCACCGGCATCTTCGGAGGAAGACTTGGCAAGGGCATCTCAAACTTCAATACACTTATGACCTGACGAATCGAAGGTCGGGAATTGTAATCCGGATGTGCACACCAGAGGCCGACAACCATCAAGCACATGGCTTCACGCACATCAAATGAACCATCGAGCCTCCCATCAACTGCATTGAGAATCTCATTTCTTCCATAGAGATCCCACACCCATTGAACGAATTTGATCTTATATTCATCTTCCTTTGGCACAACTGGCCTCCTTCCGCAAGCAATCTCCAATGCAAGAATACCAAAGCTGTATACATCAGATTCTTTGCTTGCTTTGCCAGTCATAACACACTCTGGAGCAAAGTAACCCATTGTACCAGCTAGCACTTTGGTTTGTGAGCCTCGGTCATGGTCTACAAGACGTGCCAACCCGAAGTCCCCAAGCTTAGCATCGAATGCAGAATCAAGCATCACATTGCTTGGCTTAACATCACGGGGCACAACACATTGCTCCCATTCCTCGTGAAGGTACAGGAGAGCGGACGCAATGCTAATAGTGATCTTGAACCGCAGTGGCCATGTTAGGATAATACTATTGTTATAGAGGTGTGTGTGTCCAGGCTCCTGTTCGGCATGAACTCATACACAAGTAAGAACTCTCCATGCTCATGACACCAGCCCACAAGTTGCACAAGGTTCCTATGCCTCAGCTGACTAATGATCTTTACCTCAGAGATGTACTCCTTCCTCCACTGTGTTAATCCTTTTGCAACTCGCTTTATGGCAACTTTGAGGTTTTGATCCTTTAAGAAACCCTGATAGATTGCTCCGAATCCTCCTTCTCCAAGCTTTCTATCCAAAGCAAAATTTTTTGTGGCAGCCACGAGTTCAGTGTATCGAGATCGTCGTCTTGGGCCCCTCTCTTTCTTGAACTCACCATCAATGGATTCATCATGTTCAAGCTTCTTTTCTCCCTCTTTTCTTGACTTTCTAATCTTTTTAAAATTCAGGAAGCTCCAAACCAAACCCATAGAACAGACCATGGCACTTATGCTAACAGCCAAGCTTATGAGCAAAACACTGTTCCTCTTCTTATTCTTCAGTTGCACATCAGTAGAACTGAATTCCCAGTAAAGTACCTGATGGGCCTCTGCAAACCTACCAGTGGCAACAGAAAAACTGATGGCCACTTCATTTGGGAGATATTTCCGTAGATCAACTGAATAAGAGAGGGAGGAGGTGCCATTAAATTGTGGGTTATCCTTGTACGTCCAGAAGACGCTCAAGTTCTTGGAGCTGGCCTGGTAAGTTATCCATGCGTCAGCTATCCGACCATCATTGATTCTACCGTTCCATGTTTCATTGGCCACTGATACAATCGAGTTGATGTTGATGCCCACATGCTTGTTGTCTGGATCCCATATGTTCTGATGGCTATCAAATTCGACAGCCAAGATTTGGTTTGATGCCTTGCTCTGATCACTATTATTACCGAAGAGGCCAAGGTAGCCACCACTTGAGTTATCAGGGATAACAGAAGGTATGGTGACAGGAAGAAGGCCAGTCCATCACCATACGCGCTGCTTCTGTTGTCAGCTTCTATCTTGAATGTGAAGCGGGTTGTAAAGTCGGCGAACTGCCCAGTTTTGATATCCCAGAGAGTAACTGAATCCATATAGACTGCTCGTCCAATACTGTAAGCGATCTCGCCATATAACTCTTCCTTGGTGAGCCTGACTGCTTTGTTGTAGAAGGCATTCCCCTGGTACTGGATTGCAACCGATCCATCGTGGTTTGATTCAGTGAAGTTCAGCTTGAAGGACAGAGGACTGACAAAGGCAATATTGAAGTATAGGACTAAGAGAGCCAAGAAGCAAGAAATTGTTCTTGATCTCATGACTTCTGAGAAATCTGGAGAGGGAGGAAAGGAAGCAAGAAAGGAGGTGAAAAGAACCAACTTTTGTGGAGTCTGAGAAGTTGTTTCCTACGGATATTGATGTAAATACTTAAAGGAACCAGACTTGGTCGTCTGTTGATTACATCCCGAAATGCTCGCTGTGTTTGAGCCAAAAAAAAAATGCTTGCTGTGTTTTGGTCATCAGTACTGCAGGCTTGTCCATATGGCAGGCCTTGAAATGGCAGATATAAGCGACAGGAAAGCAGCTCAAATTTTATGTTTATATTGGTGGTACAAAATATATTAACAACCAAATCAAACTTTTCAACACGAGAGAAAATGCTTAGTTTCTATCGCCATCGCCGGCTTAGATCAGGGACAAGAACAAAAGTTTGTTGGTTGCTGGCCATAAAGGATATTCTTGGACCTGTAGTTTATTAGTTTGTTTCCATCTGGCATCTGTGCTTACCAAATTGGATCTTAGTGTCCTTTCGTTTTTTCATCCTATACAAGAGTTGGGTACAATAGGTAGTATCTGTATATGGTTTACTTGGTCACAAAGTTCAGTTAAATGACATACAGTATTTCTTATTATTGTCCGATCTTCAGTTGGTACAGGGATCTGTTGCGAAACAAGGTTACAGGCAGTAATAGCAATACTTCTTACATTACAGTGCTTTGAAAATTCAGAACTAGAATCAAATACTCTTGTTAATGCAGTCAAAATGAAGCTTGCTTGTGCAATCTTTTACAGTGTGTTTTCTCCAGCAATTTATATTGCGAAGAAATGAATGAACAGAAAATACAAAGGTTGGGAATAGCTTCATTATCAATTTAACAGAACAACGCATCTCATGACTTTTCCTCTGGGAGCGGTAAGGACAAAAAAGGATCCAGTTCCAGTCAAGTCAACACCTGCAGGATTTTTTTGTCTTGTAAGCACTTCATTGTTGAGCGATGCAAGGGTCCTCATCTTTTGAAAGAAAAGCAGCCCTGCTCATGGTCCAACATGATCGAGTTGCAGGTGAAGTTGTTGATGTTGTAAAGCCAAGTGTAGGACGGTGGGTTCAACTCGAACAGCTGATGGAGGACCATGTGCGTGGCCTTGTAAGTGAAGTTGTTGATGTTTATGCGCGTCAGAACGTGATAACTTAATGGGCCTAATGCACGTTTAGGTGGAGGTGGCTGGCCGGTTCCTGGTTCCGCTCGCCCTGATTGGGCACCGAATCCAATCGACACCAACGCGGAGAATCTGTTGCGGTTCCCGGACGTTTCCGAGCCTGGCCAACGACTCCCGCACCCACACCAATACGGGGAACGGACGACCAGCTTTACGCGTCCAGGGAACCGGCGCGAAGCAAACGGCCGCACCGAAAACGGCCAAGCGCGAGGCAGAACTCACGGCTGGTTCTGCATTCCTGCGTTGCCCGCGTCGATCAGAGGTGGAAACTGAGTCTACCGTAAAATAAATTTTTTATAAATAATATTTGTGAGTTTAAATCGAAATAAATCGATTGTTAAATGACATCTGATTGCAGTGATGTTGAAAAAATCTGTTTATTCAATGAAACAAAAAGTCAACATCACTTGCAGTCAGTGATAGAAACAGAGTCTTTGCTAAATAGATTTTTTATAAATAACATTCATAGGCTTGAATCAAAATAAATCTACTGTTAATCTGTAAGTCAACGATTTGCTGAGAAAATTCGCTTATGTCGATTTTTCCACCGGCGTCGGCTGGCCAGCGCGGCTCGGTCGGTCTCAGTCACTCGCCCGACGCGTCCTCTCCTCCCGCGCTGTTGTTTATTCGACTCCGTGCCTCTCCCGTTCTGATGACCGAGCCCAGCCGCGCCCCTCCTGTTTCCTTCCCCCATCCTCCTCCTCCGGTCCTCCCTCGCTGACGGTGCCCGCCGAGGCCGGCAACATCTCGCAGCGGAGGCGGAGCCGGCTCAAGTCTCTCGACAGGCGCGGAGACTCTCACCTGCGGCGGGATGGGCACGCCCGAGTTCCCCAATCTGGGGAAGCACTGCAGCGTCGGCGACTGCAGGCAGATCGACTTCCTCCCCTTCACCTGCGACCGCTGCGACCACGTATGTGCTGTTCCCTTGACGTCTCCTCTCCTGTTCTTTTTTTCTGTACGTGTTATCTTTTTCATGCTTGTGTCCTCGAACCAAACGTTTCCTGTAAGCAGATTTTCATTTGGGGAGCTTGAGCGGTACGAGTCTTGTTTCCGTAGATCCTAGAACCCAGGAACTCATCTTTCTGAGGGAAATCCAGTGGATCTTGGGAAGTTAGTAGTAGTAGTTTGAGGGCAAACATTGGCTCGGCCTTAGGATGGTAATCTCAATGGAAGCCTTCCAGGCACAAATTTCAGGAGATGGAAAAGAAAAATACTAGTAAGCATTGGTGCTGTTTGACCGGGCAACGACAATGGAGAGATTTTTTTTTTATTGGTTATCGGTGAGCTTGAGTTGTTGTGCCTAACGTTGACCAAAGTATTACATTACTCTATCTACATCAAAGTATTACGTTACTCTATCTACATCTTGATCTGGCGGTGGTTTGCTTGCTCCGTTTTTTTGGTTAGGTAGAACACTTGTGTCACTGGTTCCCGTTGCTGTTTCATATTGTTCAAGAAATAAGATTGCTCTGTCACTTATTCACACAGCCATTTTTACTCCAAACTCCAGAAGTGTATAATTGCTGAGTTCGCGTTCATTACCCAAATTGACAATGAGGCCTATATGTTGATTGCACGTGATGTTTGGTGATTGCTGGGTGCTTAGTATTCACGTATTCCACATGATGCACACCAACATGATGTGCCATTCACATGTTGAAATCCTTTATGCATCGACCACTCAGGGTGCCTGAACGTTACTGTGTTTGATTTCCCCCCGTTGATGCCTAGTTACAGTGATGGGCATGGAGCTTGAGATTCCTAGATTATGCGACATTACTTGATATATTTCTATATCTGAAGAAGCTTTGGATTTATGAAATTGTAGTTATCAATAGCATGCTCTCTTTGTTTTGTTTTCAAAATGTGTTCTGTTCTACATTATGTATGCAGTTGCAGCAGATTGACACTTGTGGCCTTTACAATCCTTTTTTATGTCCTCTGAATTCAATTAGTGGGGTAAGTCGATAGTAAACTATTACAGGGAAGGATTGTGCCAGATGTAGATGATCTGTGTACATTTATTGAAACATCAGTGTCCATATTCTTTGGAAACTGATACTCCGTATCATTTTTCAGTTTTAGATTTAAGAGTATTTTTTGTTTGTTGAATGATTACATTGCATAGTTAGTGTTTATTAATCATCCTTAAATATTACCAGCTAGAATGCTAATATTTGATGGACCATTGTTTAGGTATTTTGCCTTCAGCACCGAAGTTACACATCACACCAATGTCCAAATGCAAATCTGAAGGATGTCACTGTTCTCATATGTCCTCTCTGTGCTAAAGGAGTTCGCTTGAATCCAAATGAAGACCCAAACATCACCTGGGATTCCCATGTGAACATGGACTGTGATCCATCAAATTACCAGAAAGTAACAAAGAAAAGAAAATGCCCTGTTCCTGGATGTAGAGAGACATTGACTTTTTCAAACACGATCAGATGCAAAGATTGTACAAAAGAACATTGCCTAAAGCACAGGTTTGGACCTGATCACAAGTGTCCAGGGTCAAGTAAAATGGATTCTGCATTCACCTTCTCAAATATGCTACGGAGAAGTCAGAAAGTGGAGACACACTCGAACAGCAGCCAGAAGAGTTCTTCATGGTGGAGCTCGAGCATTCTGAATGCAGCATCAAATTTCAAAATGTCGGCTGAAGCTGGAATGCAAAAACTGAGCACGGCAACTAGCCAAGCCTTCCAAAAGGCCAAGGATGGGATCTCCCCTGATAGTAGCAGCAGCAGCAGCAGTGACCTGGTAGAGCAATGTGTTCATTGCCCGGCGAGATTTTCCAATGTGGGGGCCTTAATTGAACATGTTGAGAAATCCCACCAGAAGAACTCACCATCAAGTCGTGGCAGAGTGACAGTTGATGTTTGCCCGAAATGTCACAAGGCATTCCGGGATCCAGTGTTGCTCGTGGAGCATGTTGAGAGAGACCATGGAGGAACTTCAATAGCATAGACTTATTAGTGTAAACTGTATGGCTGTGCCCTTTGTCAAATTGTTTCCCATTTGTCGATTGGATTATACTCGAATGCGCTGGGTTCAAATTGTGCCCACGAAAGAAGTATACTTTATTGGCATGAAGGCAATCCATGGTCGATGGAGCCTTGTACTTATACCAGATTCTAAAAATCAAAGTATAACCGTTTAGGATATTTTCGTGGATATGTTTTGCAATTTCTGTCGTACACCTTATATTGGCTTAACATAGGTTTCTTTGGAGGGCATGAAAGCTTTTTTTAAGACCGGAATCACCTAGTGTTCTGGTTAATACCAATATAAAAAGAAGTTGCCTCATATATTAAGTAGCGCATCGAATCTAATAGAAATCGTTGATTAAAACTAGAAGGTATAGAACCTAAATGTAAAGTTATTTTGGGACAAAGGAAATACATTCCTCCTGTAATTGTATCTCGTATTGATTCAAACTTATCACCTGTTCGTCCTACGCAGCCTACTCTCATCGCGTCGCCGAAGGCCTCACCGCCGACTGCCCGGTGCAGGTGAGATGCCTGCTGCAGTGGTCCGTGGCGCGTTGCCAAGCACCACAACAGACCACGCGCAACCAGGGCGGGCAACGCTCCTCGCCAGCTGTTGTCCGACTCGGGGGCGCCAGCTCCCCACCCCGGACGCTTCCGTAAATGTAAAGTTTTTTTTTTGGGATAGAGGTAGTACATGTCAATGTCAAATTCCATCAAATCATGATTTATATGGAGAAGAAACATATATCAGCCATCGAATGGTTCTTTCAAGAACTAAAGTGATATGTGGAAATTATTTTTCTGATTATACACAAAATATGTTGACCTATAACTTCATCTGACCAATACCTCCCTTGAACGATCCATATAAAGGCCTCGACCTCCTGAAGCTGTATATATCACTTATTTCACATGACTGCGGAGGTGATTCATCATGAACCATCTTCTGGTACTCAGCAGAATGGAGACCACCATACACTTGTATGCTAAGAATCTTCTTTTGTGGTGCATTGACTTTGACATGATTATCGAAGAACTCTATCAGCTCTTCTTTCTTGAGTTCCCTCAGTGCAGCAACCTGCAATCATAAAGTCACAGAGATCACAGGTACCCCACCGATCAAGAAGAGAGCCCTTTTGGAGTATATTTCTGAAGTATATTGAAGACATAATGTTAAGAAAGTAGTTTTCAAGAAAAACTATCCATTTCATTTCAAAAGTCAAATACAAATAACTATTCAAGTGGAGGGATCCTTAGCGGCAAATCAAAGAGCACATACCTCTGCTTCTTTTCTATCAAATTTCAAAGTTCCCTCGGAAATCTCTCCCCAGAAAAATGCTGATTCTTCTCGAATGTTCTTGTATTTCTCCAGTTTCATATCAATAAGAGCATTCACATTACTCTGCAGGAGAGACCATACAATGCTTATTATCAAAGTACAGAAACATAGGACCGATACACAAGAATCAATACTGACTCAGATAAAAAGGAATACATGTTTACACACACACACACACAGAAAAGAAAGAATGTGCAGAAAAACTATACTAGAGAATAGCTCCTTGAACATGTGGTTTTACTCCACCACGATTACCAAGACGAATAGAGGAGTTTCTAACCTTGAATTCTGCATCAGGCATTTCGTAAAGGGTGGTTTCAAACATCTTAAGAAAAGCTTCAACTCTGGCATCAAGATTGGCTGGATCCTACAAAACCACAATTATTTGACAAGGAGAGTAATTATACATTTACAACCAAAGTACTCCTTCCGTTCTAAAATATAAGCATTTCTAGATTTAGTCAAAGTCAATATTTTATTATTTTGACCACTAATAATGTGTAATTAATAATATTTTATCATATCAAAATTATATTTTTTGAATTCATCATGAAATAAATTTTCATAAAAAATATATTTTTATATTAGAAATTATGTAATTTGTCTAAATATTATTAGTAAAAGTGAAAAAGTTTGACTTTATCCAAATCTAAAAATGCTTATACCTTGGAACGGAGGTAGTAGTCAATTGTGAATGGGAGAATTAAAAAAACGGAAAACAAAAATGACTGCGCGAGTAAATTTACCTTCACTGTTGACTGGATTATAAACTGCAATCCACGGACACAAGAATCATTTCTGTGAAAACATCAATGCAATTTATGTCCAAACCCAATGTAAAAAAGTTGTCCAAAGCAATACAAAAAATATGTTCTTGTACAACAGCAAACCTACTAAACTCTTGACGTACGTACCTTTGACTAAGAAGCGCTATGTAGCCAAGTTGCTCAACTGATCGTAACTGGTGAAAAGCTGGCTGCTTACCAACAAGAGCAAGAAGCTGAAGTAGAATATTTTGTTTGACATTATCCTGATGAGTCTGCAGTGGTGAAAATATTGTTATAGCATTACATTGTGCAATACAAATTGGTTTGTTTGATGGTAATAAATATCGAATCATAAACTAGAAGTTCCCGAGTCCACGATAACATAGTGCTGCACTGTTTCTTCCATATAGTTTATTTTAATAATGCATATTGTTTTGTTTGATGGTAATAAATATCCAGTGATGCACACTGAGTTGATAATTCCTTACAGCACCAATACTTTAGACTAGATTTCGAGAACAACTGAAGCATTTTGCAATTTTCTTTGCCAATATTTTTCTTCTTGATCATTTGCTCCATAAGCAACTACTAATTTGTTTTATTAGTATTCTCTGATTCTGTTGTTTATTTGCACAATAAAACCACATATCAAAATATAGACTATAATTAGTGTTCGCTGCTTCTGCTTGGTCGACATGTTTCAAAATATAGATTCAAAACTTGCAACCATATGACGATTCAACAGATGAAACAGCACAAAACATTTTAGAGGGAATCAAGAATGTTTTAACATATTTTTTTCTCGAATACGCAAGAGAGCTGTGTATCTTTGTATTAAAGGAAGAATGAAACAGTCCGTTACATGGACCCCTCAAGCTGGGACCACAGCAAGAGGAGTCCATACAAAAAATGAAGAACTAAGAGGAAAAACCTTTGTTTCCATTTAATATCATATGAGAACCACATACAAAAAAGAATACCTGAATATAGTGCAGAAGAGAAGAATTTTCATCTTGGTGATTTAAGCACATTGCTGGATAGTAGAATCTCAAACCCTTCTCAAGCTTTACAATTCTCTTTGCAAGATGCTGCGATGGAGATAATGGCTTGAAAACACTAATTGGTGCATTAAATAAGACGTCTTCAATGAACTGGATGATACTTTTTGCTTCATTTGGCTCTATATTACCTGAAATTAATAACATATGCAATCAATACATTACGGTAACAAATTAATAAAAGGCAAAAAAATGACATAGGGGAATTTTCAAATTAACATTCTTGAGAAAGTAGTAACAAAACAAATGAGACAATTGTAGGATAAACCTGCAAAATAACTCTCAATAAAAGTCTTTGCCAGCAAATGAGGCAAAAACTTCCCAAGATCACTGGCTTCAAGATGAGAAAGTGCGGCAAGTTGCTCCTCCCATGGCCATGCATGTTCCTCCAATATCAGTGAACAGTAATATAGGGCTTGCTGATATGGCTGTCGGAATTTGAAATTCTGGTACTCCTTTGTCATAATTTCCTGATGCCAAAAGAAAGAAAGCTCCACCTTGTCATTGCCAGGTATGCAGGCATACAACTAAATCAAGAGGCACTTAAAGATGTCATGCATTGCAGAGTCATGTCACATGTGGATGCTGCAGCAAGCCTTTGGGAAAAAAAAAAAGCTGTTGTCCCTATTGATTTTGAAAGTAATAGACTTGTGTGTTTGGAAATGGACAGTATCTGATAAAAATTGGAACAAATACACTGTATCAAGATAATTTGGATGTAAATTGGACACTTGAAATCATGTTTAAATATGCAACCATCCCTAGCTCTAACAGCATCCTAGAAGTTATCCAGACTAAAAAAAACTACCAAAAAACTTGCAGGCATCTAATAGCAGTTACCTTTATTACAGAAAAACGGTCTAGTTTAACTTCAAATTCTGCGATCTTGCCGATAACAGTTTCCAAAAGGGTTCTCATTTTGTCATTGTAGCCAACCATAGTCACCTATAAGAAATCCAAAAAATATTGAATAATTGAGGAACCATGTTAAGATGACAGTAAGACATCAAATTCATGCCAGTTTATCAATGCAATGGTAAATAAAAAATCATTCATGATCAAGGTTTAAACATGCGGAGAAGCGTCAGTCTTGTATCCTCAATATTGTGCTACCTCCGTTCTAAAATATAAGCATTTATATGTTTGTTTAAAGTCAAATTCTTCTGACTTTTACTAATAATATCTAGAAAATTACATAATTTCTAATACTCCCTCTATTCACTTTTATAGGTCGTTTTAGCTCTGGGCACAGGAATTAAAGAAAAGTGAAAAAGTATGGTACGCAGAAAACGAGGAGGAAAGAGATATAGATAGAGATTTATTGGAAAGAGAGAGAGTGCATTGAAAAGAGATAAACATGTATTGGAAAGTGAAAATGACATGTATTGTGGAACAAATTTTGAATGCTAGAATGACTTATATTTGTGAACGGAGGGAGTATAAAAGGATATTTTTTATGAAAGCTTATTTCACGATAAATCCAAAAAATATAATTTTTATATGATAAAATATCATTAATTCTTCATTATTAATGGTTAAAGTGATAAAAGTTTGACTTTGACTAAACCTAGAAATGCTTATATATTGGAACGGAGGGAGTAGTCTATTGTGCCTTTTAATTAACAAAAGCCTCACATCACAAACAAGGATTCAGAACTCATGTCCAAGATTATGCCCTTCGAATAATGCAGAACATAATTGTAACCTTCCGTCAGGCTTGGATCTAGGGCATAGGTTTCTTAGTACTAGTCTAGTTAGCCCCACCTGCTTTACCTTTGTACTATTGTGCCCCTTGCACTTTACACTACTCACTAGAAACTCTCTTCATTTTAGGATAGCTCTGATGCACATGATATACTATACTGAATCAAAGTTCGTGCCATGCTAATCAATTTAACTGACATGAAATTTTGCATCCAAATGGAAAGTTGAAGCCTAATATGAAAATTTTGTTGGTGACCAACTTCAACCATCCAAATGGAAAGTTGAAGCCTAATATGAAATTTTGCATCCGGATGGTTGAAGTTGAAGCCTAATATGAAAATGCAATAATCTATCATGTAGTAATACTTTCAAAGGAAGGGGAGCCAGGTAAAGCCGTTGCCTTGTGACCATGAGGTCACGGGTTCAAGACCTAGAAATAGCCTCTTGAAGAAATGCAGGGAAAGGCTGCGTACAAAAGACCCAAAGTGGTCAGATCCTTTCCTAGACCCTGCGCAACTTGCATCAGGCTGTAGTAATACTTTTAAAAAATCATACAAAATCATGCGTGTGATCTCCAGCATTATCAAACAGCGTCAGAAAATGTTCCACAATCTTGTCAGAACTTTGCAAGGATGAAGGGAAAATAATTCTCAAGATCAATTTAATGACTCCTAGAACGATTCAATACTTCAATTTACAACCATACAGCAGGATTATTAAGCTCTTTTATATTGACATTAAATACTTGGAGGAATACAAGCTTTCACCAAAACTTTAAGAAACTGGCAATGTGGTTTAATGGACTATTGCGAGAGGGATATTAATTAATTTCTCAAAAGTTAAATGTAAACTAACCTGAAAACCGGTGTCATTTGGCCTGACAGCATAATAAAGGCCAGCAACTTGAGCATCATAAGCTGAAAGCAAAAGCAAAATGTGTTGGTTACTATGGAGCATGAGCAGGTCTGGAAAGTTTACAACTCGTGAAAAAAGCATGTCACAAACTCAGAACTCAAGCTTAGGAAATACTCCTCCATTAACAGAAGTTGATCGGGACATCACAGTCCCAAGAACATGAATCTATCTGCTAATTTCATTTGGAATATATTTACAAACTATGGCTAAATCAGTAAATTATATGATTATGAAACAATTTGCAGAACGAAATAACCGCTTAAGTGCCGTACCACGTGGAACTCCAACACTTCGCTTTTAACTAATAAGCATTTCCCCCTATTTATTGAATAATCATATGGTCATATGCGATGTTTTCCTTATTTTCTCTATCCTTTTTTATATTTATTAACCAAAAGTACAAACATCTAGGACCTCCTAGGCATCGCTTAGGAATGCCTAGGCACCAGGCGGTGCCCAACTGCTCGCTTAGTTCCTTCACTTTTTTAAACACTTTAAAATAGATTTAAAAAATGGCATTACACAACATCATCTGCCGACTAGATATTTCATATTGTCCTATTTCACTATTAGTTACTCCTCCAATGTTTTTTATATGACTTTGGTTACAACAACAACAAAGACTTTAGTCCCAAGCAAGTTGAGGTAGGCTAGAGATGAAACCCCGAGAGACGACTGAAAAAGAGCGACAACTGGTAATAAGGTTCAGACACGTGAATTGCTAGCCTCTACAAACTCCTATCCAAAGCTAACTCTTTGACGATATCCCAATCCTTCAGATCTCTCTTCACAGACTCTTCCCAAGTCAAGTTTGGTCTACCTCTGGCTCTCTTCACACCGTTTGACCGACTTATCATCCCGCTACGAATCGGTGCCTCCTGTGATCTTCCTTGAATATGTCCGAACCACCTTAAACGATGCTACACAAGTTTCTCCTCAACTGGTGCCACTCTTAATACGAAATCTCTCTCGTATGTCATCGTTCCGGACACGATCTCTCCTCGTGTGGCCGCATATCCATCTCAACATACGCATTTCGGCTACGTGTAGCTGTTGGACATGTCGCCTTTTCGTAGGGCAACACTCTGCTCCATAAAGCATGGCGGAACGAATTGCAGTCCTATAGAATTTACCCTTAAGTTTTTGAGGCACCCTGCTATCACATAGAACTCCAGAAGCTTGATGCAACTTCAACCATCCGGCTTTAATTCTATGACTTACATCTTCATCAATATCTCCATCTTTTTGCAACATTGAATTCAAATAACGGAAAGTGTCCTTCTTGGTACCACCTGGCCATCAAGTCTAACATCTCCCTCCTCGACTGCGGTAACACTGAAATCATACCTTATATATTCTGTTTTAGACCTACTAAGTCTAAAACCCTTTGACTCCAAAGCATGTCTCCATGATTCTAACTTCTGGTTCACTCCTATTCTGCTCTCATCCACTAG
>BCLF01000008.1:4588892-4601539 GCA_001602275.1 Zoysia japonica | reverse complement strand
GTCCAGTTGGGGGCCGCACCGCCTGCGCCCACCCACCGCGAGCCGGAGCCGGATCTTGCCCCCGGCACTCGTACTCCAACGTCTACGTTACTACTTCTACGTACCCCGTCAAGAAAGCCCGCCGTGACGCGCGGCGGCGATAAATGAAAGGCTTCACTTTCACTCCTGCCACGCCGCAACCGCACCGGATTGCACGGTGCACGGCGGATCGATCATACTCCTACGTACCCGCGGCCGCCGTGACGCGCGTGCTTGACTGGGTTTCCCCTGTGCGGATGGCGCCTGATAGTACGACTCCACCGCTAGTAATAAATGAATGCCAAGCCACCAAGGTCTCAAGGATGTGTATGGCGCCGCGCCGGATCCAACGCCTTCGTCGGTGCTTAGGTGGGCGGCGGATGGAGCAAGTTTTGCGCGGAATTGGAACGCCTCAGAACGCCGAACAAGTACTGCTACGATTTGAGAACACGAACTGGCACGGTCTAGATTACATTCTGGTATCTCTGCTAGACGAATTCGGTTGTCCACGGGAAACTTGATTCTTAGCTAGCTCGTCTCTAAATTTTGATGATGATTCTGGAGGGAAAAGCAGTTGACAAGCATGGAGGAAACAGAAACGCGGCGCGAGGAGACGCACCGACGGTGTCGCCGAGTTGGAACTTCTTGGACGCGGCCCAGGCGCCGTAGTCGGGGTTGCCCATGACGGTCCACCCGGCCTTGTCACCGACCTCGTAGACGGCCGCGGCCGCCGCCCCGGCGCACATCACCACCATCGCGGCCACGGCCACGGCCGACGCCCTCCTCGCCGCGCCAGCCATGTCGTCTAAGCGGCCGGCGGCAAGGAACGGAGCCGCGAGCTAGACAAGTGGAACGAGAGAACGGGAAGGGGAGTGAGAGAACGGTGGCAGCTACTGCTGCTGCACGGGGGGGCGGTTAAATAATAAAGCCCCGCCGCGAACGAGCGTTCGTTCGCGCAAATGCCTGTCCCTGCCCCGGCGCGGGACACCGCCTTTGGTGACCCAGGACCCGGGGTTTCACGTCTCCGTGCCGTAACTTCTCCTCGCTTCTCTCTGCGGCCGGCGCGGGTCACTGTTCACGGCTTGCGACCACTGCCAATGCGATGCGGCGATGCCGATGCGCGTGCTTCGGTGCTTGGTTCGTACGCGGGAGCGAGGTTATGAAATGAATAGGCTGGTAGGGGGACAAGTGGTCTCCACTCTCTGAGTCGCTCTACCACATCATCGTGCCAGATGCTACGGGAGCGGGAGTGCTGATCACTGAGGTTCGGCACAACAACGACAGGCGCTGATGAGTGCTGATCGGCGACTGGCACTGAAACGTCGATCCGGCACGTCGCACACCAGCTTCTGGAGAACGAATAGAGGAAGCGAGCCACTGGATAGGCCTGTAATAAGGGGTCGAAAAAAATGGCCTAGCCTCGGAGCAGGACGAGTTCGACGCGAAGAGTGGACACCAGATCGTTTGGGCCTTGCGGCCTATAGCCCAATTGCAACTCAGGCGCGTCGCAAGCATTGCAGCCCAAATCCGATAGCCCTCCTCAGTTACCACTTGGCCACTTTCTTTTCTTTTTTTGTTGACACAGTGGCACTTGACCACTTGGCCCCGGATTTTGACGTTTGTCCGTAATCTTCGATGGCCACCAGTAACCACATCCTAATCCTCGAGATATTTTCAGATACGGCAATGATTTCTAAGTTTCCCATCGACCGGTTCCACCGGCGGTATCCGGTCGAGACACCCACCATCCACCAAGCAGGCTCCACGCGGCTGACGCGTCGGCGAGAGGTCGACACGTTGAAGCAGGCGCACCCCGTACGTGTGATGTGGCTTCAGTCCCTCCGCACATTAATACTTCCATCTCAAAATAAGTTGTTTTTAATTTTTAAAAACGATGTATGACATTCATCTTACATATTTTTTTAAAAAATACAAAAATAAACAAGTCACAATAAAATAAATTTTTTAAATTTTTTTTAAATAAGTCGAATAGTAAAAGAGAGAAGTTTAAAAATCATAATATGAGATTCTAAAAATCCGAATAAAAAAATCTGATAATTTTTCAAAAAGGTTAGATTTTATAAGATTATAAAATACTAAAGAATCCCATGAATCTAAATATTATATAAATTTTTATACCATAATACAAACTAATATATTTAAAATGATAAAATCACGTAATCCCAACAATTATGATTTTAATTTTTTAAATTTAAATTATAAAAATATAAAAATCTAGCTAAAATCTTATAATCCAAACAATAGAGATTTTGGACTTTTAGTAATCTAAGAATCCATAATTCGGATTTTTGATTCAAACGGGGCTTTATTTTGAAACGGAGAGAGCAGCAAACCCCAATCATGTCCGGGCCGTCATTTGTCGCTCCGTAACCGTTACGTCAGGTTGATCAAGGAGCATGAGATTAGGCGTATCCCCTCGTAGCAGTACTGAACCTGGGAACGCAGATGGTGAAGCAACGGCCAGTGGGAAATCCAAAGGTTGACGCAGGGAAGCAGCGGCCAAGAAAATGGATCAGTGCGGCTCCTAGTGTTACCAGCCGCTGGCGGATGAACACGAGTGCATAGAAAATAGTAACCCGACCCAGAAGAAAATGACCGCGAAAGATTGCGGCAGACTCGAAAGAAACGTATTACGAGCACGTGGCAAAGAGAAAACTGTGTCTCTGCAGGAGCAGTGGCGGAGCCAGGTTTTGATGGTCGGATATTTTGAAATTAAAATTTTTTAAATTGAAAATGTGTAAACTTCATCGCAATATACTAATTGTTGAAATGAGAATTTAAAATAACTAAAAAATTACAACTTTTAATCTATTCTTAATATTTTATAATATTTAATATATTAAATTGACTATATTATTAAACTATGATATAAATATACACATATATACTCATTTTCTCTCCACATGAACCGGGTATTTCTGTGAATACCTAGACATCATGGAGCTCCGCCCATGCAGGAGAAAGAAAAACGACCGGGCTTAGCTCAGCGCCCGGATCTTCTCTCCAGGCGAAAGCGTGTCGATATCGATTGAAGGAAGATTGGAAGAACATCAAAAGAGACCGGCCGGTGGGGGACGACCATCCAATCGCCGATCCCTCGTCAGGCCGCGCATCCGGCGAGAGAGGGACGCGAAGAGCTTCAAAACGAAGCCCGGAGCTGGCAGCCTGGCCTGCGCCCCGCCCGCCGATGAGCGACGGCGACGAGTGTTGCTGTTTGCGTTAAGCTAGATCGCGGCGCTCCTTTATATAGGCCGCTCAGCGGCACAGGTTGCCCTGTCCTTTGGGGTTGGGTACTTGGGTGGGGCGTCGCTTTCGCGCGGCGCGGCGCGGCGCTGCGAAATGCCCTGACGTGTGCACTGGCCGTCGGAGTGCTGCTGCGCTGCTGTCTCCGGTAGCGAGAAAAGGCAAGGCCGCGCCGGGGTCCTCTCCTCTGCTGGTCAGGACATTCGTGCATTATTACGCGCTTGAAAAATAGCGTGCGGACTTTGCCTTGAGTAGATTTTTGCATAAACTAGAGCGTCGAAAATTCAATAACGGCAAGTGGGGGCAGCAAAGATGGGCCAGGGCCATCGACGCCGAGCTCGACCGGAACTGCTGATGGTGCGGTGAGAGCTAGAACCGCCGCGCGGAAGATCCGCAATTGCTCACTGCTGTGACGGGGAAGAGAAGTAGGTTCCTCCCAGTGCTAGTACAGTACTGCGCAACGACACAGACGAAGGATTTTGGACTGGTAAGACGACGCCCGGGCGCTGCACTCCACGGTGTTCTTGGGATATTTCGTCGTTGTGGTCGACTGGTCGTTACGGAGTCAAAAATTTCCCAGGGCTCCCTGTTGCCAGCCCTCCGCCACTCCACCAAACCTTATCGCGTTTCTACTCGCTTCGATTTGTGTCGATTCCTGGCGCTGACCTGGGTTGGGGTCACACGGTTGGTCGCCGCAAGGCATCCGTCAATTCAGTCCGCAACGGCGCAGGCAGCGATAGAGCCCTGTTCGTGTTGAGTGATCGGCCTAGGCAACTGTTGGTGCCAACCAAAGCGACAGCACGACGTGATGGGCAGTGGGTGGAAGGAGGGGAGGAATCGGAGGCGCGCGCACAATCGCCGACGTTGACGTGCCACTCACACTCACGCCGTTTACCAAGGAGGCGAAGGAGAGATGATTGCCGGCGGCAACGTGCGGGTCCCGAACGCGGGTCCCTTGCCTGCCGGACAGGGAAAGAGCCGAGATCCGTGCTGGAGAGCACCGGCGGAGCTACGTAAAGGCCAGACGGAGCCATGGCCCCTCCTTACCTAAGGAATTTTTTAAAATAACTAAATATTGTGATTAAATATTAGAGAAAAGAAGTAAGAAAATTAGTAAAATGACTTGCTGCTTTTCTCATTTTTTTTCTTTATTAGCTAGCCTTTGGACTCAAAATAAGATATATTAATGCACATGTAGATTTGTTCAATACATAATCTTTACATTGTTGCTTTGCTCGGCCTCTCCTACAATTCGTTCCTAGCTCCGCCACTGCTGGAGAGTGATGAGAGTTGGGGCGACGAGTAACGATTTTTAGATGGAGGTACTAGCAGCGGCGAGCGGCGAGCGGCGTGGAACAGTGGAGCTGCTGCATCATGCCGCGCTGGAAGCCTGGAACAGAGGACCTTCGCGGTCGTTGCTGCGGATTGCTCGCCGATCCCCGGTGCCGGCTCCCCCGTTCTATGATGGCTTACCGGGTGAGTGCGATCCTACCGTCTGAGTCAGGAATCTCAGATTTTTATCGTCTCCGCCGTTCCGCTCGCTCTCCTTCACTCCGTCGCGTCTTTGGGTTCCCACCTTTCCTGTTCGGGAGTTTCGGTTGTCCTTTCCTCCGGTTCTTGTGTTCCCCCTCTGCTGCCAGCCCAGCCCTCAAGAACGAGAGCTTGGATCCTCTTCCTTTCTCCACCTCCCCCTACCGGTTACTCGCACCCAGAAAACTCGAGTACTAGTACAGCCGTTCAATTAAACTCCCCGCATCATCGCTTTTCACTTCTACGACAGCAGCGTACTGGAGCAGTAGAAGGGGGAGACGGAAGCGCATTGATTTCCGTCACGGGCATGGCATGACACTAGTACAGCATCGTACAGGTGCCGTGCCTGTGTTGTGAACATCCGGCTGCTTCGGCGCTGGCCACTGGCCAGCAGCAGTAACTCCCTGGTAGGAGTACTGTACTGGTGGTACCCGCGCCGGCCGGACTGCTTGCCTACTTGGAGGCCAGCGTGGAAAGGTAAAGCAAGCCGGAGCAACCGAGCAGCGACGGACATGGAAAGGCTTTTCCGCTTCTGGAGTTCTGGGGCTCCGCTCGCCTGCTGGCTGCCGAGAGCGGAGCAGGATGACGAGTGGACGACGCCCGCAGGAAAAACAGGGGCGCGATGCGCTTTGAACCCTTAGATATGGGGGATCTCTGTCTCTGTCTTCGACGGATTGAACAGGAACGCGCGGCCGCGGTTTGCCCCTCCAGTCCTTACCGGCTTACCGACTGACTGATAACAGAATCAGTTACTTGCCGGAACCAACAACAACAACAGTTTCGCCTGCTCCGTCACGACAGGGACATGGCAGCTACACTCCTTCACCCGTCACCCCCAAAGGCGAGAGGGACGGGCGGGCGTCGCTTCTTGCCGCCGGTCGTAAAATCTGGAGCAGCTACGTGTGCCGGCGTCGAACAAGCAAGCAATCGGTCATGGCTGGGATCCATATCATATCACACGTCGCTAATTAACCAGCTCACCCGCCGGAGGAGCTCTGGACCTGGACGAACAAGCGCAGCTCCAACAGCACCTCTTCCTTCCGTGCCCACCGCTGGAACCTGGACGGGAGGAGGAAACGTCAACACCAAACTCGTGCCCGCCGCTTCGCTTCCTCTCGTTGCGTTGCTGCCTCCGCCAGATACTTTTCGACATCGCACGTCGAGTGGTGATCCGCAGAGACACGTGGGCGCCTTCGTTTAGCTGAAACTTTTTAGCGCACATTTGCACACGTCTATCTCAATGATGTCATTTTGTAGAGCTCGGACATCCACAGAAATTCAGAACAAGTCGTGCGCGACAAGTGCCATGGCGAGGCGTCCACACGTGCCGCGAGCACTTCGGATGAGCGCCGTGGAGTCAGCACAAAAAGACACCCAACGAATTGCATCCATAATTTTGTCCGCCATTCATTCATTCACTTGCTTTTTGTTTTTCCTCGACAAAGGTAGCCGTACCACTCGTTACACCAAACACCACGGCCGAAAGGTCACGCCACGCCACCACCAATCGTGGCTGGCTGGCTGGCTCCCGGATATTTTTCCTTCATAGGAGTATTCTCTCTCTCACATGATCGAAACAATCCAAGCAGAATACAGTATTGACAGATACAAAATGGGTGACACAACACCGCTGCATCGCAATAATTTACCTTATCTTGCATTCTAGTCTAGTAATTGAATCTTTCCTTCATCATCAGTTTAAATAACAACGAAAAGATTAGCTTAGAGAGAGAGAGAGAGAAAGAGAGAGAGATCAGCGCTGGACGTCCATGCAATAAAACAGGCAGAATATGAGATTATCAACTATTCACCTCCACCAGCCTTTCGCCATGAGAGGTTAACCAGCTACACAAAAGTATCGCTCCCATCAACCGTTCCCAACACTTCAGTTCCCTGAGCTTCTGCGTCAACGGGCGCATCATCGGTGTTATTGACAGCGGCGCATCGTCGGTGTTATTGACAGCCGCGCATCCAAGTGGGTTCTTCGAGCCGCTTCAGCAGCTGCAGTTGCAAAAGTTTCTTTCGCATCGCACCCAAGAGGGGACTAGACGCTGTTCGCGCTTCCCCTCCATTACCAGATAGCTCGCCGATTCCAATCCACACTCCAACGTGTAGGCTTGCCTATTGTTCACTTTCCTGGTGAAGAAACGAGTTCATGTTAGGTAAGCAAACTGAAGCGTATGCTGAGCTTCAGCAGTTAATTAAGAAGCCATAAGTCCATTACCAGCAGCGGGCTTCTGATCACTCGAGGGTTTTACAGGCATCGGCATTGCCCCGAAAGTCAATTGCGCCGTTGACATGTGAGTGTGTGGCACACCACCTGCAGACTGCGCTTCTGCCGCAAGGTGCATGAAACCACCAGATGCAGGATGAAGCGCCTTGCTTGCAGCTGCAATAATTTCCTGAATCAGCTGAGATCATGACAGGGTAAACTATCATTTAGGACCACAGCAGAGGGGGTGTTGTGGACAAACCTGACATGGCATTCTGCTGCTGCGTTTTGTCAGCCGGACGCTTTTGGTAGAGGCCAAGGGCAGCGGCAGCACCAGGTCCCGGAGCTTGTGGATCGTAAGTGTTGGGTATGAAGTAGTGACCTTGTGGAATAGTCTGATGTTTCACTGAGGATGGTGGCATATGTGACTGCTGCTTACTTCCCAGATTAGAAGCTGGTGACACATTGGGCTGCTGGCCAAGGATTGCCGGCATCGGCACAATGTAGTGACTTGTGGGGGTTGACTTAGATCCTGAAGTTGATGCAGGATTCTTAGCAGAATGTTGTGGTGATGACAATTGGATGGACTGTTGAACACCCTTTGCACTTCCAGCAGCAGGTGGACTGCCACCAGTACTTTTAGACACTGAATTGGATGGTGAACCAGAAGCAACAGGAGCATTTGAGGACCGCGACACATCCCCTCCAGTGGAAATATTAGTTACAGACGGTCCCATCTTCGATGAACTCAGGCTTAAAGAACTCGGAGATTGATGAATAGGTGAGGAGAGAGCCTGCATCGGACCTTTTGCTTGTTGCTGATGGAGACCACTGTTCTTCATCACAATCAAATTCGGGGGTGGAGCAGCAGGGGAGGTCACGGCAGCAGATGAGGCTGTCGCTCTTGCTGAGGAACCCTTCAACTGAGATTGACCAGGAGCTCCCCCTTGGGCAGCACCTGATGGGTACATCATACTCGGAAAATTTGCCACACTCAGACGGTCTGTGTATCCACCTGCACCACTTGATGTACTTGGCGCGGCAGACCTGGGGCGATTCAGATGGTGTTGTTGCTGAATGAATTGCTGCTGATTCTTCTGTTGCATCTGAAGGAAATGTTGTTGCTGCTGGTGGTGCTGCATCTGAGAAATGGTGGATGAAGCTGCAGCGGGCGCAGATACAGGGGTCGACAAACTTGTGGATTTACTTCCAAAGGCCTTTGGAGATTCCGTTCCAATAAGGCTCAAGGTGCGGGATGAACTCTCATTAGTGCCGCTACTAAGGAAAGGAGACCCGTAAGACTTGCTTTCTGCCCTGGAGAAGGAAAGTGAATGCTGCTGCGAATCACCCATGTACTTAGTAGATGCTGATTTCTTTCTCTCATTATCTCCAGCGCTGGGTGTCGAAGATGCATCCCCAGCAACAGATCTTGATTCTCCTGTGATCTGATGCTGGGGCTTGTGCTGTGTAGCTTGAGCAGATTGAGCTGCAGCAAAATTAAGCTGAGGATAACCATGGCGTGCTGCTTCATTATGGCTCTGGAACATCGCATGGCTCTGTGCCAATGAAGAAAAGTCAAGACCAGTTGAGGCTGATCCAGGAGGGCCAATGGAGCCAAAGGGCATCACAAAGGGTTGTGATGAAGCAAGATCAATTCTCACACCCTGGCTTCGACTGGCCTGAGGGTGCTGCTGTTGGTTATGATGATCATTTGACTTCTTCTCACTCTGACTGCCAGCAGCTTGAGGAGCTAAAGCGAAATTTGGAAGATGTGGAACAGCAAAATTGTGATCATACCCACCCTTCTGAGGATGAGATGGCTTTCCATCACTTGATGGGCCATCCTGTCTAGTCTTGTCGCCAACCTGCCGGTGTGAGAGGCCAGGTAGTAGAACAGAGCGCTGATTGCCACTCGAATAATTCTGGGAGTTACTGGCGGCAGCAGCAGATGGATTAGCATTTGGTGTATATCCCAATAACCCTTGGGATTGTTGTGGCTGATGCTTCTGAGATGAATTGGACGAGCTTGGCACAGGGTTCTTTTGAAGACTTTGCTGCTGCACACCTTGCTGCTGTGATGGGTGCAACATGTGAGAAGGGTACACATGCCCATTGAAGTATGGAACAGCTGGGCCTGGTGGTGCCATGCCTCGATATGAAGGAGGCCCTCCAGCATGGGCAGCAACCTGGAATGGGTATGCACCATTCTGTAAGATAGCCAAGAATTGAGCATCAGCTGGTTGCAAGTTGGCAAAGCTCAAATTCATGGCTGCAGCACCAGGGTTTCCTGCTGTAGCATGGGCATTGGCAGGCGGTTGCATCGCATTATTGGCTCCCGAAGATTTTGCATCCCCTGTTCGATTGGCAGCATTTGCAGCTGCCATTGCAGCGGCCTGTTGCTGATTGAATGGAAAGATGAACGCCGGGCCTTGCTGTAAAGATAAAGGACACATTTGTAAGAAATAACTGAAACTTTCATACAAGCACAAACTAACTTTCCTGCATGTACTTACCAGCATATTTGGCATTGGGGTGGACTGCTGTGTTTCATGAGCAGGGGGTTGCTTCCTTTGGCTTGATTCAGCACCAGCAGAATTGCCCAGTGCCACCTTATCCTTTGAGAGACCCCCCTGAAAAGGAGAGCTAGCCATTGTAGCAGCCTTTGATTCTTGCAGGGGAGCATGGGCCCTAACAGGGCAGCTACCCTGCATTGGGTTGACAAGGAGGGAGGCGGCGTCTGTCGGTGGCACAACACCCATGTTGAATGCTGGTCTTGGACCAAAAAATGGTCCTGATCTATTGGCGGTGGCGGCTGTCGCCGCCGCTGGCGGCCAGAATGAGTTCATCTTGGCAATTCGCTGGTGGTATTGAATCAGTTGTGCAACAAAACAGTGTGTAGCACAGCGCTTCGAGCGAGTTGGCGGCGGAGGAATCAAAGCAGCTTGCTGCAGTAATGAAAACCATAAGGCCTGAGGTGAAAAAAATGCAAATGCAGATAACCAGTCTTGAATGAAGTGAGAATGCACACAGGTAATCCGCTAGAAGACCCTGGCTTGACGTCCATAGGTTGAAGACCAGATGCTGATAGCGCTGGAACTGGTCCCAGGTAACTGCCGAGGCACAGAAAAGAATAAGAAACCAATACATTTTGCATCCAAATGAGCGATACACAGCCAGCAGTTAGTGGAACTCACCCAAACGGTGGGAAACTCCCCAGCCAGCCACCAACAGGTAATGGCATAGGTGGCGTAACAGCAGGCATAGCTGCAACACAAGAAATCCATATCAGAAAAAGGGAACCCGATTCCGAAACCAAGGACCAACTGCAAAATGCACTTCAAAGTACGTACCAGATTTCTCATGCTTTATCTCAGACTTCAAGAATTTCTGCTGCTGCTGCTGCAATGGTGGTGGCTGCGGACGTTCAGTTGGAGATTTTTCATCACCAAGGCTGGGCTTCTCCAAATCCAACTGAAGCGTGAGCTTCCTTGGGGCGAGCTCATCAGCTGGAATTCTTTGCACCTTCGAGTCCTCCAGATCAATATGCAGCCCTCTGCGACTCCTCTCTCCATCTTTCTTCTCCAAATTCACTCTCCCAGACTATAACGAACAAAAAAAAAATTAATGCAAAAATATCAACAAGGACCCAATATCCAATGTTCCAACTGACGATGCCAATCATCAAAAGAATAGGTGATTCTGAAGTGCCCACCATGTCTATCTCAGAATCCAGTCCCTTCCTATCCGCATCAGGGTCGGAGGTGCCATCTCTATCAGGAGATAGCTTCCCAGGAGGGGGAGCCTGGAACCCCAAGAAAAAAAAAAAGGAGAAAGAAAGTCAGAAAAGGATCCAAAAGATAAGGGGAAAAAAGCAGCCATTGCGGCAAAAATTGTCGCTTTCAATCTATGCCCAACAAATTCCGCAATACCAATTCAACCACACACACAAGGAAACATGTACCCACCATGAGATCAATGCAAAACTTTTCTTGCCGAGCTCCATCCGATGCCAGCTCACTGGGGAAAAATAGTACACACAAATAGTGAATATACTAATCAGATCGGCACAATCCAAAAACAATAATAGTTATCATCAATAATATAACAATCCAAGAGGCCCCACATCTTTGTCCTGGTGGTGGCTTCGCCATTCCTGGTGATATCGGAGCCCACCAAGGTCGCTTCACCGTCCGGCTTGCCCGAGGGCGGCGGCGGCGGCTCTGGCCGGCTCTCAGGCTTGTGATCCCGTCGATCTGATTCGCTGGTCCGGAGCTCCGAATCTCTGCTTCTTTCACGGTCCTCCGTCTTATTTGCCTCTCGCGAGGCATCAACTGGGGCCGCGTCGGGGGCGGTGTTCGCTCCACTTTCAGTTGCAGCGGACGTCGATGCCTTTGCTTCTGATCTGGCCGCAGGAGGCGCCTCCTGCCTTGACGATGGCTCTGCCGTCTCTGGCTTCGCAGGGCTCGCCGGACGGCTCTCTTCGTCGTACTTCACCAGCCGGGGTCTTTTCCTCTTTGGCGCTGCAACAGCCCGGGGAAGAATTTAGACCCCAGAAAACAAAAAATCGCAAAAAAAAAAGGCAGAGTGAAAGGCAAAGCCAAGAACACCAACGGAAGAGCTACCCACCTATAGTGCCAAGGGAGCTGGAATCCGACGGCCGGACGCCAGAAGAAGAGCGAGCCGGCGAGGAGTTCCCGGGCTTCGGATCCTGCGCGTCTCTGTGCTCCAGCTTGTGGTTGTTCTCCTGCTTGGGAGGGGCCGGGAACTGCCTCGTAAGCCCGAAAAGAACCTCGGCGACCTCGTATTCCTCCTCAATGAAGGATGGAGACTTCGAAATCTTTGCCGGAGGCGGCTGTGGTGGGGCTGTCGAAGGAGTTGAGGATGACAACGGCCGCTGCTTCGGCGCTGGCCCTGAACCGCCGGTGCTTCCACCGCTGCCAAGGGGTTTCTGAGGAAGAACAAGGAACATAGGAAACAGAGATATCAGTAAGAGCAAGAACAGATGAAATATGCCAGGACAAGGACGCCGGCGAGCTCAAAATCGTACCAGCTTTTTCCGAGCTGGCGCGGTGGTGGAGGCCGACGCAGGGGAGATCGGCCGCGACGAAGACCGCTGGATCTGCGAGCCGTCTCCCGCGCCGCCGCCGCTACTTCCACCGCCCGGAACGGGCCACTCGTGCGAAGACCTTTTCGTAGAAGCTGCGAGGAACAAGGAAGCAGGAGCAGGATTAGCGTACGCCAAGCGGGGGAAACCGCCAGGGAGGCCGAGAAACTTGGGCTTTACGGCGCCGCGTACCGGAGCGAGCCTTCCTCGGCACAGGCACGCCGATCATTTCGTCAGCGGCTCTGAGCACGATGGGGCTCTTCTGGCTGGCGCCTCCTCCCTTCCGCTGCATCTGCTGCGTCTGGCCGTGGTGGTGATGGTGGTGGTGGTTGTGGTACCCCCCACCACCGCCGCTGCTGCCGCTGCTGTGGTGGTGCCCCGCGCCGTGCTGCTGCTGCGGCGGTGAGGGCGGCGGCGGCGCCGTGCTCGGCGAGCGTCGCTGCTGCGCGTGCTGGTACCGCGGCGCTGCGAGCTCCTCCTCCTCGTCGTCGTCGTCGTCGCCGAGGCTGTCGTCGGAGG
>BCLF01000008.1:4549769-4578950 GCA_001602275.1 Zoysia japonica | reverse complement strand
GGGGTCGGGTGCGGGGCACGCGCGGTCCGCGGCTCGATCGAGCGCGCCTGGTCTGACCATCGGGGGTGTAGGATAGTTTCATTGTGTGCACACACACATATATACATATAATAAAAATTATGGGTTTAATAAATAAAATACATGGTAGTACATTGTCATCTTGATTGTATTTGAAATTGGGCTAGAAGTGACCTCATTTTCTCCCGTCCTTATAACAAACTAGTGAAGTTACAAAACTTATTTCTTTTTTATCTTTGAATCAGCTGCAACTGAAGGACAATTCACCTCCTTAACCATATGTTTATTCCATCTGAATCAAAGGCTGAGTTCCTTCACCATTTCTTGGTGGTGCATAAACCATTACGTTTCATTTATATCAAGATAGAGAAGAAAAGGAAACAAGTGGGTCTAAACTCAGTAACTACTCGAGCTATAAACCTGTTAGTAGTAGGCACTACCTGTTTTTTAAGAAAAAAGTACTACTTAGTGGAGTACAGAAGTGGGAGATCAACCACATAAAAAGGAGTAAAAGATCATGTGTCAAAAAAAGGAGCACGTCCATGAGATTGGCTAATACCAGTAGAGTAATGCTGATGATCATGCTTCAAACCTGGGAAATGACGTCGAGAAATTAGTGCTGATGATTATCTTACAGAATCTACCTTTTGAAAGTGGGACCAGCTAACTGTCTCTTCTCTCCCAGTTTTTTAATCAAAATTTTTGGTCCGCAGAGTCCTGAAAACAGTCTCTTAAAATGTAGGGACTTATACAAGTGAGAGCTACATGCATCGGACTGTATTTTTAATTTATTAATGCACATGCTTCTAGATAGAAATTCAACTCATAATCCTTTGTATTCAAAATTAACTTTTAGCACCAAGTCAAAATAGTTTGTATAATATCGACTAATCACACCTTAGATCAAGTTTGTCCAACATGCATGTCAACATCATGGAACCTGCACTCATAGTATCAAGTCTCTAGTTGGCATGGACACGGTATCATTTACAACTAGCCATGCTGACAAAATAACAAATAGTACTCCTACCATTTAACATGTTTAATACAGATAGCTAGATATGTTTGATGAATAGATTTTCTGGGTAAAAATATTCCATATTGTGTATTGTGTGATATACAATTATTGCTGCTACTCTGCTACATTATTTATCTAGAGCAACGTTATAGGAGTGGACTAGAAAAGTCTGAAAACATGATAATGAGATCCAAGAAAAGAGATGCCCAAAGGCTCTTTCCTGTCCAGTTGGTTCACTATACTGCACCATTAAACAATGCTATGGTAGATAACTCGGTGTTAGTTGCTTCTAATCTTTTTGTGCTCTTTGTGCTTACTTTATTGGGCCCAAGGATTACATTATATCTGGGATCATGTTTCTAGGTTAAAATTTTCTCAAGCCCCACATCCACATGAACAAGCAAACCCAGCAATGTTGCCACCTCCACTAGAGCCTGATCTTCATCACAAGCTTGGTGTCACAACAAAAAAGTTCTTTATATTTTACTTGCCTGATGCATGATGTGTTTACCAGCACCAGGTGCGTAATACTTGGTGATAGGTCCAATTATGTAGCTAGGGCAAGTGTATGGCCTGGGAACCATTGTTTGACTAGTATATTACAATTATAGCTACTATGAGCACATCTGGACCATTTTATAATGCTGGGCTAATGTCCAATCTACACACAACCATTTTTTAATCCCTAGCACTTGTTTATGTTCCAGGATTATCCTTACCATTAAACAATTGTTATCCCTACTGCCAACTTGTTAGTAATATACTGATTATTTTATGAGTACCTGTTAGTGACCTCTCGTGTAGTTACAATGGCTTGAAAGGGACCTAATTGGAGCCTAGAGCAGATAACAGGAGTAGCGAGGCAGGAAAGAGGAAAGAGTGATCTAGAATGGTTTGTCATTAGTGCCTAACAGCACCTTAAATTTAATAGCATTATTAGTGTACTTCCGAAAAGGAGTTGTTAGGGGCATATTTATATGGTGCCCATGACTATGCAGCACGTATATAAAATACTCTTGGCATGTTACCCCCTGAATACCAACATTTCAAAGAGACAATGAATATACAAAGGATAGGCTTCGACATTATATTAATAGTATTCGTATCAGAGAAGAAAAAACAAAAACAATTAATTGGGCATGCACCATTATACCCTCTCGTATGGTATGTGTACATGCATGTATTCTTTTCTATAAAAAGGGAAAATTCCAGTAAATAAACATGTCCATTTACTCCCAAAAAATATAGTTAGTACACATATAATCCTCTAAACATTTACGGAGTATTTGGTTTACATGACCTGCAAACTTCCTAATTTTTGAATTGTAGAATGGCATTTTTTTAGGGACAGAGTACTCAATTAGACAATTACGCTTATACTCCTAAATTAAATAAAAAAATCAGGAAGTTAAATGACTGGTTCGATTTAGGCATACTATCTCTAGCGCTGTTTATTTCCAGCCAAGAATCCTCGGATCATACGACTGACTGACCGATGAGCCAGTGCATTTGCTCGATCCGCAAGCAAGCGCTTCCAATCAAGCAACCAGAAATGGCTAAAAGCGCGGTCCAAACAGCCGGGTTCATCTAGAACTCTTCTCGGCCGTCCTTTTCTCCCACCATTTCATTTCTCTTGTCGCCGATCAACACCGCCCGGCGCACGGAGAGTCGGAGACCACCAACGTCAGGAGCTGGACTCTGGTAGTACATGCCAGCAACTAACACTGCTGTACAGCACCACAATTCACAGGAGAATGGCGGCTGAGAAGATGGCAGCATTCTCCATTATCCACCTGGCATGCACTTGGTGTGCGCACTGAGGAACGGAGATCTCGTCGTGTCACAGTCGATAAATGTACAAACCTCTGTTCACAGATATTTGTCAATTTTAACTTTAATATTTAATATTTGACTATTTGTCTTTTCATCGATCATTTATATATGTTGATATAAAATGTATGAATAGTAAATGTTAAATTCACCGATTATTTGTGAACAAAGGTTTGTATAAAAGGCCGATCTCAAAAAGGAATCATTGCCAATGCAGAGACAAAATTAAAACATGACAAATAGGGGGCATAACTTATAGTAGCACTCCCTCCGTTCTAAAATATAAACATATTTTTAAAGTTTGAATAAAATCAAAGTTTAGTAACTTTTACTAATAATATCTAGAAAATTATATAATTTATAATAAAAAAATATAATTTTTATAAAAACTTGTTTCATAATGAATTTAAAAAAAATTATATGATAAAATATTATTAATTATACATTATTAGTGGTCAAGTGATAAAAATTTGACTTTGATCAAATCTAAAAATGCTTATATTTTGAAACGGAGAGAGTATCATTCAGATCTTTTTGTGTTTCCATTTTTGTAACATACTGGTTTCTATATGTACAAAGCCCACAGTGTATCTGGGACTCAACTTCAGCTCTAGCAAGACTCTTCTCTTTTCGAGGTTTTGAATGTATGCAGCAATAAGTATCGCAACAAGGTAATGCAGGAGAGTCCTAGTCTTGCCAGGATGGCTCCATGCGATGGTTATGTACAATGTATCAATGTTCTTTCCTGAAGAATAGTAGCTTCACACTTTCAATAGCAACGCTTTGATTTTCATTTCCCAAATCAACTACCCATTCTTCACGTAGGTTTCCTTTGTAGGCCAGATGCAAGTATATATAAATGGAACAATCAGATTGAATAGCGGAAGTTGAATCACTTCGATTTGTCAGAAAGCGGCTCTGATGCTGACAGTTTGATTACCGACAACTTTTTACTGATCTCTAGCTCCTGTTGTGACCTGAGGTAACCCTGTGCTGTAGAAGTGACTATCTGAATAATGAAGTTTATAACCATAATCCACACCACAGTATTCCAGATCAAAGAGAACGACAGATTCCACTCCTTTCCCTAAAAATGAATAAAGAACATTTATAAGCAATAGATTACTACCAGATATGAAGATAACAACAATCTAGAATCTACTAATTTGCAGTTGCAGAGGAAACCACAGAAGCTCAAAGTGTTGAATGCTTTATCAGTTACTATTATTACTTTCTTTCTTTTTTTTCGAACCGTTATCAGTATCAGAGTTGTCACCTAGGTCAAGAGCTTCTATAGTGTGATATGCCATGTCATATACTATTTGTATTGTCAATGACAAAAGTCAGAATAAAACTACCACCCCATCAATTCTGGTCAGTGCCATACCACTATAATGATTAAAACAAGTGAAGCTGATGGCTGCATGACTGCTAGAGTAAAATACATACCTTCACAGCCACAGAAGCAGATGCAGCGACATGAGCTGATAAGAACTTATTCTTTACTGTCTTCAACTTAGTAGTTAAAGAGGGAAGTGCGGACAGTACTCCAGGAAAGTGGCCAAATGCCCAGATAAGCCTTTTCTCCACCAAATCAAGAAGTTGGTTATTGCAGAGAGTAATCACCAATGTTGTCTGCAGAGGAAATTTGTAAGATTATGGTTAACTGGCTTAACAAAATATGAAAAAAAATTCAACATTATAGGAATTGACTAAGAATTTTTAAAATGCCGAACCTGAATAAAAACTTTAACAATAGCCTTTCCAATTAGTGTTGCTAGAAAAAACTTCCAGAAAGGTATGCCAAATTGTCCACACAATATACCAGCAAGATCAAACAAAGGGTTTGGCACCTGATAGAAGAAAAGGTTATAGAGTTTCTCCACATGCCATATCATGTTAATATAATAGAAAACTGCTGCAAGGATATTATCCAATAAACATGAGATAATTCTCCTTGTATTTAATAATACATAATGCCATGGGTTCATTTTGAAATGTACTCTTTCTATATCAAATCATAACTGTGAACATGACTTTTTGGTGTTTTAAATGGCATTCACTTAACAGCCTCAAGGTGCTATGAGGCTAGTCATCAATTTCAAAGAGAAGTGATAGCAATGTAGGTCCTGAACAAAGAAATGCGAGATGTCAATAGAAGATACTCACTGAAGCAAGCAGCAAGATTATAGTGAAGTTTAAGTACTGCGAATGCGACATGAGCCAGCATTTGGCTTGATGTAAAGTTGAAGATAGAAAGCCTTCTGAAATGGAATCATTCAATTCTTCCAACTCATCTATTTTGTGGCCAGACATTCTAGCTGTGTTTCATTTAAGGAGAAAGGAATCAGTAATATAGCAAAACACACTAGTTCAGCAACAATGGGCTGACTGCATCATTTGATTAGATGGTTTCAGACAAATGGTACAATATTATTTTTTTATTCATGGAGCCTAAATTAAAATTTATATGATGAATTACTGGGTTTAACTCGTAAGTCACATAGCCCAGCAAGTGATATAGTTGCAACACTATTTAGACATATAGATAAAGCCCCATGAGCCTTAACTTGTTTCAACTTTTATCTTAGTGAAATTAAAGTGTTTCAGATTCTCAGTAGAATGGGACTCAGCCTTCTATATAAGCTAATAAGATGATTGTACATCTATAACAAAGCATCATTGTTTAAGGATAAAACACGATAAAAAAAACCGCATCCTCTTACATATTATAGTCTCAGCAGAATATTACAGAATTTATATAAACTTTTTTTTTACTCGGCCTAGGAAATTTGTTAATAAATATATTTCAGTGAACTATCATGAAAAGAGGTATATGGCATAACTCGATCTTTTGTTAACAGATGACTTGAAGAGATCTATCAAGCAGACAACTAAAAGAAACTAAGATAGAGTGCAGTTGAAAGCAGTGTGAATGAAACCTGCTCTTGAAAGAAAATAGGGCGGAAGCTCCCCAAGTGTAGTTCCAATGCCCCAAAGAACAGCTTCAAGATAAACTTCTTGAAGTATTTTGCTGAATGTAATTGTTTCCCTATATATTGGCGGTCCAAACTCCATGCAGTCTTTCTCTAACCACGATGGACTCCTTTTAAGGAGAATAGTGTCATAAGGAGCGCTTTTTAAATCAACCCGACCACACTGAACCGCTTTTATTGTAAAAAGAGCAATATGGGGGCCTAAATATAATACAAAAGTGTGCAAACCAGAACCTGCAATAAGAAACCATGTAAACTGAATTTATGTTATATTCTTAATCCAATAATTGACTTCCGATTGCATAAATTAGCTAATCTGAAAACTATTTGCACTTACCTAATCCAATGGATGAAGCAACCCCAAGCACAACCCACCACATTCCAAACCGGATATACATAAGCAGCTCCCGGACATGCTGCATCAATGACAAAAAATCTAAGCTGCAAAAGAGACCTTGTACACTACTGAACTAGCGTGCATGCAATAAAGAGAGATAGCGTAAGCACATTGCCAACTAATGTGAACAAGTGATAGGTATAATTATCTTGATCAATATGTGGCACATTTTCCAAATGGCAGCTATCTTCAATCCAGCATTGAAGACATTAAATGAACAATTTGCTTCAGCATTCAGTTTGTGATATTTATATATATCCACAGAATGTGAAAAGGTCTATTAAGTTATATGCTCATTATTAGCGCAAGTCACCATCTAGTAATGTAGCATCTGTATCTACTGTTCAACTTGTGAGACACAAATTCTCTAATTCTTTTTCAGAAAAAAGATGTATAGATGATATACCTTTTCATGTGGACCATCAATGGATAAGAGTAGAACCCAGGTAGCAACAACCAAAAGAACCATGATTTTCATCCAAACACCTTTCTTCAGAACAGAGGAACATGTTCTTCTCAAGCTCTGGGCAATGGCTAACATGAAGAATGCCAATGTCTTGAGTGGCCGTGATGTCAATGTTAGTTTCTCCAAATCCACGCGATGTTTCTCTCGGAGCTCTGGAACATGTGAATTGGTAAGAACAGTGGACTACTCTGTAGCTTTATGTCATTCGGCAAACAGAGTGTTTTCAAAATACTGGTTTCATCTCATCACATAGGTGGTACACTGGTTTCATCTCATCACATAGGTGGTACAGAGAATCCATCACATTCCTAATTTGTTCCGATGTACTCCCTTCGGTTTTAAATTATTGACACCGTTGACTTTTAACATCAACTCTGATCATTCGTCTTATTAAAAAAAATATTCCCATGTGTAAAATTATTAGTTGTGATTTAAATTTCACTAATGATAAATCAAATAATCATAAAATCTTACATATTTGAATTTTTTTTAATAAGATGAATAATCAAAAGTTAATGTTAAAAATCAACGGTGTCAATATTTTAAAATCAGATGGAGTACATGAAAACAAAAAGGAACCTGACAGCTACCATCCATAATTGTTTTTCAAAAGGACCCCTATGTGTAAAGTAACAATTTATCTCTGTCCGGAAAAAAGCCTCCGTGCTCGAGAATGGAATTTGCTGAAATCATACACCACAAGGACAAGGCTAAAATTTATGAAATTATCAAAAAAAAAATGTTTCTCCTTGCTACCAATCTAAAAACATCGTTGGAAGATAGTGCCCAAAAATGAAGCTAATTTGATCCTATATTCCAGTCGAAAACCGTAACTTTAAACATCCTAGAGACTCTAAATGATGCAATGCTAATCATAATTCAGAAGCCACAGCCCACAGATGAAGTTAACCAAAGTCCAGAACTGTTGGATCGGTGTTATAGAGCATAAGAAATGAAAAAGAAAAAACAACCAAAACAAAGTCTTGGTGCTCCACTCAAAAGGGAACAAGATTCCAACTTTCTCGGAATACCTCAGTGACAAGCATTCGCAGCTCCATAACACACGATAAGATAGGGCACGAACACTGGTTTCAAAAAATTCCACACCTCAAATTGTTAGGGAAAAAATAACCAAAAAATGTCCAAACACCTAATGCTCGAAACTCACGAATTGAACCGGGCAACGAAGCATCTCGAAGAACACAACGGAACGACCAAAAGATGCGATATTTCCGAGAGACAGCACAATACTCACCATATACGGCCTGGACCTCGCCGGAGACGCCCGGCCCCATCCTGCAGCTCCGGCTCCTCCTAAATCTGCTGCGTAGATCTGTGCAGCGCCAGCGAGCCCTGCCTCCGCAATCTAAGAAACCGAGAAAAATGGCGCGCAGATTTCGCTTCAAGTTTGACGCAGAAACGGGTCTTCTCCGTGGGACGAGGATGCGCACGAGCGCGTCGAGTCGCGGGGCACCGAGGAATCTCTCTCCTGAAAGATGTTCTTTTCTCGCCAGCGGAAGATGGGAAAAGAAAAAGGCCAGCAGACACAGACGGACTTGGGTTTCTTGTTGTCTCCGCGCTTTCTGGTTTTACCTGGTCAGCAAACTGATGGAGTCCTCCAAGATACCTGATCCTTAATTTGGCGACGGAAGTTGTTCTTAATTTCAATCAGGGTTACCCATAACGTTGTAATAATACTCTCTCCATTCTTTAATTAATTATTGTCGCTGTTAATTTTTAACATCAATTTTAATCGTTTATTTTATTTAAAAAATAAATTTAAATGTATAAAATTATAAGATATGATTTAAATATCTTTAATAATAAAATATATGATATTTAATTATTTTTTTAATAAAATAAATAGTTAAAATTGATGATAAAAACAAGGACTATAACAATTAAAAACACAGAGAGTGCATATGAGCTTCACATTTTTAATGCACACACCTTCAGCGACCATAAGCTAGAGATGGAAACAGGGAAGATAGGCACGTCAGCACTGCTCCTCTAGTCCTCCCCTTGCCGGGGAAAGCAACGAGGGCGGAGATTTCGTGCACGCGAACCTACGACAAAACCCACGCGAAAACACGACGAGCGATCAAGCCGACGACGTCGCCGTGGGTAGGTTCCTTCCCCGACGGGGTTGCCTCCGCCTTGGGTACAAAGGGATCCCGAATGGGCAAATTCAGCTCCGGCGACTCGGCTTGCCAACCGGCCTCGACCCTGCCCAACCCGACGCGCTGCTGGTGAAGCGTGTCGCGGAAAGCATGTCCGCGTGCGGGCGTGGGCGCGTCGTCAACGACGGGCAGCAAGCAACAAGAGGAAGCGTGGCCTGGCCACGATCCGCGCACTAGCCGTGAAGAAGTCAACTTGGGTGGAGCATAAGAATGCAAGAAACGAAAAAGGCAGAGAGAGAATGACGAAGGTGGTGCCATCAGAAAATGTGCCTATTTGTCAGCAGAATGCAGCGACAGCAAGCAAAACTACTTTTCAGAATGAAATATTTGCTTGCAGTAGAACTAGTACGAATATAGTACTAAGCACCAGTGACAGAATTGCTACCAGCAACACGCAACGGGATATGCCAGAGCGACTACTATTTCTAGGTGTTTGGAAGATCGTCCAGCAGTTTTTCCTGTTCTGAACTCGTGGTAGGAGTATGAGAAACTTGTCATAGTATCAGATTACTTCACGATTCATCACTTTTTCAGAGCACAGCATCTGCGTCCTTCATGGCTGTTTTAAAGAAGAGATGATTAAAAAAAACATCATTGAATGGATCTATCACTCGTTCTCTGGAAATTTCCCGATGTTGTGTTTCTCAAGGTCACCGCTGCTCAACGTTGTGTTTCTGGAATATGTCCTTCAGTTATGTGCCTGATGTCTTGGCTGCACTGCTACCACGAGTAGATTATGAGCCATTTGAAGTGAAGTCAGCATCAGTAGACTAATTTGATTCCCACCAGTCAACCACCGAAATGTCATCGAAGATGCACATTTTATGGCATGTCGTGTTTTGCCTTTTTCTGATTCAGTGGTACTTAAGCCCGGAAGAAGAAAATAGGACAGGCACAGATTGAATGTTATGTAAGCGTGTTGAAAATTGATTACCACGACATTCCTTGAAAATTCTAAGTGCAAATACAACCCTTTTAACTTTTAAGAATGCTAGCTATGTTTTCTTGGATGTTATCCTTTGCATTTTTGTCAAATGGGTCATCTCCCATATAGAGATCTAAGATAGACTGGCACAAGAGATTGCTCTGGATGCTCCCCACTTCCTCGCCTTCAACTGCACATATGAAGAAGAGAGTATTAATCACGAGCGCTAAGTAACAATAAATTTTCTTGGATTATTTTTTAGGCATGAACCGTGATGATTATATGGCTTACAAACAAATATAACCTTTGGTGTTTTAGGAGACTTTAATATTAAATGCTTACATTTTCTGAAGAAATATTGCAACTATTAGGAAAAGAATGGGAAAAGAGGCTAACTGTGACAAGGGAGAGCAAATAGACAGTGACGTGGGCACATTAACGATGACTATTAAGGAAGCAGTAGGACAAGGAAGGGTAGATGGCAGTGAGGCTGTGGTGCTGCTGCAGGAGACTAAAGAGGCTGTGGGCATCCATGGATGATGGAGGCGCAGCGTTGGAGGCTGCCATGGGAGGATCTGTTGGAGGAATGGCGAATGGTGGCCATGATCAGAACAGAAACAGCTGGAGGGGTGGGGTGCTGGTGGCACTGCAGCACTAGTTCCGAGAATGAGTGGAGGAAAGAGGATATGAAGTGTTATGGAAGCTGATTCAAAGGCTTAATTGCACTATGCAGTCAAAAGTAGATGGTTTCAAATGTCCCCTTGTATAGCCCTTCAAACATCTAGAAAAATGCGGGCTACTATCCTTACATTTTTAAAGAGACATGAATAGTCCATCGTAATCCTTGAACCAATTACTGACTTACCTATTTGCATTGAGAATATGAAGAAATATCGGAACAAATAGTATAACCATTGCCAGGTAATCAGGTAAGTAACGTATACATTTATTATGACATAAGGAATCTTTTGAGTCTTTCCTTCCATCAAAAAGCAAATCCTACAGTTAAGTTCCAACAAAAGTGAAAGGTTAAGAAAGAAAAAGGACTTACTACTTATTTTAAGCACATGGTTTGGTTCCCTCGAAAGCTCAATCACTGAACCCTTCGGTAATTTGTATTCATCCTTGAAAAGTGAAACGAAACTGCAGAAGATCAAGGAATAAATTCAACATACAAATAGTAGCATCATATGACTTCAAAAACACTGGAACATTTACGTCAATAAAGATGAGTACTCCTACTTCAGAACTATATTAGGAAGAGTGGATAAAACTATTATCCAATGTGGTATGTGAAAGCTTAGTTCAGTTTTGGACAAGGTGTAAACTTAAAAATTTGATAGATGCTCTAGTTCATGAGTAATTAACAAACTCATATTTTCATTGGAGTTTATTGAACATAAATGGAAGATGTTACAGTAAAATGTTCATAACCCACATTATTGCTAACATATTACTCTGAATCCAACAGAAAGAACATGTGAAGTACCACTGGAATGATTTTGTTATGTCAATTAGGAATTCATTGTCGATTAGCCCACATGTCATGCACAGAAGAAGTAGAATATCGAACCAACAGATTAATTAACACGATTACACACTGACATGAATAAAACAGTTCTCATTATGACTGCACGATATCAACGTGAATTGGAGGAATCATATCCCATTCCTACAAATGCCTATGTTCCGAACAAAACAACTCAATCAGTATATGGATTACATGCGATGCATTTCTTCGGTTAAGCCACACAAACTTGACAATCGTGGCACTAAACAATATTTCAGGAGGCAGGATAATCAAGTGTGGGTTAAAGAAAGTATCGTAACAAGCTCACCGACAAATAAGTCACATAGTTTGTGCATGTGCCCCACAAAGGTATAACTGAAAGGACCAAAATTACAATTATGTTAGTACCTCTGAAGTAAACCTTTGGTGTCCTCCTGTCCCCCAAACTTCTGAAGTCTGCTTCCCACGCTCTTCTCAAAAGCGCTGCGAACAGACCGAATGCTCAGCCTTCCATAAACAATCTGCAGCCTGACCGTCATCGGTATGTCGCGCTCTAGAGCATCGTTGATCAGCCCAGCGCTTTCCTTCAGTTCAGATACAGAGAACTTCTCGTACTTCTCCTTTAACTGCCGCTTCAAATCGTCGCCATTCGCGTACACACCTACACGATGTAAAACACATTTCCAAATTTCTCGCTGTTGCAATTTTCTTCTATCAGAGAAAGATCCAAGACGCAATTTTTAGTGGGTTACCGAACGCGTAGACGTCGATGGACTTGAGCCCGAGGACGGTGGTCCTCCGGAGGCCGACGCCGAGGAGGCCGCGGCCGCCCGCGGCTTCAGAGGGGAATGCCGCGCCGGTGCGGGGCTCGACGGAGCCAGCGGCGGCGCCATCGGCGAGGGAGAGGGAGGCCCAGAGCGGGGCCGAGGGGCCGGGGTGAGGGAGCGGCCGTCCCGCGGATTTCGCCGTGAGGGTCAGGCTGGCGGCCGCGGCCGCTGCTGCCGCCGCCGCCGCGGCGATTGTGGCGGCGAGAGAGGCGCGGTTGGGGGCCGGAGGCGGCGGCAGGCAGGAGGATGCGGCCGTGGGGAAGCGGAGGGAGACCATGGCTGCGGCAGAGGGATTGGGGCGAGGGCCGCGAGGCGAAGGGTGGTGGAAGAGTGACTGAGGCGCGGAGGGCGGAGGGCGCGATGTGGGAGAGCGTCGGGTGGCGGCAGTGGCTAGGTGAACACGTTCCTTTTGGCTTGTTTGCGGTACTTTCTTACGGTACATCAAATTATGTGCAAAATTGAACGGATTTGTTGTGAAACTTTGAGAAACTAAAACTCAAAATCAGAATCCTTTTGTGGTGTGGCTGATTGGTGGATCTTGATTAACATCAGGCCGGCAGAAATTAAAAATCTGTGGCGCATTGGCATGGGGTTTAGATCATTCACGCATCACGTAACAAGGCAAAATTGCCGTGGACGGTCGTCTCCTGAAAACAGCTGGGATTTTTTTTAAAGTGGAACAGGAGGGCAATGCTCTACTGATTATAATATATTAACAAGAGAAGTAAACAAAGTACAAACAAGGCAAACTAAAAAAACAAACAGGAAAACTAAATTGAATCTACCCATTCTTGAATTTTTTGGAGAGTATTTGTGTTTAGCCCTGAGCATCAGCAGACCTGAATTCTTGGAGAGTGTTTGTGTTTAGCCCTGAGCATCAGCAGACCAAACTCATGTAAAAACTTGAACTTGCATTTTTCAATTGTTGGGTCTGCATTGTTAAAAATCCAATCATTTCTTGTTATTTATATACTCCAAACCATGAGAATGATAATTTCCATGAAAAAAGGAACAGCTAACTGCCTCTTGATTTGTCGAAAAGTTTAGAAAGCTCCTCTGCTCTGTCCAATGGTGACCCCAATACTTGCTCAACACAATTTAGCAAAATTGCAATGCAGGAAAAGATGTTCCAACATTTCTTCTTGTTGAAGAATGCATAGCTCACAGACATAAAAATGTAGAATCATATTTCTTCTTCTTAACATGTTTCTTGTATTTACTATATCCTATAGAATTAACCAGAAGAACACTTTATGCTTGAGTTGACATGAAGAATCTCAAAATCAACCATAAATAGGATATAAAGCCATATGGCCAATCAGATGCTTATAAGCCTTAACTGGAGAGTAAGAACCATAGTCCAAATATAATTCCAAACACCCAGAGTCTGTTAGTGTAAACTGAAAACAGCTGGGATTTCATGCAAAATTCGAAGGCAGTAAGAAAAATCTTACAGATTAGTTACAAAGATAAATAACTTTTGATGCACCACGGAAATGATCTCCGGCTCTCTGTATACCTAGGAACTTAAGAAACAGGGGAAAATGCAAACGACCGTACATATTGATCCATGCAGTTAACAGATGAGTCGCAGTTTCTCTGTAACAAAAATTGGTTGCATAGTTTGGCTCTTCCGAACGACTAAGGGTATGTTTGGTATGCACGCAGTACGTCGGCTACATCGACGACGTGACGGACGCGATCGCCAACGGCGTCTCGGACATCCTGAAGCTGGGCGTCACCAAGGTGCTGGTGAACATGCTGCAGCCGATGGGCTGCTCGCCGCGGTACACCCGGCCGATGACGAACTACACCGAGTGCATCAAGGACGAGATCACGGAGCTCCACAACAACAAGATCAGGGCGAAGCTCGACTCCGAGGACTCCGTGCTCCTGCTCGACCTCTACGAAGCCTTCACCAGCATCATCCACCCCAAAACAGGCACCGGGTTCCTGCACCGCCACATCCCCTGCTGCGAGAGCTACGCGGTTGGCGGATACTGCGGCCAGGTTAATCGCGTCGGCGGAGAGCAGTATCAGGTGTGCGACAACCCGGAGAAGTACTTCTACTTTGATGAGTGGCACCCGACAGAGGCTGGCTGGACAGCCGTCATGAGCCGTCTCGAAGGGGACATCAAGGAATTCCTCGACATCTCTGCCTAGGTGGTCACCATGCATGCGTGGCGTTAATTTTCTCTTAGGTTGGTCAGGTTTGTGTTAGCGTCCAGGCTTAATTAGGTTTTTGTTCGGAGGAGAGCCGGATATTCAGTTTGTGTTAGAGTTGAGGCTTTTAATTTTCCCTTAGGTAGTTCTGGTTTGTGTTAGCATTTTGGAATTAATTTTGCTTAATTATTAGTTAATGAACAAGTTCATGAATTGGCATCTAGTTCGTTGGTCATAATCTTACGTCTTCTGCGGTGAAAAAAGATATCGGATTCGTGACCTTCAATTCAGTTCTCTCATCTGAAGGACGACGAAGTGTTCCTCTGTCCTCGAACGCTTCTCCAGCATCCTGGCCTCAAAAGGCACCGTCACGCGATGCGACGTGGTCGATTTGTTCCGCTTGCCACCATGACTGCTGCACGCCGCAATCCACGGGTCTGCCGAGTGCCATTTGTATCGCGTGATCTTTGGCAAAAGGTTACATCAAATAGATGTAAAGATTACATTCTCAAATGATGGCTCATATTAAGAAGTATACATAGCTAAATTAGAAGGTTTTGTCGTAGAAGGAAAATGATCATTTGGGATGTCAACACAAAGAATCCTTTTGAAACAAGCATCAAAGTGATTAAGTTTTATCTCAAAAAGGTATAAAGTGTACAATTATAGTAACGTTAAGTTCAAGAGAAGTAAGTCCGCAGTGATTAAGGACTTATTGCTAAAAATTAAAAATGTTCTCTCCGCCAAAGTTGATATGAAAGATCTTAGTGAAACTGCCTATGTTTTGAAAATTAAAATTCACCGAGATAGATCCAAACGATTATTGAGGTTATTCTAAAATTGAATGGTACTCTATATGCTTAAAATGTTGTAGCCTCACCTGCTCCTATTGTTAAGGGCAATAAATTTAAAACATTTTGATGTTTAAAGAATAATTATGAATCTGCAGAGAAAGTTAAACCCTTATGAATTAAGAATGCACTCGCCTTGATAATGATATTTATTATCAAGATATTTGGCAAATAACAATCTAATTTTGATTGGATCACTACAGCCTCTAATAACTCAAGTGGATGGCTATTGGTTATTTAGATAAAGTTTCGTGAGATGTGTTAATGTTAAATAAATCCACATAATGTCATCTTACACTCACAAAGAGAGCTATATTGTGGAAAAGCTCGAAATCTTAGTACATCGTTGACAATGCAGAATAAATCTTATGGCATGTTTTGAGGCAGGGCAGGTTGTATGGCTAATAAAATCTATCTCGGAATTACAAGTGGTTAATGTTAATTTTAAACCACTTAAAATAATACTGTAATAATTAGTTAGCAGTATTTTATTCGAGTAACAACAAGTCAAATGTTGCTGTCAAATACATTAATGTTGCGTACTATGTTGTGAAAGATAGAATTCAAGATCATACATTAAGACTTTATGAATATGCACTAATATAAATTCTGCAGATCTGCTCGTAAGAGACTTACCACCTAATGTGTTTAAAGATCATATTGTCGGTATACATTGATATAAAAGCCTGTGATCTTGGAATAAAAGGTATTTAAAGCACCCTCTCCCCAAATATAAAAGGGTTCACTTTGAAATGGAACGGGAACCATAGTCAATTAGTTCTGTAGTACTTAATTGACTACAGTGGTTTATTGATCTGGTGTACCATCTATCAAAGAAGTGAATTCATATGTCATAACTAAAGTTTAAGGTATAAAGTTTTAGAGCTCCTAAGTTAAAAAAGTTTATTCGATATGAGGTGGTATACTATAGTACTTGGGTTCAACGGTATAGTTAATTCATCGTTGTAATCTTTTTATCTTGGTATATTATTTCATTGAAAAATAGATTTATAAGCATGATGATCAAAGGGGAGAATGTTGGTGTGAACACGGTGATCACCGTGCATTTAACGATAAAGTGTTCAATTTTGTTTTGACAATACATTAATAGTGAGCCGTCATATTTGACTAATAAAGAATTTAATTTAGACTTTGATTGTACGTCTAAAGAACACACTGAAGGGTGTACCCCATAGTGCAGCAGCACCTATATAAAGAGGGCAAGTCCTATCATGAATAACTAAGCGGTCTCTAAGCTAACAAAAGAAGATTGCCAACAATAGTCCAATCGATATGAGCTGCTAGCACTGAGAAGGGCCATCCACAGCCTTAGGTGACTAGAACAAAGAAGAAATCAACAAGGAGCTCACGAAGATCAAGAAAAGAGAAGATGAGAGCTCAAAACCTAAGGTATGCCTAAAGGTGATTCATCTCTTAGGCTAATGATCCTGAAGATCTAACAGTTTTCAGCCTTGCCATTCGAAGGCCGCTTCTACTGTGCTATCAACAACTGCATCGTGGTGCTGGAAGCTGCCGCCGCCAGCCGCCGCAGCTGGTGGTGGCCGCCAACTACGTAAGACGAGCGTCACAGATTTGGCCCACTGTTCGTGAACGTAGAGAATCAATGACGGCACTGATTTTCCTAGCTCATTGTAATGTGTACCGGATGGATACGGACATTAAGAAGACGGAGACCATATCTCGAGTGGACAACCGTGCGGTGTTTCATCGGCGACTATGGTGGCCGGGGCAATGTCCGTGCCATTCGGGTTGTCCCCGTCCATTAACGCTAACATGGTCTACCTACGCAAACGTGATGCTGAGACTGCTGATCATGGGCGGAGCTAGAGGGTGGACATGGTTGATGGTCGTAGAGAGAGAGAGAGAGAGAGAGAAAAAGGGTGCTAAGCTTGCTCTAGGCTTCAATCTTGTTGAGAACCGCATGGGGGAGTAGAGGCGCTGTCACTCACTCGTGTAATGCAACGGCAGTAGCTGCTCACGCGTGGAATGGTGAAAAAGGACGGAGCCATCAGCGCGGTGGTTTGTTTGGTCGAGAGCAGCAGCAGGGAATCGGAGGAAGACAGAGCACATTTAATGGGCCAAATGGGTCGTGCAAGGTAAGATCTGTTCTGTTCTCTTCTTTCTTTCTTTTTTAAACTAATGGATCAAGCTCGTTACACATCAAAATACGGGGGAAATTTCAACCACGCAGCCCAAACTATTTAATTATAGACTTAATTACAAATTTAATCATTTTTTAGACATTTAATCACCAAGTTGACACTTTGTACTTGTGTGGAGAATTTTTTTTTCCGACTCACCCTGAATTTCAAACCTAGTTACGACCACTGCTGCCGATCATCAAGTGAACTTCAGTGTCTTCAGTCTCGTAGATGGAGGGGTCCTTGAGGATTATTGCAGGACCAGTAGCCCGTCTAGCATAATCCACCACTTAGCTAAGTTAGAAATATACTCCTTTTAGTTTTAAAATATTAAACTTCTAACAACTTTGATAATTTGTATTATTAAAAAAGGGTATGATAAATATACCATATTTTATAATAATTTGCTTTATCATTAGTTGTATTTGAGACAAGACTAATGGTTCTATGTATTAAAATAAATTTTTTAAAATAAAACGAATAATCAAATTTGATGTTAGAAGTTAACGGTGTCAATATTTTAGAATAGAAAATACATTATAATAATTCTCGCTCTTTTTCTTTCATGGTGTGATTATCAATTGTTTACAATGTTATTCCCCATGGCAATTATGAAGGAAACAAACAAATAAAGCTGTTATGATTCATAATAGCAAACTAGCAGAGGGGTCTATTATAATAGATTCATACTCGCAAGCTGTTCTAATTTTTTTTATAGAAAAATACATTATAAATTGAAAACCATTTGAATCGCAATTCTTTATCACCCATAAGAAACTTCAGATTATTTATTTTCAATTTTTATTGTTAGCCATGAATCTTAAATTTTCCCTTGATATCCACTGTTATTCATTTTATGGCTTCAACGTGTTAAATGAAAAGAGAAAAGACTCATTTGCCCCTCCATAATTTTATTTTTCTGGCCAACGCAACAGAGGGGAAAAAAATCGGAGAGGAGACCGGGGGCGGGGACGGAGAGGGCGGCGTCAAATACAAAAGGGAACAGGCACGGCGGCGGAACCTTCTATCCGGCTCTCCCTGGAGAATCCAAGCCGGCGCGATGGATCTGCTGAAGCAGGAGCTGGCGAAGAAGCGGAAGGCCACTGCGGCCGGCTTTGGAGGTAAGAACTTCGTCCGTCGGTCGGAGCTGGAGCAGAAGAAGCTCCAGCAGATCCGCGACGAGCACCTCGCCAAGGTCAAGGCCAAGGCGTCCTCCACCGACTCCGACGCTGGGGCGCCCACCGACGGGAACGACCCGGGCGCCAGAGCTCAGGCCGCGGAGGGGAGCACCAACCCTAGCTCCTCCTCGGCCGCCGTCCCCGGGTCCGCAGCGGCGTCCGTCCCTCCTGCACTCGCGGCGAAGAAGTCCACGCAGGAGGAGGCGCTGCTCGCGGAGGAGCGCCGCATCGACGAGCTCGACCTCCCGCGGCACGAGGTGATTCGGCGCCTCCGCGTGCTGCGCGAGCCCGTCACGCTGTTCGGGGAGGACGACGCCGCCCGGCTCGAGCGCTTCAAGCTCGTGCTCAAATCCGGCGTGATTGACGACATAGACGACCTCGACATGACTGAGGGGCAGACAAATGACTTCCTCCGGGACATGATTGAGATGCGCAAGCGGCAGAAGACCGGGAGGGACACCTACGCCAAGAGCAAGGGCAAGCGTGTTGGCGGTGGTGATGGTGGTGAAGGTGGCGCTGGTGGGGACAGCGCAGATGACGGCGGTGGCAAGGGAAGTGGGGATGATGCTGATGGCGACAAGGATGCCCATAGGATGAGGGCCAAGTTTGAGGAGCTTTGTAATGAAGACAAAATTCTGGTGTTCTTCAAGAAGCTGCTTAACGAGTGGAAGCAGGAGCTCGATGATATGTCAGAGCTGGAGAAGCGGACAGCAAAGGGGAAGCAAATGGTTGCAACGTTCAAGCAGTGTGCGCGGTATCTCAGCCCCCTGTTTGAGTTCTGCAGGAAGAAGGTGAGAATTCTTTTGAGATTTTGCATCTGAGTGTTTAAACTATCTGAAATTGAAGCATCTGATAAAAAAAACTGAACTAATTAATTGAGTTGGTTGATTTAAAATTAGAAATAGCATGGTATATCAGGGAATTGTGATTATGGGCAATTAGATGATGTGATATCTAAGCAATTTAGGACTTTATGCTAGTTATATTTGGGTTGAAGGGAGCCCTGGCGCAGCGGCGAAGCTGTTGCCTTGTGACCATGAGGTCGCAGATTCAATACTACAATCAGCCTCTTGCAGAAATGTAGGAAAAGGCTACACACAAAAGACCCAAAGTAGTTAGACCCTCCCCCGGACCCTGCAGTGGTGAGAGTTATGTGCACCGGGCTTCCCAATTTTTGTGCTCCTAAATTTGGATTAGGAAGAACAGTAGCATGGAAATCATTTTCCATGACAGCATCTTGTAATAAAATTGTTATGCCAAGTACAGCCTTGTTTGTATTTTCACGTTTTAAGCAACCATTTGAGCTCTCAGTGTCACTACCGCTGTGAATAAATGAAGGTTATTGCATATGAACTAATAAAGGTCATGTTATATTCTAAATTCTGAGTTTGATAGGCTGGTACTTTCAAGTTGAAATAAAACATTTATGTGATTATTAGGACAGAATTTTGATAGATTTATAGGCTGGTACTTCCAAGTTGAAATGAAACCTTTTTGTGATTCTTAGCTCAGGAGCTTAGCATCTAACATTCTAACTTGTTTCAAGATATGCACATTATTTTTTGTGCATGGAAATTACATATTGGAATACTACACGCATCATGGAAAATCATTTATGAAAGCCATGTACTGTTCCTCAATCAGTGTGATGAATGATGATGTAGGCTACCTGATCCATGTCATTACTTCTGAGTGTCCAAGGTTCATTTTGCATCCATTTGCATGTTTGTTGTAGTTCTTAAGCATGCATACCAATACCAGATTTTATTACATCTTAAATATTTGGAGTGACTGTATTGTCACAGTCAAATATACTAAAATGATGAAATGAACTTTCTGAAAATTTGGCATGCAGGGACTTGACTGTATTATCATATTGAATTTCAAGCCCAAACTTGAGAAAAAAAATTCTCTACACACTGATTTCTTGCTTGTATGTATTAGAACATTCTAGGTCTGGGTCTGGCTAGTATGCTGTGGCCCCAAATAACTGTTAGATAAATCCATACATAGGATATTGACTTATAATTCAACTGAGCTTCTAACTAAATTCTGGTTCATGGTCGCGATTCATTACAATTCAACAACTGTTTTTGTTTTTTCCTTCCATAGGGCACAGCTTCAGCTTCTCAGACCGCACAGGTCGAGCTGGATCTTTCTGCTTACATCTGAATATTGATTATGTCTACCATCTGCTGCTAAATATAATTACAGTTTTTTCTGTCTCAAAATGATGACAATTCTTATATCGACTATTCTTGAATGTGTTGTAGGTTCTTCCTGGCGACATCCGTCAAGCACTGCTCATTATTGTTGACTGCTGTATGAAGCGTGATTATTTAGCAGCAATGGACCAATACATCAAGCTGGCCATTGGGAACGCACCGTGGCCTATTGGAGTCACTATGGTTGGTATTCACGAGCGTTCTGCCCGAGAAAAGATCTACACGAATAGTGTTGCCCATATCATGAACGATGAGACTACTCGCAAGTACCTTCAGTCAATCAAGAGGCTTATGACCCTTTGCCAGAGGCGTTACCCTGCGCTTCCCTCAAAATCAGTGGAGTTCAACAGCCTGGCGAATGGAAGTGACCTTCATGCCCTTCTATCAGAGGAGAATGGTCAGGACAAAGCTTCAGGGGAAAGGCTTCGGTTGATGCCAGCATCCAATGAGTGATGCTTTAGATACACTAGCCTGGCTTTCACTTGTACTTTGAGATGTTGGTTTAATGTCAACCCTTAAGTTATACTACCCCACCTTTTTTTATTTTGTACTGATGTTTAAGCTCACATCAGCTGAATCGTGTATGTTAATCAAATTGCTTACATAGATATTGATTCCGCTGGAGCTCACGGTTCTATTCAGATTGATTCTGGAAAACCTTTTCACATTGTGTGTCGATGTTACTATCCTATAACACATACGGCAATTGATCAGAGAGTTGTAAACCATGATGATTAATTACAAGGTTTGTCAGATCTTACTCCACTTAATTGAAGCTACAATATAGTTTTATTTGAACATACTAAGCCTTGTTACATCACTGCTTCTGCTTTGATTCCCATGCCGTGGATTAGTGGTAAGCGAGCCCACTGCGTTTTTGTCAGTGGCAGATCCTTCAGTTTTCCTTCTACTGGATTCGTGGTGAGTGAGCCCACTGCATGGAATGGAAGCAACAAAAAGATGATTTGCTAACATGAAGAAATTCTAGTGGACAATGTTGTACAAGCAAGGAACTATAGTGAGCTTTGAGCTGAATATTGTTTTACGTTTTTAGAAGCTGCACTGAAAGCTTGTTTGTGGCTGATGCTAGGATCTTTTTCCTTGATCCTCCTTATCTCCTCCCTGATAACATTTTGAACCACGTTAGAGATTCCACAGACCCACCTGAATAACACAGTAATATAACACTACAGATTTGTCAAAAATTCATGTTACAAAATCTGCGCATATTTGCTCTTGGTCCATTGAAACACCCCTGAAAATTCGGGCCACAACATAACTTTTCCTATGAAGCCGGCATGCATGTTTAAGCACGAGCTAAAATTTGTATGATATGCTAAATTGACAGGCTTAGTTCCGGCATTACTTGATGAAGCAGTTGTAGGCTGATGGCGTCCTCTGCCTCCTAACCGGAGCTGCAACATGTTTCAAACAACCAGTATGCTTGGTTAGTGATCCACGAATGACGCTACAATCCGCCAATGCACGGAACGGTCGATGGCATGAAAACTAATCCACTAAAAATTTGCATGCGCAGCAATTCATGTCACCTACGTTTGTTGACAGGGAAGACGACGTCCTCTGCTTCAGCCTCCAACTCCCTGTCCTCTCCGCTGCTCTCGTCCTCCGACTCCCTCGGCGGCGGATCCACTCCAGGCTCCTTTTTTGTCATGGAAGCAGCACAACTGTAAACATTCTCGTCTCATCTAAAGGACCATCACGCGATCAAGCGACCTTGTAAATTATCGGGGCAGTGGGAGACACAGCGGTCTTACCTGCAGCGGCAACCGCAGCTCGACCACCGGCGTCGGCGTCTGCGGCGGCAGAGTGACGGAGAGGACGCCGGCGCAGTTGCCGCACTGCACGGCCACCGTCTTCGTCAGCTGGAGGGCGTCGCTATATGATGGCACGCTCACCTGCAGGGACACGCCAGGAGATCAGATACTTGACCGTTGGCTAATTTGCCAGGACAGCATCAAGCAGGGTGAACTCGTTCTTCGTACCAGCAGGATGGTGGTGCAGAAGCTGCACTGGACGTAGCCGAGCTGCTCCGAGAGCAGGATGCCCAAGCACGGGCTACACTCCGGCGAGGACGACATGGTTGGAAAGTATGGCCGTGGGAGCGCACAGCACTACTACTGTCCTGTCCTGGTGTAAAAACCCCGAGACGTCTCAATTTGTAGGTGCATGGACGCGGTGCAAATTCTGGACGAATGACATGTGCAAGGAACATGCGAGTCCACAGGCTCGCAATCAATGAAGTGAAGAACCAGTTCTAATCCAGGTCCCTAGTTCGATCGTTTCAAGTGGCGGCCCCAACAAGAGGTTTCAGGCAAAACCCTATCTGGCGAGCCAGAAACAGGCACGTGAAAATCTGCGCCCTCGACTCGCATCGCGTCGAGATCGGCAGAGACGAGGCAGACTCGTTTCGCAGGGCAAGGTTTCTGATCTGAAATCCAACAGGTGACCTCGCGACGAAAATGGCACGGTTTTGATGCTCGACGTCGGACGTCGCATGCGTTTCTTCACTGACGACCGCGACCGGGGAAACTTGGCAAAGACAGTTACTACACCTGGCTCAGAGTTCAGGTCCCTGTTGCCTTGCGGAGGCTCCTCGATGGCGTGGTTCCCAGCGCCTTGCAGCTCTCAAGATTCCTCCGTTAATGGCGCATCCATTCAATACGGAGATTCCACGACAGAATAGCTCGTTCAGCCTTGAGTCTGGCTCCTGCGCCGGAAAGGTTTAGTTGGCGAGCGCGGACTCGGCGATCAGCTCTGCCGCATGGAGCGCGGACGTCGCTTTTTCACCGCGGAAGATGTTTGGTTATTACGACCAACGAGCGAGATGCCAATTCATGACATTGTTCATTAACTAATAATTAAGCATAATTAACCCTAGATGCTAACACAAACCTGTGCTAACTAATGGAAAATTAAACCTATAGGCTTAACACAAACCCATATCTTTAGCTCTCTTCCAAACAAAAACCTAATTAAAGCCTAGATTAGATGCTACGAATCTGATCTACCTAAGAGAAAATTAACGCCATGCATGCATGGTGACCTTCTAGGCAGAGATGTCCAGGAATTCCTTGATGTCCCCTTCGAGACGGCTCATGACGGCAGTCCAGCCAGCCTCCGTCGGGTGCCATTCGTCGAAGTAGAAGTACTTCTCCGGGTTGTCGCACACCTGATACTGCTCTCTGCCGACGCGATTAACCTGGCCGCAGTATCCGCCAACCGCGTAGCTCTCGCAGCAGGGGATGTGGCGGTGCAGGAACCCGGTGCCTGTTTTGGGGTGGATGATGCTGGTGAAGGCCTCGTAGAGGTCGAGCAGGAGGACGGAGTCCTCGGAGTCGAGCTTCGCCCTGATCTTGTTGTTGTGGAGCTCCGTGACCTCGTCCTTGATGCACTCGGTGTAGTTCGTCATCGGCCGGGTGTACCGCGGCGAGCAGCCCATCGGCTGCAGCATGTTCACCAGCACCTTGGTGACGCCCAGCTTCAGGATGTCCGAGACGCCGTTGGCGATCGCGTCTGTCACGTCGTCGATGTAGCCGACGTACTGCACGCGTGCACGAGATCGATCAACAACAGTTGAAGCAACTTGCATTGTGGAGTAGGAGTATGTAGTTTGCGAGTAACGGAGAGGGGAGGTGTCTGGGTGCTCACGGCGTCGTAGTCGGTGCTCCTGTCGGGGATGTCGGTGTAGTCGAAACCGGAGAAGGCGACGAGCGCCACGGACTGGCTGATATCTCTGTCGATGAGCCCGTGGTTCAGCAGCCGTCTGAACTTGCCGATCTGCGTGTCGAAGTTGGTGTCGTTGCCGTTCGCGTAGGTGAAACTGACGGCGAAGTTCATGCCGAACGGGTCGACGCCATCTGCACGGAGGTTTTCTGGCGCGGGGGACTCGTCGTGGCCCAAAATCATCGCTGAATTAATACAGAGTTACAGATTATTAGTAACAACCACACGCATGATAATTCGATGTGATCTTATTGAGGCGCGAGACGAACGGAGATGATTTTCTGCAAGTGCGTGCGGGATACGTACCGACGATATCAGATTGGACCTTGCCGTCGGAGAAGCGGCCGGTGGGGCTGTTGTCGTGGTTGGAGTCGGACATGCCGTAGGGGTCGTACCAGTTCCGAGTCCACCAGGTCAGCCTCTCCTTATCGGTGTTTCCGTTGTCGGCGAAGTTGTCGCCGAAGACAAACATCTTGTACGACGGCTGCGGGGGAACGTCACGGTGGCGTCGTGACTCCACATGAGCAGCTGTTGTACACGGCGATCAACAGCATGCAAATTCACATATGTTGAGGATTATGGAAAAACATAGTAGTAGAAAAGAGAGGAACCATCAAATAAGAGTATGAGAAAGGCATCCATTGTTACATACCATGCAGAAGAGCTAGGATGCAGATGACGAGAAGAGCCTTCGTTGTCATCGCTGATCGCTGAATTAGCAGGAAAAGAATTGAACCGTGGTTGTATTGTGCGCGGAGGACTGGAGGACGTGCTCGACTTAGCCTGTATTTATAGGACGAAAAAGAGATGGATTTGCGTTTGTTGACAACAGAAATAGCAGCCGCCGGAGAGAGTTGTTTCGAAGTTTGTTGCGATCGCTACGTAGCTCATCGGCTCCTTGGGTCGGTTTTGCTCCTGATCCTGACGCGGATACGAAACTAATCTTCCAGATGTGCGGCTCGCCTCCTCGATCGCACGCGAGCCGAAGAAAGTTGTTTCGTATTTTTGTTTGTTTTTCGGAAAGGAAAACGTGAAAGAATACTTCTGCGTACGTCGCCGTGGCTGGCATGCGTATTTGGATGAATGGATTGGTGATCGATAGATCGATCTGCTAGCAGCCTCCATTTTCCATACGTATACGTGCACCGAGAGCCGGAACGAACGTACTCCGGTAGATCCTCTCTCTTCACCGCATGATCTTAACCAATAACCACTCTGGAAAAAAAAACTAGTTTTCTAAAATAACTATAATTTAGAAATATTTACCATGCACGAGCATGAAATCCTACAAGATAAATTAGTCGTTCCGAAGTCGGTGGAGGGGTACGTAGTAGACCATTGATTCAGCTCAGAAACTGTTTGGCCTCAAACAATGATCGTTGCTAATCCAGGATCAGAAACAGACTTTTCAAGGGCGAAGAGTCTGCGAAACAAACTTTTTTTTCCAACGTCTGCGAAACAAACTTTGGAGTATTTTATAGTCACAAAAGAGTCTGCGAAACGAACTTTTCAAGTGCATGAACCCTACGCGTGAAGCACATCCACTCTGCAGCCACAGGTATGAATTTTCAGGGTGATTCATGGATCCTTATTTGTAAACTTTTGGGTTAGGCCCAAGACAGCCCAGTCCAATGTACAAACAGAAGAAATATGTTAAAAAAATACTACTCCTATCAAATTATGTCTCACAAACACACCTTCTAGTGATTTTTTTCTGGGTAAGCGCCCTGTAATGAATTTGAATGGGAGCAGAAATGTTTTTTTTTCAAATTTTGCATTTTAGCCATACGCGTGTTTAGTGTCATTGACGGTTTTAACTTTATTGTACTGAGAGAAATTTGTTCATTGTGATTTCACCACAGTTTTGATGGTAGACATTATGTTTATAACATTATTTTGATTCTAAAACATTACAAAACAATGCATACCATCAAAACTGTGATAAAATTACAAACCGTTAATTTTCTTTGCACAACAAAATTAACACCGTTAACGGCACTAAAAGGAGTTATGGCTAAAATGTAAAATTTAAAATTAACTTATGGCTACAACACAAAATTTGGAATTCAGTGGCAATTCACCGTCAGCCTCTGAACCTGTGGTCAAACGCTATTGTCCCAATCTGAATAAAACTAGGGCCCTCTTTGATTAAAGATTTTTTTTATTTTTGTGTTTTTTTAAAAAATTAAACTGATTTTTGTAAAATTTTTACACAATTCCTATGAAAATCATGGAGCTTAGACTTTTTAGGTGAAAGAGCTAGTGAACGGTGTCGCTGCCTGAAAAATTCTCCATTTATGTGGGAGTACTACAGGACGAACTTTTTCTATACCGCACGGAGGGTGCTCGGTGCCACGAACCCAGCCGCGGAAGTCGCGGATCCAGTGGAGCCCACATGTCCGGCGGTGTGGCCGACCTCTCGCTGTCACACGCGACAGTGCTGCGCGGCATCTCCGGCTCCCCGCACCCGCCTGCCTGCCTGCCTGGGCTCGGCAGCTCGCTCGCTGCCCGCCTGCGTCCCCTCCGCGTCTTTTCTGCGGCCCACATTCCCCAACGCCGCAAGCCAACCAGTGGGAGAGCTCCTAGCTTTGTCCGCTTCTTTCCACCCGCTTGCTTTTGGTTGCTCCAACGCCGCCGCTACGTGCTAAACCACGGGGAAAGCGAAAGGAGGAGAGCCTAGCGGGCTAGCACTGCTGGCGCTCGTATTTTACTGATCCTGGCCTGAGAAAACACACTGTCGTGGAGCAGGTGAGTTCTTGGTCGGGCAGGGCTAGGAGACAGTGGCCACTGCTTTGCTCTGGCAGCTGCTGAGTGAGGGAACTCCGGGACGCCGTGCTCCCTTTTCTTGGTGGTGTTCTTTGGTAACCGGTGGCTCCGCTCCCCATTAGACCTCAGCAACAACGGTTGGAAGTTCGTGATTTCGTCTGAAAAGGTTTGGTTTCTCTTACCTTGGTTGGGGTTATCGGGGGCCAGCTTCTGAATTTGTCACTGTCTCTGATTTCAGGTCGGATACGCGTGCATTTGGTATTTGGTACTAGGACGAAACTTTGGATATACATCGCAAAGATGAGTGTTTGACGGATCAATTCCACGATTGTTTCAGTCTCCGCAGGAGGCAGGTGTTTGTTCTGAGCCCAATCCAAATGCCAAAAACAGTCACTCTCCTTGGCGGTGTGTGATTTGAGCGAGGAGCTGGGCGGCTGCGCACCCGGTGTTCGTCGAAAAGGCGCTGGAGAGGATAGGAGGAGGTTGCGATCCCCAACCGTCACCGTCATAGCAATGAGAGATCTCGCGTCTTGCTTCAGTCAAAGCAGTGTTCAGGTCGCTGCGCATGCCTCCGCTCCAGGCGGCGGCCAGAGCATGGTGCAGTGCGCCTACCTCGCCCGTCTGCGCGGCAAGCCTTGCAGGGTCACCGTCACCTGGAGCAGGGTGTCCGTGGGGGGCCAGGCCCTCTCCGTCTCAGTCGACGACTTCTCGAACAGGTGCCTCTGCAAGACGGAGGTGAAGCCCTGGCTGTTCTCCAAGGGGAAGGGGTCCAAGCTCGTGGAGGTGCAGGGTGGTGGTAATCTGGAGGTCACCTGGGACCTGTCCAACGCCAAGTTCGGAGATGGGCCGGAGCCCCTTGAAGGTTTCCACGTCGCTCTGGTCTATGATCATGAAGCTGTCCTTGTGCTTGGCGACATGCAGAACAAGGAGGATCGCGTGATTTCGCCGGATGTTTTGCATTCTGGTGCTGTTATGATAGCCAAGAAGGAGCACATTTATGCGAAGAAGGTATATACGGCAAAGGCTCGGTTTTTGGACATTGGCCAGGTTCATCATATCTCCATAGAGTGTGATATTGCAGGGGCGAGGGATCCAAGCCTAGAAATCAGGATCGGCAAGAAGAGAGTGTTGCATGTGAAGAGGCTAGCATGGAAGTTCAGAGGGAACCAGACCATATACGTGGATGGACTTCCCGTGGATGTGCTCTGGGATGTGCATGACTGGCTATTTGGTTCGTCGAAAGGATGTGCTGTGTTTTTGTTTCAGTCTGGCCAGTCCATGGAAAAATTCTTGTTGAGAGCATTCTCTCAGAATGAAAAAGAGGCGCAAGCGCAGCGCTTTGGCTTCACTTTGATGCTTCATGCATGGAAGATTGATTAAGGCGCTAGGTAGAAATGTGATGGTAAGTTTCTTCAGCAACTCTGCTCTGAGTTGATGACTAGTAACAGTAGGGATGTAGGTCGGAATAGGATCTAGCAATTCTAACGAAACACTGAGCGAGGATTTCGTGTTCCTTAAACTATCTTAGTGGTTGTTGAAAAAGTTGAGTGCTCAATATCCAAACGATTTTTGTCTTTTTGATGCATCGGGAGAGGCATTTAAATATGACAGAGGGTTCTAGTGCTCTGATGATGTATTATCATGTCCTTCACTTTCGCACCTTTTGATCAAAAGCTTAATATAGAATACTGAACAATGTCTACACTGCTGCAGTGTTTACAATTATTGTGTGTTGCATGTTTAAAATGAGGTAGTACGGAAAACATTTATCTGGGAACTGGGGCCATATTTGCACCAACTTTGCAGCCATTATTGAAGATAATAGTAGTGATTGTGTCCTTTATTTCCCATTCCATTGTTTTCCTGTCTGCACAAAGCATAATGGTGACAGTCAGTTGCTTCTTTTCGTAAGTGCGCAACTCTAC
>BCLF01000008.1:4522035-4549425 GCA_001602275.1 Zoysia japonica | reverse complement strand
GAAAAATGGTCTTTGGCTTTGGCTTATGTGATGGGGCAATTTTTTTTATACAAGTTAAAGCCCTCTTGAAAACATTTGTTAAACCGGTTTATGCCTGGCATATACTCCACTAGACATGAGCAGGATATGTTAGGGCTTTAGAGCTTTTGCATATAGCTCAGAAAAAGCTGCTCGATAAGCTGAACCAAAGTGCCCTTAATTTCATTGTTAATGATTGTTGACGCCGAAATCGGTCCGGACTAACGCACCGCTCGTATGTCCGTGTGCGAGAACGTCGATGTTTCTTCAACGTCGAGTTTGGGCAGCATTTAGACAACACCGTCGGAGGAGGATTGTCTCAGTCTCTCAACCGGCTATGGGCCTCTGTTTTATAGAGTTTAAGATGGTCTTATCCCACAGGGCAACGGATACTTTAAGTTATGAAAGAAATTAGAATTAATCTGCTGAAAACTTTCTTAAATCGACACCATCGGAGTCTTGGGTAAAGTATCAAAGTGTTCATCCTGTAAATCTAGGAACCCGAGAAGGCTCACCAGACAATCCGATACAGTGTCAAACGCTTCGGTGGGCTTCGTGTCTCGACCCGAGACGGTTTGTTGGACAGTTCGACATGTTGTTGAATGCTTCGGTGGGTGAGAGGGTTTGCTGGACGCTTCGGTACCGAACAGTCTGGTCTTGTGCCCGACACTTCAACGAACCAAGTGGCTCAAACTCGAGAGAGGGTTTATCAGACCTTTCGACAATGTGCTATACACTTGTGCCTCAAGCTCGGTGATTTTTTAGTGTCACCACTGATATGCTATAGACCTACAGTATCAGGCACGCACTGTAACTCTTCAAGTGCAGAGTTGATCTGGGCTCCTACAGTTGACTGATGGTCCCTGCAACTTATGAAGAAATCAAACTGTGGCGATTCTGACGGAAAATAGAAATGGCAATTATGCCAAATTGGCGTGCCACTCACACCAAAATGACACTTAAAACTCAATCACGGCCAGACATTAGACGTTCTCAGTACCTACGTTGTTCTAGAAGCACTCATCGTTTGTTAGCTGATGTAGTAGCAGCTGAAGCAAAGAATATCCCATCCGATGAGGTCAGCCAGGGCCACACAGGTTGACTTGGCATTCCACTGACGTCCCCGCGGGCCCCACGAGATCCGCACATCATCGCCGGTACGGCCGGCGAGGAGGCTTCTTCTTCTTCTTCCCCGCGAGGGCCGAGGGCGAAAGCGAGGAGGCAACCACTGGAACACCAGGCCGGACCGGCCACTAGTTCTTACTATTAGCTCTCCTCTCGCCGTCGTCGGATGCTGAACCCGTCCCCGTCGGCGGTCGCACGCACGCATCATTTCGCGTTTTCTTTCCGGAAGAATGGCTTATATTTTTGGTTTGAGGGGGAAGGAACAGTTGCCGATTTTTCTTTTCCAATTGGCTCGTGGCGCAATGGCGATGGTCTAACCGTTGATTTCAACTTGGATGGACCTGGGGCCGGCCACCAAGTAGTTGCACTGTTCTTGGCCTCTGGCTGGCTCAGCAGTTCGGCAGTGTCGTGACCGACGGAAAGAGGGTCCTAGTGAAGGTGTGGTGGGCAATGGAAACGTGCTGGCAGGACAGGAAAGCTGTTTTTTAAGTTGAATTATTGTAGTCCCTTCGTTCCAATTGCTGGTGATCCTTAAGTTTGTTTTTTAGTCGTTATTTTTGTTTTTCAATACACTGTTCTCTGTTTTTAATACATTTTTATCTCTGTATTCCTCTTATTTATTTTTAACACATTTTATTTTTTTTATTATATTTAATCTCTGTGTTTATACTTAAAATAATAAGTAAAAGAGGACGAAGAGAGTAAAAAGCAGGTGAGGAGCGTGTAGTCAACAGTCTGCTGATGACAATGGAAAAGACGAGCTTGCTATTTGCATGGATGGGGTTTGGATTCAAGCCCATTTGTACACATGTGAATGATCGCTTGTTCCACGTAAAACTGCTCGACGACGACCAGGAGCCATGCATCGACAGAAACGGTGAACGCAACAGCATTAGTACTACTCCGTTTCTTTTAGACCTGCTGCTTGCCCAATTGTACTAGCTCAGTCATTGCACGTAAACTAGGCGATGGAACTAGACTCGTGGCCCGTGCTCCGGACACGGTAGGCCAGCCATGACCGCCACGAAAAAGCTTCACTATGACCTACGAAAATCATTTGCCGTCCGTCCGTCTCCGCGAAACCCTTTCCCTTAGCTAGCGCAGCGCGGACGAAAGGCACCCTCGGCCTCGCTCGCGCGTCGCGCGCCTTGTTTATTCGCCGAGGGATTCGGACGGACGGCGACGCCGCACCGAGATTTTTAAAGCCGGGGGGGGGGTGGGGCGGCGGCTTAAGAAGCACGGGTGACGGACGGGAGCCCAGTGAGCGTGATCGGGTATTCGGGCGGGGCGGTAGGAGCACTACCGGTGGAAAAGCGGAGGAGTTCACCCGGGTTCCAAGCAACTCCGCCCAGCTTCTTCTACCCCTCGCTCTCTTTCGAGTCTCGAGACGTTTGCTCGCGCATGAGGGAGAGGCGGTGACGGCAGCCGGGGAAGAAGAACCGATCGGTCCGTCGGCCGGCGGTGATGGGCTGGCTCCGGTTCCTCCTCTCGCCGCTGAAGAGGATGTGGATACGCGTGCACTCCGCGCAGAGGAAGAGTACGTGCCCTTCGTCCTGACTTCTTCTCCTGTTGATCAATGTTCTTCTCGTTCTTGCAGTTGCATGCGATGCGATGCTCCATGCCAAGCTTTCTGCTGCTTGTTCTGCTTAGTTGTTTGCTTGCTTATACTTGGATAAGTAGTTGAGTCACTTCACTTCTTCCGTGAACTGCGCGCTCATATTTCTGTGTTTTCCCGATGTCCAAACAGAGCGCGGGATCTACATCCTGTACGAGGACGTGAAGTCGTGCCCGTGCGAGGACGTGCAGATCCTCTGGTCCATCCTCGTCGAGTCCCACTCCCACCCGCCGCCGCTCCGCCTCAAGCACTGACTCATCCATCCGCCCACCGTCGAGCACGGCGGCCGACGGCGGCAGTGACCGTCGGTGTACATAGAGGTGTCGAGTAGTGGACTGGTTCGCCTTCTTCGACGAAGGACAGGGACGACGACGATGATGGTTGCTTCCAAGAAAAAAAAAAGATTGCTTCCCTTTGAGCCATGGAAATGGTGCGCATAGGCGATGAATGAACTTCTTCGCAGGGGCCCGTCACCGACACTGCGAAGAGAGTTTTTCTTTTTTTTAAAAAAAAAAGCTCCTTTGCTTTTCATTTTGGAAAAGGGACGGCGCATCGCTCGCCGTCGGTTGGGGTCAGGTCAGGTCCGGTCAGGGCAATGGCCATGCGTGCCGGGCGGTACCTTGTAAATACGAAAAAGCAAGACGGACAAGCAGACGCTACTCTGTGTATACTCCCTCCAGTTCCTTGTCACACTAAGAAAAACAGAAGCGTGCAATGCCGTCTCGCAGTGTGGTGGTTGGTTGACCACAGGCGCACACGTGCGGGCGGCCGGCCGGCCAGGAGCGCGGGCGCACGGTCGGCAAGGTTGACGCGTTTGCCGACGCGGTGGAGGGAGGAGTTCCGGTGGCGGGCGGCTTTCGCCGGCACGTACCGTCGCATCGTTCGTCTGTCGGCGTCGGGGTGGGTGGTTGGCTGGAGGAGCCTGCAGGCTGCGAGCGGGGTGGGGTTGGGGTTGGGGTTGGTTTTGGTTTCCTTGCCGCCGTCGCGTTGATGCGCGCGTCGCGCCCGCCGTGGCGACTGGCGAGCGAGCTCAGGGGAAGGGTGAGCGGGGCGGTCCGTCGCGCGGTCAGGGTAGCCGCGCCTCGCGCTGAAACCAGCATGTCGTCGGCGGCGAGCAGGGTGCACCGTGCACCGTGCACAGAGCAGCCACGACTTGCGCTAGGAGCACTATAACGGGCCTCCTGCTGCTGCTCCACGAGCCCACGCTCGTCGTCCGCCATCGTCGAAGAACATATGTAGGATGCAGTGACGGAGCTGGAAACAATATTTAGAGGGAGCCAATCACTGGTTCGATTAATTTTTTTGAACTTCTCAACAAGATAAAAAAAAATTCTCAATTTCTCAATGAAACTTATGTTGATCTCTAAATTAATCAATAAAAGTATTAATGTATGAAGTATTTTCCCAACACAAGGAGGGGGAGGCCCTCTCCTGGCTCCGCCAGTGGTAGCACGTGCTCTTCCTACGAGCACCGTTTGCATCAATCAGGAGGTCCAAAAGGTTTACCGGGTGGATCTTAGCGCAAAAATCAGGAGGTATGACGCCGCCGAAGAACATGTTCCTCCGCTCGAGCCGCGCACTGCCTATGACCCCCGATGTGTTCGCCGGAGGTTGCTCTGTCAAAAGCAGAGGACATCGCCTGGGACCCCTACAAAGGGGAGAAAAATACGTGGCACCCGGGCTAAATGGCATCGGGTCTCCACCAGTATTATATTAATCACACATACTAACATTAATTTACCCGGTGCGATGTACACAATTTTTCCACCAAAAGCAGAGCAAAACGGGTTCTGCCTAGTGGCATGAACGAATCTCTTGCTGTGCACGTCTTTGCAATTGATCATGTTGTATTGTTGGCCAGGGTTGAGCTTATTGTTGAAGCCACGGGTAACTGTGGTCACCGGTTTCATTGATTTTCGTGCCAATATGTAAAAATCAGTACAGAAAATAGTAAATAGGGCTAAAAATATAAAATTTAAAATGAAAACAGTTTGTTTTTTACTGTTTTTTATTTTGAATTTTGAAACCAAATTAGTGACCGATTTTCAGGTAGTTGACCAGTTTTTGAATTTCCCAAATCTTCCAATTTTTTGAGTTTATGAAAATTTTAAAGCGGAAACTAGTTGTCGATGAAATTTGATCGCAACAGTTTCATTGAAAATCATTAAAACTGATCGCTTTTGAATAGTTTTGTTAGCATTGATTGTTACTCTCGATATTCATTCCAATCTGTAAGTTAATGGCTTGGTAGGGCTCTGACTCTTTCAAAAGTATCTCCGGTTTTGGCTTCTTTTAAAAAGAAGCTTTTATAATTATAGCTCTAGTTTCTTAAAAGTATTTGGTAAATCACTTTTTTCTATAGAATTTTCTATTTTATAGAATTAAATAACATAAAATAATATCACGTGAAACGAAGAGCCACGAAGAAACTACATTTTCATGACTCATGAACTTCACCACTATATCCTCTTTAAAAAATAAAAAAAATAACTTCTGCTAAAACCGTTTGGTATAATATTAAAAAACCGATCGAAAAGTCAGTGAAGATCTTTATTAAACAAGACCTAAATAAGTGGAAGAGCTGTTTTTAATAGTCATAATTTACAAACTTTTGAAAGTACATGAACAATGACAAAATCGACACAAGCGAGCAAATACATGGGCAATTCATGCGTTTTAAACTTCGATTTGAAGAAACAAAGTTGGTAGCACCTGGTACGCTTTCGGTATAGGAGAGCATTTACCGTTGCGTTGGACAGTCACCGTCATTCATCCACCTGCCGCTTCTTTCCTTTCCCAACCCGTTATCTGCCCCGCCTCACTCTCGCATCCACCGACACTCCCCTCCGCCGCTGCCGCCATGGACCGCGACCCTTCCGTCTCCGACGAGGACGACGACCTCGAGACCCTCGTCCCGCAGAACCACACCAAGCCCCATTCCCCCACCTCCCGCTCCCCAGCCTCCTTTTCCGTCTCCGCGCTCCGCCCGGCGCTCCCGTCCGCCGCCGCGTCGCTCGGCCGCGCGCTCTGGTCCCGCCGCTACCTGCTCCTGTTCATCGCCCTCCCGCTCCTCTTCGTCGTCCTGTTCCTCTCCCTCGGTGGCGCGTCCTCCCTGCCCACCTCCATCCGCCTCCCCTCCGCCGGGCCCGCCGCCGACCCCGCTGTTTCTCGCATGCGCGAGGCTGAGCTCCACGCGCTCTACCTCCTCCGCTCCCAGCGCTCCGGCCTGCTGAGTCTCTTCAACCGCACGGGGACTCCCGCCGCCGCGGCCAATGGCTCCGCCCCCACACCCATCTCGCTATCCGATCTACAGTCCGCGCTGCAGAGCCAGATCAAGATCAACCGCGAGATCCAGGCGGCGCTCCTCTCAGCACACCGCTCCGGAGCCGGCAATGCGACGGAGGACGGGCTGGATCTCGATCTCCCAGTTGCCGGGTGCAAGCGGAAGGAATTGCCGGCCAATCGGCGAACGATCGAGTGGAACCCCAAGAAGGACCGGTTCCTGTTCGCCATCTGTTTGTCTGGGCAAATGTCGAACCACCTGATTTGCTTGGAGAAGCACATGTTCATGGCGGCGCTTCTCGGCCGGATCCTGGTCGTGCCCAGCCAGAAGGTGGATTACCAGTACGACCGGGTGCTTGATATCAACCACATTAACGATTGCATTGGGAGGAAGGTCGTGATGTCCTACGAGGAGTTCACAGAGAAGAGGAAGAAAGTGAGCATTGATCAGTTCATATGTTACGCCGCGTCGCCCCCATGTTTCCTTGATGAGGAGCATATAAAGAAGTTGAAAGGGTTGGGGATTTCGCTGGGCAAGATTGAGGCTGCGTGGCCTGAGGACGCAAAGCTGAAGGAGCCGAAGAAGAGATATGTGGGGGATATTACGCCAAAGTTCTCGACAGATGCTGAGGTCCTTGCCATTGGTGACATGTTCTATGCCGATGTTGAGGATGAGTGGATGAACCAGCCTGGTGGCCCGTTGGCTCACAAATGCAAGACTTTGATCCAACCAAGCAGGCTCATAATGCTCACTGCTCAACGTTTTGTACAGACTTTCTTGGGAGGAAACTATATCGCTTTGCATTTTCGGCGGCATGGATTCCTCAAGTTCTGGTACTATATCCTTCTTGTTCATTCATTTACATCCATCTGTTAACATTTTCTGCTAGTGAAATAATGAATATACATGCTGATATAGATGTGCTAAGTATTATAAGATTGTTTTTGGAAGGATCTAGCTCTCTAGTAGTCTAGTAGTTGTTGACTTTATCCTTTTTTACATGTCTGGAATTCTAGAGTAGCCAATACCATGCCCTCTTTTATTTATTCCATGATTGATCTTGCTTTGGACAGTGTAACTAATATGTGCAACCAGGCACTTGTTCTGAGTAAGATTGGTTTACTTTTCCTAGATCGTCACTTGGATCAGGATCACGAAATAAAATATGTGTATGAAGTTAACTTCTGAAATAGTTTTGACTGTTTTGTGCTGGCTTGATGTAACTATTTAATGAAGCAACTTCTTTTTAATAAATTAGCCATAACCCATAGTGATTCTCTGTGATGCTAAGTCAATTTATCTACTCAAGCATTGACTTTTGCATTGAGATACTTCTCCTTGTAGTCTTATAAAGCTCTGTTTGAACTTAGCATGTTGGACTCGATTAAACAATTGTAGCATCACCTCCATTTTTGAAATTGTTTCTGCACTTCGGCCCCTCACTTTCTTGAGCAGCATATGATGTATGTCATAGTTATTTATTGAACTAAGATATCAATTAAAAAAATATCGAGTGCAGCCAGTACTATTCAATACTACTAGTACTTTAGAATGATTCAATAAGAGAAACTCCACTATCAATTTCAGTAAAACACATTACTAGTATATTACTGGATATATCAATGTGTATTTTTCTATTCTAGAAAGTTCTGATGGAGTAATGGACACTATAAATTATTTCATATCTTAATTTTTACATCCTTGCTCGGTTAAGCTCATGCGATATTTATTGAATGATGTCATCTTATTTGGCTCATAGTTTCATACTTTCATCATATCTTCGCCAAAATATGCTAAGGCTGAGAGATTTAGTTTTCAGTTCTTCTCTTGCTTAAGTAAATTCTTAGTCCTAAATATGTTGCATTATTTGATTTGATTAAATCCTGCTGTTTGAGTAGGTAGTGAGCACTCTCATCAATGTTATGATCCATGTCTTAAAGATTTCTCATTCATTACTTGCTGTTTCTTGTCATCACAAATTGTTAGATGCTGAACTGAAACCGATTGCTCTGCTATAAATGCCTGCCTGTGGTATGAGAAAAATAGTTAACCGCATATGGTGGTATGGTGTACAGGAAAAACAGTTACACTCTGCGTTAGATTAGATCCTGGTACATCATAGTGACAATGAAATTGTGTTCACATTCCGATGTAGCTTGGTTGGACATGACATTTAGCACATGCTGTCGGGAATTTGTACAGTAGAGATGCTAGTTTAAGGCATTGTGGTCTCTGGTAACGGTTAACAATTCACCCAGGGTACCCAGCAGAAATGACATTGACTGATAACTGATGTTATCTTGATCATCCTGCAGTAATGTGAAGAAAGAAAGCTGCTTCTTCCCCATTCCTCAGGCAGCAGAATGCATTCTGCGAATTGTTGAGAAGGCTAATGCCCCAGTGATATATTTATCTACCGATGCTGCGGAGAGTGAAACAAGTCTTCTGCAATCCTTGGTTGTATCCAATGACAGGCAAGTCCCTCTTGTGAAAAGGCCAGAGCACCACAGTTCTGAGAAATGGGACGCCTTGTTATACAGAAATCATATCGGCGGGGATAATCAGGTACGCAACATACACAGCCTGCATATTCTCCAGTTTTCACTCAAAAGGTTACAATTTTGTTAACAGCATCCTGCCTGTACTCCTTTTTACAGGTCGAGGCGATGCTCGACAAGACAATATGTGCATTGTCGAACGTTTTCATAGGATCATCAGGCTCCACGTTCACAGAGGACATCTTTCGGCTACGGAGGGGCTGGGGATCGTCGTCACACTGCGACGAGTACCTCTGCCAGGGCGAGCTTCCCAACTTCGTAGCGGAAGTAGACTGAGGACGAGAGACCTCCCTGTCGATTTGTTGTGTAAATTACAGCGGTCACTAGATCGGTGCCCTCCATTGTTTTGTTCGGGTGGTATTCTTGTTACACAGGTACTACTAGGTAATACAAAGAGCTTTGAGGCTCTTTTCTTGTTTGTGTGCAGTGTTCATAACAATCGAAAGTTTGAAGCGAGAGGCGTTCTTTGCTGTTTCGAATCTTGGTTTGTTGGCTTTGCTTGCAGGCCTTGGTATCATGCCATGCGAACTCTAAACTCCTCAAAGCGCTAAAAATGGCCGTAATCTCTTCGGAGACGAGGCTGGATTATGTTATCCATTATCTAAAAAAAAGCGCTAAAAAGAAGAAGAAAATAAGCAACGCTTGGGCATCTCTCGGGAGCAAAGAAGCCCAAGGCAATTGGACTAGGCCCACATCGCACATAGCGATCGGCCAGCCTTCCTCAACGGCGCCATCCTTTTTTGTTTTGTTTTCTAGGAAAGGGTGGCTACGACCGCTCCATTATCCCCAGCGCACATGGCACAGTGGTTGCTGATAAACTAAACAAAAGCAGTTTTCGGTCAGGACTGGCGTGCGCCCCTCCGCACTCGCGGCTGCCGATTCTGTAACTAGAATCACAAATCACAAAACCTTGTGGGCTCAGAAGCAGATCCGTCGACACCCCAGATCGGCCGCGTGACAAGCCAGAGCGTCGGGTCGCGCTCGTCATCATCAGGGTGTAGGACAGTAGTACTCCTATATGGAGGGCTCGGCTCGGGTTTTCGCGGGGAAGATGGAAGAACAATCTGTGGCCCAGTTTCGGGAGCGGTTACTAGTTTTTCTCCGCCGGCCTCATCCTTGCTCTCGCCAAGTTCCGTGGGAGAGGGTATCAGCCAAACCCAAATCGACTGGTCCGGTCTCACGCGTCACAAGTCCACAAGCCCCCACCGATCTGCCCCGGCCAACCCGTCCAGTCGCAGGACGGGACCCGCCGCCCGCCCGCACCCCATGTGCGAGCCGCTCGTCGGCTTCCCCTGCCACCGACGAGATGACACCTCACCTCTGATTGAGACCGGCCGCGTGCGTGCAGGCCCCCCGCGGCTGTGCTCGATGGCCACGGCCGGCCACGTACTTGACGTACGTCCGCGCCCGGGCATCTCGTCCTCTCCGTGTCCGTCCCCGGCCGTGCTGGCAGCAGCCGTGCAGAAGAAAACCGCGGGCGCGCGAGGTGGAACATCGGGTCCGCGTGTCCCACTGTCGTTTGCCGTGGCCTCTCGCGCTCCTCGCGGAGGGAAGTGACTGACGGAGGCGACGACAGTCACGACACCCGTTGCCGGATGGCGACGCGCGGGGAAATTAAGGTAGGTTTGGATGTCAATCTGGGCCTGCTAAATCTTGGTTTACCTGCGTACGCTTATGCGTGGGCGAGAAATTTTGACGCCCACGGCTCACTGACGTGTAGGCAAGAAAATAAACTACGTTGGTAACTGTGTATATTAGTGAGCCAAACATTAAAGTCAATTCAAAGGCAAACCAAATCTTTCCATGTTCCAGCTGTGTACGGCTGTACGTACGTAGGAGTACGTATACACAGTCACCGTTCGCCGTCCGGTCAACTTTGACGCCCTATTTTCAGTGACGGACCTACCCATCGGATACAGTAGGATAGTACTCCTATATTTTTTCGGCTGCCGGATTATACTAGTACTCCTACATAGATATAGGTGCAGCCGTGGTAGGCTTTGAAGGGACGAACACAGTCAGCGAAACGTTTATTTATTTTAATTGATTTATGTTACTGTACATTTACACTAAAAATACTGTTTATATAAATTGTTTTCATTCGAATCGAAAAAGCCACGACTTTAAAGTTTTTTGAATTTATGACACTGTAGCTCCAATGCTATAAGCCGAACCCCGCGTAAACCATGCCAAAGGGGGCCTAAGTCCCAGTTCTTCCTTCCTGGATGTACGCGTCACGGCTCACGGGTCGTTTGTTCACGATCGAACCCGGAGTTTTCTGCTGCGTCCAATTGCTGATTGATTGACCACTCTCCCGTTGATCCACGCCGGTAACTGGAAGGCTCGTCGGCGTCGGCGGCACGCGCGCGCGGGCGTGGAGGGTTGCCGCGTCGGGCGGCGCCAGCGACACGTCGTCCGCGACGGCGACGTCCTGCCTTCATTTGTTATTTTTCTCACTCCTGATGCTCTAGGAGCGAGGAAGAAAAGAAAAGATCAGGGGAGGTAGCCGTCACCGGTGGACCGACCGGGGCCACGGGAGAACGCGCCATTATTTTTGTACAGCGACAGGGCCAGCGCGACGGTGGTGCCGTCGCCGTACAAGACCGTGTGGGGAGGTTCCGTACGGGCGGCGTGTACCACCCGCCAGCCGCGCCTCCGGCCCCGCGGGGGATGGGGACGGGGTCTTGGGGGTGGACGCCGCGGACACGAGGCGGGGGCATGTGCGCGCGCGGCCCGGCACCGAACACCGGCACCGCGCGTGGCCTGTGGTCTCGTACTCCACCGTGGGGAATTTGCCCAATTGGGGACTCCAAGGGGCCGCGTCTACAACGCAGAGTTTTATTCTTGGTTGATCTATCATTTGCCAAAAGTAACGAAAAACGTACCAGTACCATCTACTGATCTACCACTGGAACGCTCATCGATCACAGGGACTTCGGCATCAAGAACGAGTAGTTCACTCATGTTACTATCAACAAAAAAAATATGCTTTCAGTTTTATGATTAGGCTATTGCTGCTTGCATGATTGCATGAGGTATCAACCGAAGGAATCCAAGAAAAAAAAGGGCTAAGTGGGGCAACATGGGTCGTGCCGACCCACCCCCTAACATTAGTACTGCATCGATTTTTCTATGGACGCGAATACGAACGGACCATACGTGTATCCAGTTATCCACATGGCCCAAGTGGTGCCGGCTTGCTTGGGGGAGCACCGCAATCAGTGAGGTTTCACCGTCCAACCACGGGCAAACTTTCCAAGGGCCCCTCAAGCAGTCGATCTCCAACTCAGCGCATGGCACGATTTTTCCTTGGTTTTCTCCGATTACCAGAGCAGCGGGTTTACCACGCTGTGGATAGGTTTTTCAATGGTGTCAACAAAGAAAGGGCCCAATGTGTGTTTACTGATTCATTAAACGATGTTCGGTCTTCAAAGGCTGGCCGAGTATAAAACAAAGGTGAAAAAGACATTGCTTCGTGTTGCTTTTTGCAGTTTCTTTCCATTGTTTTAAGCCATTATTTCTCGAGTGAGTTATCTCTTTCAACGCTGGATTCGGCTGAGATTCAGTACTGTGTACTTTAGAACGCGTAAAAAATAAATTTTTATTGGTGCAAATGGGTAATTTTATTAACTTATAGGGAAATTTTAAGCATGCGAGCTTTGGAAAAAAAAATACATCGTGGGCGCCACACTTTTATTTTCACATGATGGAGTAATCTCAAAGCGACCGACGACGATTTTGATGGTTATTATAACAAGAATAACAGGGTTTAATTTGACTGCACTATTACTATGTCTCAGTGTCAAAATCATCTACCTTACTGCTCAGTCACTGCTAGATGACCTTGGACCCATGTATCAGTGATCTTGCAGTAGCAATATCTCCTAGGATCCCAATCTTCCTACGAGCAACACATGATTCTTACAATATCCTGTAGGGTAGTAAAATCTCAATAAACAATGCAGTAAAACTATCTGGCTTTCCATGGCTTCACGCGCACATCGATCTAATCCGCCTCGTTTAGCCTCGGTCCTCATGCTCCTCATCCATCTACCATCCGCTTCCTCTCTCTCTCCCCTCTGTCTCTGGCCACGCCATGTGTGCCCTGATTCCTAAATAGGTCTCTCTGCTGCATCCATTTTCTTCCCTCTCCCCCTCTCCAGTTATCCAGTGCCTCTAGCAGTTCGAGCCGCGCCTCAGAGGCGGCGCTCCCCGGCGGTAGACGAACAGCGGCAGCGAGGAAGAAGCGGGCAGGAGGCGAGCAAGAATGATGGGCGCCACGACCACCGCCGCTGCTGACTGCCCGGACTACGCGGAGGTCGACCCCACCGGCCGGTATGGAAGGGTACGGTACCTCCACCGCCACCGGCGGCTCGTCTAATACCTACTACGACCGTTCCTTCCTCGATCCGTTTGCTTGCCAATCCGCTGATCCGTTTGCCCGCTCCGCCGCTCTGTTTTGCAGTTCAACGACGTCCTCGGCAAGGGCGCGTCCAAGACCGTGTAAGATCCGGCGCTCTTTCCCCCGGAAGCTGCGGCCTTTCGCTGTTCGCTTCGCTTCACGCTGATGGACTCGAGGTGCGCTTCTGGTGGATGCAGGTACAGAGCGTTCGACGAGTTCCAGGGGATGGAGGTGGCCTGGAACCAGGTGAAGCTGCACGATTTCCTGCAGAGCCCCGAGGACCTGGAGCGGCTCTACTGCGAGATCCATCTCCTCAAGACTCTCAAGCACCGCAACATCATGAAGTTCTATACCTCCTGGGTCGACGTCTCGCGACGCAACATCAACTTCATCACTGAGATGTTCACCTCCGGCACCCTGCGCCAGTAAGTGAACAGCCTCCCATCTTCCTTCCACCCATAAAGCCTTCCATACCTTTTCCTACACGATTGTTACAAAAAAAAAGTTTTGTTTTTTGTCATGTCCGGCTGTGAAAGTCTCTTGTTTTTCGATGTGTGCTTAATTGATTCTTGGGCTGGTTAAAAATATACCATTACAAGTTTTCAAGTTTGAGCTTAAATGACATATTTCAAATTTTGTAAAATTGTAATGGCATGTATGAAATTGACCCTTGATTTTTTTTAGCCTCTCATACTGGTATAGTACAGTTGTAACATCTGTTCGTATGCGTAAGCACACACTCACACCCCACACAACACACCCTAACACCCCTACGCACACGACTAGACCTACAACTACACGTAGTATTGAAGACCGCGTTCCAGAAATCACTGAAATCCTCTGATTTCAGTGTGCGACGGGAGCGTCGCCTTCCCTTTGTGGCGCCACGCGACGAGAGGCATACGTGCAATTATTTATGGGACTACAGTCCCTGGTGCGAGACGCACGTCGATCCCAAGGATCGAACCTGCGCCGGTAGCCAGCCACCTGCTGGACTTACCACCAAGCCGTCGGCTTGTTCGCGAAATTAACCCTTGATTTGATTCTTCAATTGATTGCTTGTGGTTGCTCGTCTGGTGGTGATTAGGTACAGGCAGAGGCATAGCCGGGTGAACATCTGGGCGGTGAAGCACTGGTGCAGGCAAATTCTCAGCGGTTTGCTGTACCTGCACAGCCATGATCCGCCCATCATTCACCGGGACCTCAAGTGTGACAACATCTTCGTGAACGGCAACCAGGGGGAGGTAAAGATCGGCGACCTCGGTCTGGCCGCCATTCTCCGCAAGTCCCATGCCGTCCACTGCGTAGGTAAATCACTTGATTAGCTCACTAGACCGAGCCTCTATGATGATGCTATCTGATCTGAACGGCAATAGTTTTATGGAGATTTGATCGATTTGAGGCGTCGGGTTGTTTGGATAGGCACGCCGGAGTTTATGGCGCCGGAGGTATACGAGGAGGAATACAACGAGCTGGTGGACATATACTCATTTGGGATGTGCGTGCTCGAGATGGTCACCTTTGAGTACCCGTACAGCGAGTGCACACATCCTGTGCAAATCTACAAGAAAGTTATCTCTGTAAGAGGACCCCTAATCCTTTTAAGCGATTTGCAGCTTCTGTGATTTGGGTGTGTGTACTTTGGATGATTGATTTGCTGATTTCAGCTAATGGTTTGATGGATAGGGTACTAAGCCGGAAGCTTTGTACAAGGTGAAAGATCCAATGGTGAGGCAATTTGTTGAGAAGTGCCTGGCAACGGCCTCTGAGAGACTCTCAGCAAGGGAGCTGCTCGAGGACCCCTTCCTTCAGGTTGATGAGATGGCTTTTGCCTCAGATGATGGAGATTATAATGTGATGGCCAATTATGTACGACAGCCTTCATATCTAGGGCATGCCTATAGTAATAGCTCCATGATGAGTAATGGGTTCTCAGAAAGCATCGATGATGATATGCTGACAGAGGATAGATGGGACTGCAAGGACGACAATATGAAAGGGCAAGATGGCATTGACCTGTTCAATGGGCATGAAGATGAGCCGCTTGGCAATGTAGATATCACAATCAAAGGGAGAAAGAGTGAGGATGGAGGCATCTTCCTCAGACTACGTATTGCTGATAATGATGGTATGCACAATTCCTAACGCTGCAAATCCTGTGTGGTTGAGTTTAGTAATATATAAAAATATTGATATTGGCATGATGTAACAGTAATTCCTCATATTGCAGGGCATGTAAGGAATATCTATTTCCCCTTTGACGTTGAGGCGGATACTGCACTAAGTGTTGCAACTGAGATGGTAGCTGAACTGGATATAACCGACCATGAAGTTACTCGGATAGCTGACATGATAGATGGTGAGGTCAGTGCCTTGGTGCCAGATTGGAGGCCTGGTCCAGGCATCGAGGAAGCTGCGGACACATATTGCCAAAATTGTGGATCCAATGTATCATCTTGCGGTTCACTATACGCCTATATGTCATCAGCCACACGAGGCTGCCAATGCGCAGAACTACATGGGCGGTTTGAGGAGATCACATTCCAAGCCAATGGTGAGCAGCGTGATCTGCAGGACTCTGTGGGCAGCTCTGAAGATGGAGGTGGCCAAGCGGAGCATTATGCCAAAGGAAATGAGTTCTCTCTCATGAATGGCTTTGTAGGGATGGGTAGAACAGATCCTTCTAATCAGCTTCGTTTTAGTTCATTCCAAGAACAGTCATGTTCATTTAATCGATATGAGAATGACGTTAACCATCAAGCGATTGGGTTTGACATGAAGCATGAGATGAAGATCGCCAAGTACAAAGCACGGAAAATGGTGCAGCTGAAGAGAGCTATCCACCCTTCTCTTGACTTTGACAATGCAAATGGGGTAAGTGGGATGAAACCCTCTCTGAACAAGTTGCAATCTTTTCATATCGGAAAGAACCACAATTTCCGTGTACCAACCTGCGAGCGAAGCCCTGGTACCAGAAGCACCAATCATCATTCTAACATGAAGAACGAAGTGTTGCTGAGCAGTCACCCCGATCCGGGAGCCCAGAGGGCCCAGCATTGTGAGGTCGACTCCAAAAGCAATACGGATTGTATGTTTACAGCCAGGAGATACTATACTGGAGCTCAGTTGCCGCCAAACCTCCCAAGAACAAAATCTGTACCACTAAACGCAGTTGACGCCTGAATTGCTTTTTCTTGCCATGTAAATTTTTATAGAGTGTACATTGTTTTTGGTTCTTTTTGTACGCAACATGAAATAGAGTTGGTAGGCAAGAGACTGGAATGTGAATGGTGTTTGTCTGTGGATTAGACCTGATCTATATGTAACCTTCTGTTTTATGAATCTAGAGGCAGATGTTTATTTTTAGGCTGTGAAATAACCTTCTGTTTTATGGATCCAGAGGCAGATGTTTATTTTTAGGCTGTGCAAGTGCAATCTGTCTTCATATCTCATTGGTATATTCTGGCTACATACTGCTATACAGAGGGTCATGATCCAGCAAAATGGATGGGGATATCTTTGGCCACATCCTCAGAGATGCGCGTGCAAAAGCCTCTTAAAAAAAAAAACTGCTTGTGCCAGCAACATTTTTTATTTTAGAGATGTTATGGTGTTTAAGAGGTAAGAGAGGTATCTTCATCTTTTTAATTAATCTTTTTAATTAATCTTAGGCAATTAATTTTAGCCGCAGATTTTTAAAAATTGATATCGAGTTTATTATTTTTTTATCGGATTCATCTTTTTAGTATTTTTGATCAAATATCTCTCTATTTTTACCCGTTAGATCTAATAAATAGACAGTTATGGTTAGCTTCAAGCATTGTAACAACTCTCTTCTTTTTTTTTTTCCTGAAAGATAGCAACAGTTATTTCTTTTGCCAAGTAAAAGTTGCTCACCACAAGCCGGCTGATAATTCGCTTGCGAGATCGAGATCGATGGCTACGTGAGTGAGTAGGTGACGACGCCATTCGTCCACATCTTGTGGCCTGCAGGCTCGCAACTTGCCGGCTTGGCGTCGGTGCCGGCGGCCACAGACAAAGGCGTCCCTCTCCGTCGATGCATAATCTGTGGACGACAGGAGGCGATTTCGTCCGGCGTTCCAGAAGAATCTTTTTTCGCCTATACGACAGCCCTCTCTGTCTGTTTGCCGGAGTACAATCTTGTAATCTGAAGCGTTGCGGCGTGCCTTGATGACTCGCAGTTCATCTTTACCACGTGGATAATGCACGAGAAATTCGAAGAAAAATGCGATGATTATCAGATGAACAGTATAGTTAGTTTGCCCATGATTCAAAGTGGTTCCATTTGGCATGGAGTCGATCAGGACAGTTTTGCGGTCACGAAAAGCTGTTGAGATTAAAATGCTTATCTAGCTGCAACAGAGTCAAAAGGAACACCTAGATCCTGGTAAAGTGGCTATCAAGTACTACTCCTCTAGCTAAGCAACCTTTGTAAAGGCATGGTGGATACGCTTACGTACATATTCAGATAAGAAGTCACGCAGACAAGAAGCATCAAGGTTGGTTGGTTGAGACGAAAGATTGAAAGGTTCAACACTGAACCATCAACTTCACATTCAATAATTCAGCTCTGCTAGAACAATGCGAACCCTGCATGCAAACCGAGGCTGCTCGATCTGGATCGTCCAAATACTGGGGCTACTAGAAGGATAATCCTGAAGAGAGCTAGTAGATGGCTACGCAGCACGGCAAAGGCAAGCACTGGAGTAGACCATGGAAAGGCTATGACCTTATCCAGAAGTGCAGATGATGAGTCTGCTTTCTTGAGAACTGAACCAAGGATCGGATTGCTTGATGTAGGAGCAGATACTAGGATGCAAGAGTCTACAGTTTGTCACCTACACCCTGCGTTCGTTCTTCCCAGCAGCCTAACCTAACCAAAGCTTCACTTTCTGAGAGGGAAACGCGACCTGCATTTCAGAAAATGTCTGTAAGAAGCCTCCTTTATTTTTTCCCTGAGAAGCAAATGAGACTCATTTCGTTTCAGAAATAGATAAAAGTACAAATAAAAGTCACATTATATAGCAACAGTTTTTCTTATTCTGTGATAGGATAAGGAAGGTAGGCAAGCATCCGAGCTGCCCCGAGATGCAGCTCCTCATATCGGCTAGCCTATGCACTAGACTAGTACGGTACCTGTACAACTAAGGATGCACGTTGAACGACTCACAGATCCGCATCTAGTACAAATTTTACGGTTAAACTACGAAAACCTTGCAAAAAAATGTCTCGCGGGATGACCTACCTGCAATGTGGGTTCAGTACACGTAACTTCACGACTGAAACCAATCAACAAGTTCTTCTTGACTTCCAAGTTCTGATCTCTGAAGCGGCGTAGTTGAGTTAGGCAAGGCATGGCGCGGATGAGATTGAGCCGCTTTCCGGAAAAGCTGCATCGTCACTCACCACTTCTAATCCGTGCTTACACGCACGATTTCGCCGTAAACTTTAGACCTGCACACTGCATAAGCCATCGCTGCGTGACCGCGACATGGGACGATGGATATATATGCGTGAGCCATGAGTCTCGCTCGAGCAGGGTCAAAACGCACGAAAAAAATAAATTAAAAATTTAAAAATTTTTAAATAAAAATTAATAAAAACCGAAATAATTTATGAAAAGATTCGTCAGTTGGGCCCTTTTAATACCCCTAGGTCAGTTTCGTTAGCTGGAAAGCTTCTGCATCGTACGTCCAGTAAAGCTACCACTGACATGCCTTGGTTTCACTTTCAAGTACTAGTAGTACCACTAGATGCAAGTGTAATATAGCACGTAGTTATCTCATATTTCCACTAAAAATTCTTTGCTAAAGAAAATCTCTGCTTGATTGACTTTTTTTTTGGCGAGAAAAGTAACTTTAGATTTTTTTTTTAAGGGGCAGAACGGAACCTTTCGTGGACTGGGCTCTTCCGTGGGCGAAATTTTGTGCTGTCCTCAATGGGCCTATCTGAAAATTTGAGCAGATGAACAGTCGTGGGCCGAGCCTGACTAGGATGCTTTGGTAATGGGCTTCACTGCACAGACCAGCGCAAGAGTTTTAGCCCATTTGGCCTGTAACGTTCTGGATCTGGATGCAAGCACAAGTTCGGTTTGTGATTACATTCCAAAGATATGATTATCATATATATACCCACTCCCTTTAGTCCAACAGGTATCTGGTGCTTCACATGTCTCAACCAGATATATGTTGTCATTGGTTGTTTTCCCGTATTATTAGTGGTTGCATATAAATTATAGTAATGGCCCATTACAAAGGTTAATCTTCATCCAATAATTTACAATGATTGATCAAATAAAGCAACTATACTGGAGTACTAGTATTCCTACGTTTTATCATGTGGACGTCCTGTTGGCTGATACTCATGGCGCTGGTTATATTTGTCGTATGTACGCCGCTGGTGTTAATAATGGTGTATGATCCTTTTCCATTTAGATGCTTGATTTGAATAGATTGCAGATATCGTCTGCACTTGTGTAGATTTTTGTGTGTACTTCCGTCCCAGTTTGGAATGCAGAAATTTTATACGAATCAATTCAATTTCATTGAAAAAAAACATAGAAATGAGAAACATTTCTCCATTTCAAACGGGGCATCAACAGAAATTGGTAGTATATATATATACTTACTCCTTCAAGTTTGTGTGGTAGGTAGGAGTAGTTCAATGTGTGTTTTAGATTACCTGAAAAACATACTCCTATTTATTTTACTGAGGTCACCTGCTCACGTTTACGCTCACTGATTGAACCATCCATGGTGAATTTTTGCATGATTGAATCTAGGCAGTTGGTCTAAATATTTTTTTTGTATATTGTACTGTATGCGCAAGCATACAGGGAGAGAATAGAGATGCTGCTCAATATAATTTGAAAATGGACAACAGTGTTTTGACCATAGATTCAGAGGCTTATCACTGTTTGGTTGTTTTAGTCGGCTTAATCTTACAAAGTAGTAGCTGGCTATGATAGATCAGCTAAGCGTTAGGCTATGCTTAGTGGAGTACTACTCATGTTTGCACGTGATGCCAACCAGATAAGCAGTTTCTATGTAGTACTAGTCAGCTCAAGTCCATGAACCGAGATGCCATCTATCGCTTCAGATTTGGTCTCGTGCAGTAGAAAAAAAGAACAGAGGCCGTACTCGCATGTTCTGGTCAAAGCGAGACAAGAATTCTCTGATGCCGCCAAAGTGCCCGATAAACTACTACGTAGGACGGTTCTGGTACACTTGCCACGATATACCCATGAATAAACAAGAGATCTCAGGACACGTCGCCACGGCGCCGCTCTGATCAGACAGTTCATCGGCGGAGTATTCAATTCCTGGATCGAACAGCTTGCGAGCCATCAAATCTGCATAAATGTTTGGGCAGAGATTCACAGTTAACCACCAGGCTACTCCCACTCTGCTCACCAGCTGCTGCTGCTGTGTCATGGCCAGCCTCTTGCACCAGGCGTCCCTGCCACCGCCACCGCCGGCGACGGCGTGCGACGACGAGTTCACCCCGCGGGGACTCACCTGCTTCGGCCGCTCGCTGTCGAGGTCGTCGTCGTCGAGCCGGCTGGAGTACAGGGCGCTGCGGGGCGAGGAGCGCCGCGTCGCCTCTCAGGAGGCGCGGTCGGCGCGGGCCAGGCTTCGCTGGAAGGCCGTGGCGCACGAGCTCCTGGCGAAGGGCGCCGCCGCCAGGCGGAGGAGGAAGCAGCAGCGGCTGGCGGTGTTCAGCTATGACTCGAGGAGCTACGCGCTCAACTTCGACCGGGGCGACGCCGAGTAGCGCCGGCACGCGTTCCGAGGCAGGCAGCGAGTCTGCACGGCGTGGCGTGCGCGCGCGCACGGCGAGCCTGCGCGCTGTGACGAACCGACGGCCGCCCGCAATGCGATTTGGCGTCATCACGACGACGCTGCGAGAAGAAATCCGGCGATCAAGACCAGAAGTACGGCTCCCTGCCTGTGATGGCTCTTTCGTCCTCTTCGCCGCTTTTGTCGTGCCGAAAGCCGTTCTCGGGCTTCATGCGGTGTAATAAGGGGCGCCTGCTCAAAGTAATTTTGTCATAGTAGATTTCACACTCTTCCGATGCTCTTGCTTCGACGGATGTAAATCCAGGCAATCTTCCTTTAAAAGAAAAATAAATAAATCCATGCAATTTAGCAATTGAGATCGTCAGCAGTCGATTGTTCGACTCCCGCGTGTGCCTCATGTGTGTCCCAGTTCATATGTACCAATGATAGTAGTGTCAACAATTGACTGTCAAGCATCCTAATTTATAATCTAGATGTTGTTCAGTGATCAAGAAGTTCTTATAAAATCTCTGTTATAAAGAGCCTCAATCTATGGACTGAACTTTGAAGACGTACTCGTTGAAACACGAGATTTCTTTTTATTTTTTCATGTGTTTTTTTTTAAAAATTAAACTAATTTTTATAAAATTTTTGTATGATTTCTGTAAAATTTCTGTGTTTTAAAGTAGGCATAAAAAATGTGGACCGCAGGATAAATGACGTTGGAAACATTTTATGAAGAATAGTCGGGACCATTTTGATCCAATTTCCACACGATTTATCCTATTTCCCTGCGAAATTCCCGGTATTAAAAAAAATGGCCTTGCTCTTCCAGTTCTAACTTCTAACAAAAAAAAAAAAAGTTTTCCACGCAGAGTTACTGCAGCAACCGTCAAACAACCGCGGTGAAATGGAAGACGGTGACGAGCACCGAACCCGCGCCGCGTCCCCACCTCCACGATGGAAGCGGCAACACCAGCACCACGCCTGGCGCGCCGGGATCCGAGGCCGCGTGCCCCCGCCTCTCGCTTTTGGCCCCCCTGCACCACCACCGCACCGCGCCCGCGCGATCCCCGTGCCGCGGCGTGCGGTGGGGACAGCTCTGGCCGCTGCCCGCGTCTCGCGGACGCGCCGCGCCGGGACCGGAGGAGCCCTGCAAATCTAGGGTTGCCTCCGCTCCGCATCGTCGCGTCGCCAGCCCCAGCCGCTGCGAGGAGGATAACCGACACGAGCGACGGAGGCCGCCTGCTCCGCATCCCCCTCGTCGCGCGCGCCGCCGACGGCGTAGGCATGTATCCTCCGCTCTGTTCCCGTTTTGTCTCGGTTGTTTTGGTCCAATATGGGGAATGGCGGAGTGCTCTCTGTCGATCAAGGAACGGATGCGGGGGTGCGTGAGATTGGGGGTGACGGAGGAAGTGTTGTGCAGTGGGGGACCGGATTCCATCAATTTTGACGGATCCTTCCGTTGGTGCAGACAGTATTGGGTGCAGAGCGGGCGGCAGTTCGTCGTACCCATGAATTTGCAGCTACTGAGCATTTGTCTTGCCGCCGGCTCCAGATTGTTCCTGGAGCGTGATGGCATTGAGCGATTCTGCTGGCTATAAGGGTGATGCTCAAGGGCTGCCTCGGTCGTCAGGACGCACCCAGCTTCTCTACCCTCCTGATGGTTCGATTGGGGAGACCATGATGGAGCAAGTTGATGGTTGTGCCGTGGGGGGTCTCGCGTGGAAGGGAGTGGGATGAGGAAATGGGCATAAGGATGCGCCACAATCCCACGTGCTCATCTCCAAGAATCATGCCCCATCACCTCTTATTTGTGCTCCATAGTGGTTATGCTGTTCCACCTCTTTAGAGTATTCAAGCGCAAATCCATTTTAATTGGATTTGTTTCGTTTCTCCACAGCATGTTGCTTGAATGGAATGTTCATAGAATTGTTTTTGTACCAAGCTTCACAATCTTGTCACCTGAGCCGATCCGACAATGCAGGGCACCCTAAAACGTGGTTCCTGATCTTAAGTGCTTCATTTTTTATCTGTTTGCCTCTAGCTTTGGGGTGGTGCCATTCAATTCTTATTTTAAATAGGTTAATCTCTGGTTTAGGGGTTGGTTTGCAACAAAGACTTGATTCTATATTGTAAATTAATCCGGAGGACTAGAATGTGCTGCTCACTTGATTTACCCGCATTGTTCTCTGACACTTGATTTGTTATTGCCTATAGAACTCAACAACGAGCAGCTGTTATTTAATAGTATATTACATTCATGACCAACGATCATTTGCTTGACAAGAATTTATACATTTTTACTTTTGTGGATCCTTACCTTGCTCTTTCTTTGATATTTGTACTTCTACATAGCAGTGACAGACAACGCGCTGGAAATGTCGTCTGCTGTGCCAAAGTCATCAAATATCTTCTGGCATGATTGCCCAGTTGGCAAGTCTGATCGTCAAAAGTTACTGAAGCAGAAAGGTTGTGTTGTTTGGATCACAGGCCTTAGTGGTTCAGGTAACTAGAGCTTCATTTGTCTCAAAAACGTTCTGTTGTCTGATTGGATTATCAGTACGATAGCCAAGTTGTTCAAATATTTTGTTTCAAATACAATGTGTAACTACTCAGATTTATGCTTGCATTGCTTTATTTTATTCTATTTATATAATCATGTTTTTTTAAGTTTACTGAAAATCAGTTCTATTTTATTCAAGCTATTGCATTAAGTTCAAATAGTTAAATTGATATGTGCAGTAATATAATTGATTTGTGTTGTTTTTGGACAAGTTACTTTCTTATGTGAACTTGAAAGAGTAACTTTGTACAGTCTAGTTTCATTCGCTACAAATTCAATATACAAGGTTCTTGAATTAATAATCAGAAGATTTCTGAAAGCAACGTAAAAGTTCATTAATAGGTTTGGTGCTGAAATCGTTTTGTTTACTGTTCTTTTGTTCTCTCTTAACCACAGTACCTTCAACACTTAGCATTGCATTGAATCTGAACATATTTTCTATTTTTTAAGGACATTTCTCGTATTATAGTCTGATGCGCTTTTCAGTTTTCAATTGGTTTTTTTACTTGTTTGATCTAATTTTATATTGTTTATGTCATGTTGTCAAGGTAAAAGTACCTTAGCGTGTACATTGGGTCGAGAGCTTCACACAAGAGGGAAGCTTTCATATGTTCTTGATGGTGATAACTTAAGACATGGTCTGAACAGGGATCTTAGCTTTAAAGCTGAAGACCGTGTAGAGAATATAAGGAGAGTTGGTATGTATCTCCTTTGACCACGATTTTATACATGTAAATCTTACGAAGTATCATGAAGAGAGAAGAAAATGACCGAAGGGTAATGATGCTTGTGCCGTTTACCCATTTTTGTTCTGGCTTTTATACCTGATATTAAGTTTCAACAATTTGAGCAGGTGAGGTTGCCAAATTATTTGCAGATGCAGGTCTTGTATGTATTGCGAGTTTGATATCTCCATACAGGAGAGACCGTGAATCTTGTCGTGCAATGTTGTCAGATAATAGCTTTATTGAAGTAATTAATTCTTCTTAGTTAAATTGTCTTAATAAACTTAGTTATATCATAGTACCCACCCCAAATACTCATGAACCTTTGCAGGTTTTCTTGAACATGTCCTTGGAATTGTGTGAAGCAAGGGATCCGAAAGGTCTTTATAAGCTTGCTCGTGCAGGAAAAATAAAGGGTGAGATATTTATATTATGCTTGATGCTAGAACACGTTTTTTGTCTTTTTGTAAGCATCAGTCATGGCCTAGGTTGACATTTTCTGGGAAAGCAACACCTGAAACATTTGATACATTCATTTCTAAATATGAAAATTGCAATTCCCAAGAAAAGATTTGACTATGCACGTAGTGTTCATATGAATATATAAGTTTTGCTGCCCGTATAGTTCTTCATTTTGATCTCTAAACTTCCATGTATAATAGTGTCCGTATAGTTCTTCATTTTGATCCCTAAACTTCCATGTATAATACTGTGATAGTGTTACACCTAGAAAGATTGTTAACACTCTTCAGCTGTAGGTTAGAGTCTGCCATTATATCCTTGTTGTACTGTTAGCCACGCCTTGGTAAACATTCTTCCATCTAATACTAAAACAAAAAACTGCGGAGTTGGTCTATTTCGAGTGTGAAATCTGTATTGTGGAGTCTCCAGATTGTCTGAGATCTAGTAATGCAAATCCAAAGGAAACAACGTTTGACGTATTTGCTTATTATTCTTTTGAATGTTTATCTTATGGGTGAAAAGGCATTTCCACTGAAACAGTTTCCTTTGTGGGTGTAGACTTCTCATTTTACCAGCTCTAGGTGATCATACTTTGCTGATTTTTTTTTTCAATCATTCATAGTAATATATATCACTCATGCTTTAAGCTTGAGCCATATGTTGTTTCAGGTTTTACTGGAATAGACGACCCTTACGAACCTCCATTAAACTGTGAGGTATGCCCATGTTCAAAACGGAATAAGAATCGGTCATTTTGGTCCATATTTAAATGGTGGTAGAGATCGTGTAATTGATTAGGAAGAAGAGTTGCTTCATGGTTTTCTTTTATGGCAACAGGACATGTTTTTATCAATTGCATGCTTGGAGCATGGAATTGTGAATGGCAAAGGCACGATGAAACAGCATGGTTGCAGGGAAAGGCTGTAATGGATAACCGCATAGCTGGATAAATAATATGCGCCGGCATGAGCATTACATTCTGAATTGTCACATAAGTAGTTGATTTAGGACGGGTTCTTTTCTCACGGGTTTTGAGTCCTAGAAACAATCTCTTGCTGAAATGCAAGGAAAGGTTGCGTACAAAAGACCCAAAATTGTTGGACCCTTCCCAAGACCCTGCACAAGCGGGAGATGCATGCACTGACCTGCCCCTTTTTTTTTAGTCTGACCTGCCCTTTTTTTACATGTGGAATTCACTTCCATTTTGGGAGAACACATCATTGTGCATCTTATATAAATGTTCAATGATTTCATTAGCTAAATCAATTAACATACAGATGCCATGCAAACATAAAGTTCGAATTCATATGCCATACTCATAGCTATTTGTTGATTGAGATGTGGTTTTGTGAAACAATATGACCATAAAACCTGTGGATAGGTAACAAAAGCCAAAATACCTGAGGTTTCTGAAACAAGGATAATAAAACCCTGAGGTTTTATGAAATATACTCCTAACAATATTGTAAATCCCGGTACCTGGATCAGCACATTTTTTTTATTATGATACAGTTTGTTTAGGAACCCCCTAATATTGACTTTTTTTAAGAGAGTTTCTTGCATTTGCGTTTGCTTCTCTTGCAGATAGAGATCAAGGAAGTGGATGGTGTATGCCCTTCACCTTCTGACATGGCGGGACAAGTGGTTACTTATCTTGAGGAGAATGGATTTCTGCATGAGTAGGCCGAAACCATGCGGCAACAATTTGGGAGAATTTGGATTACTATGGATAGCGACTAGCGCAGAACTAGTCAAGCGCTGGCGGTGGTTTTCCCCGTACTTGTAGGTTGGTAGCGGGCATTCATAAGATACACTTGTTTTCTCCCTCTCTTACTCGTCTGGAAGTGCTGTGCAAGGCCATTCAGATTAGACTAGAATGTTCCTAAATTGAATTGACTTCTAGTTTACTTGTATTACAATCTACTGTCAGGGGAAGGTACAACTAATGTCTCATGTTGCCGGTTACCAGTTCTATCGTCTTATCATATGTTTTGCTACGGTTGGCGGACGCCGTGCTGTCATTATCAGTCGAATCGCGTATGGTGATTGACACCTCTTCATAGGTGTTTTAGTATAGATTCTCGTTTTGTCTACTTCGTCTTGATTCACATGTTGGATAAATCTCGTGCCGCTTATCTTGCGTTTGCGTTGCTTCGTTTAGCTTGCTTGCTAGGTTCGCGGAGGATGCGAATAAACATCTCATGAAAGGTATTTGCTGGCCGGTTACGAGTCGGTTAGAATCGATACCGTAGAAAGGTAAAAGATATAGACGGTATACTCGTGACACACGATTGACCGAGAGAATACCACAGCGTATTGCATTTGCAAACGTGCGGGTTTACAACGGGTCAATGCATGCATCTCAGAATCTTTGGATTGTCACAATCACTGTGGAAACGATCAAAGAGGGGTACATCTCGCGGCTGCATCAGAGAGACGACACAGTCCCAACCAGACTCGATCGCTCGGCTACGCGTAGTTGTACGCGCCCCGGAGCCGCACGCCCGCACCAGTCAAAAGCCGCTGCCGCGGCACACGAGAAACGAGCAAAACCGCCAGGTGCAGTGCAGTCACCCCGCGCGGCGGCGGAGGCGACGACCGGCGCTGCCTCCACGGTCTCCCGCGACCCATGTGTCCCCCTTCAGCACGGCACCCTCACGTAAACTTCCTCGAGCGCGCGCGCGCGCTCCCTCACTCCACGCAACCAAAACCCCCGCGCGCAAACAACACCGCACGCCACGACATAGCTCCGACCCGACGACGCGAAGCAAAGCGAAGAAAAAGCTAGACCGAGGCGCGCGGAATGGTGTTCAGCGCGGCGTTCCTGGCGGCGGCGG
>BCLF01000008.1:4511107-4521780 GCA_001602275.1 Zoysia japonica | reverse complement strand
CAGCGGCCGGGCCAGCGCCGGCTGCGCGCCGACCAGGTGCTGCGCGCGCTGTTCGTGCCGCCCGCGCGGGAGCTCGGGCGCCTTGCCGACTTCCTCGTCGCCTTCTTCTGCCTGCCCCTGCCGGACTACTACGTGCCCGGGTCCGGCCGCGGCGGCGTGTGGGTGGCGCGCGTGCCGAGCACGGCGCTGTACAGATACCGGAGGTCGCTTTCCTCCCTTTCCTCGTTCTCCTCGTCGTCGTCATCGATGATGTCCTCGTCGGACGAGGGCGTCGAGGGGGAACTCTATTATTTGGAAGACTACTAGGAAGCTGTACAGGTTGCAGGATGCAATGGCTTTGCTCGTTTATTTATTCATTATTAGTATTCCTGTTCATTATAGGTGTTAGCACTGTGGGATTGCTTTTCATGGCAATAGTTTAGGTGTGCTTTGTTCGTTCGATTCTTTGGAACTGTATATCCATTGCTTCAAAAATGAAATCGCGTATTCACTTAAGAATTTCAAATGGTGTCTTCTGCTGAACTCAGCAAGCAAGCGCAATGGCCCTGTTTGTTTTCGTTTATGTGAGAATAACTTATCAGAGAATTCGATTATTCTCCCTACGAATATTTTGTCGATTCTCACTTATCAATTTTCGTATCTCAAATCTATGAACCCGTTTACTAGAAAATTGGATTCTCGTGAAACTAAGTAAAACGTTTTGATGAAATTCTCGTTTATTTTCATCGATAAGCCGTTTATAAACCAAAACAAACGGAACCAATATATACACGGCGGAGATTTTTTTTTAAAATGGAAATGGATTCCACAACATTAAAAGGCTGAATTCTTCGTGGGCCTGTCACAGTATCAACCCATTAGCCCATTTAGGTTCACGCGTTAACCCGCCGTGTCGGGCGCGCAGCCCCGTCCCCGCCGCGGCAGGTGGAACTCCCGCGAAAAGCGGACCCGAACCCACCGTGGCCTTATCAGCACCGTCCGCTCGCAACCGCGGGCCGAATCGAACGGTCCCCGACGGGCCTGCTCCGAGGCGAATATGGAGTAGGCCGACCTCAAAACCGACAAGTCAATCTGCCCCGTCCCGAAGCAACCCCCATCAGCTTCCTTCGTTCCCCTTTCCCCGTGCAACGAACGCGAAGAATCGAATCGAAGCATCGCAGAAAAAAATCCATCATCGTCGTCGCCGGCTCCATCACCGTCGTCGAGACTAGTCGCTGATCGATCCACCGCCGGCGATGCAGCACGGCAGCGGCGACTACGCGGCCTCCGCCCCCGCGGGCGGGCACTACTACCCGCACCAGTATGCGCCTCCTGGCCCGAATCCCTACCCCGCCACCGACGCGGGGGCCGGGGGCTATTCCTCCGCGCCGCCCTACTCCGTCGGCGGATTCGTCGAGCAGGCGCCCTCCGCCCCGTCCTACGGGCCGCCGTCCTCGGCCCCAACCTACTCGCAGCCGCCTTCCGCCCCGACCTACTCGCCGCCGTCCTCCGCCCCGACCTACTCGCCGCCGCCGCCCCAATACGAGGCGTACCCGCCCTACAACGCCCCCGCGCCATACCCGCCGGAGCCGTACTACTCCTACGCGCCGCCCACCCAGCCGGCGGCTCCGCCGACGCCGAATCCCGATCCGCCGCCACTGCCCTACGACGCCCCGTGCTACGGAGGCGGGTACCAGTTGCCGGCCGCGGCGGGATACGACAAGTCGCCGGTTGCGGGGTACGACAACGACGATTACCTGGACGAGGGCGCTTACGCGTACAGCGCCCGCGGTGGCCCCGAGCCGTATGGGGCGCGGGGCACGGCTCCGGCGCGGTCGGGATCCGCGCTGTTTGACGATTATGGGCGGTCAATTAGCGTCCCATCTGGAGGGGAGAGACAGCAATCATGGGGCGCTGGTGGCGGTGGTAGTGGGAGCTTTGGGAAGGTTGCCAGGGCTCTTCCAAAGGCTGAGACGCGCGAGGATGCGAGTGGTGGTGCACAGAAGTTTCGGGTCAAGCTGCTGCCGGAGGGTGCTGGGAACCCAACTGATGTTCTTTGCCAGGTATGATGTCGATAAGTTGTTCAAAAAATGATATTGACAAGGTTGATGAAAATGTACAGTCTAAATTGCTGGCATAAACTTTGGGCTTATAGTAATAGAAAGTTGCAACGTTTTGATTAATTTATGTTAGTGAAATTAACAGTTTTCCTCGGCAAATTCATACATTTCCACCTCATATAGTTGTTGCAATGGATCACAATGAAAACCAATGCCATTTGGATATATGGGATGTTAAAGGATAGTGCTGTTGCAGGTTGGCCTGGATGGAATTCGCATTCTTGATCCTAGCACAAGCAGGACACTCAGGATTTATCCCCTCGATTCACTGACGAGATGGGATGTAAGTCATTCAGCCTTTTATTATGGTCATGCATGTATTTTTGCAGCACAAATATGATGTAAAATTATTTTGCTATGCATGTATAGGTTTTGGATTCCAATATATTTGCCTTTTGGGCGAAGACTTCAGTCGATATTGATGCAAAGAGAATTAGGCTGAAGTCAAGCAGTTATACTTCCAATACCCTGCTTGACACTGTCACAGCAGCAACAGTGCAGGTATTGTAACAATACCATGTATCCTGTCTCTTATAATGTTTAGCCTCGTGTTTTCTTTTGAAAACAATCAAAATTCTTTGTAATGCCTAATGCTTTAGTTTTGATATGCCATCTCTGTGGACATGTTTATTTGTTTCAGCTTCATGCGCATATAACAAATAAGGAGTTAGCATATTAGTTCTTTCCATATTTTGTCCCTACCGGTCGTATATAATTATCTCTAGTTAATGCTTTAAGTTGGAGGAAATTTTGCTATGAAACAAAGAAACATTTAAGCTAGAGATAACTAGAATAAAAAAATTATGGCGTCATGAATATCTCAATTCTTTCCAACAGTGCTACTGCCGATCAGAGGCACGCCGAAATAACTAGCAAAATGGCTTGTTATTCTTAGATATCATCCTTACTAAATTATTCTTGCAGAATCTTTGGTGCGTTTGAAATTTTGAATTGCACCCTTCACAGTTGGATGGCATAGATGTTAGTTGAGATTGTTATTTATTTTCTTGTTCATCATTTTTTAAACCTGCATAATTTTTTACAACTCTTACTACAAATATAGGTTAATAAAAACTCTGCTATTTCCATATGGCATTGCATTTGGTTCAGTGGCCATGCTTCTAGTGCAGTGAGCATTTTATTTTTATGAGTAAACTGAAGAACACTTTCTAACTTGGCTTCCATGTAATTAGTATAAGGAGATCGGTGAAGATCCAAGAGGAAAAGGAATGGGCGATGCTAGCAAACCTTCGGTACAATCAAATGAAAAGAAGAAAGGTTTCGATTGGATGTTTGCTAAACCTGTTGATGAAGTGAAGGACCACTGGGTAAGTTGGGCTGCGATATCTATTGACTACTTGGCCTTACTTTCAAAATTGACAGACCCATTCTGGAACTTTTTTTTGTTGCTCATGTTTTGTGACATGTTATTCTGATATAATTTTCTGTTTTTGAAATACCTGATTTGTCAGCTGCATGCTTATAGGTGGATTTGTGTTTCATTCCTTACATGACAGTGGACCTGTCAAATCCTTTGTTTTATGCTTCATCAAATCATATTTTTTTTATGAAATCCATCAAATGATGTCCATCTCTTTATTTTATTAGTTGCATGGCCATTTTCATTTTTCTAATACTTAATTTCTTTTACCTCTTTCTAGGTTCCAGATGAGGTAGCCAAGAAGTGCCACTCATGTGGTGTTGACTTTAGTGCATTTAATCGCAGGGTAATCTATTATAACCTCGTTGTTTATACACTTCTTATCTTCTATGGTGAAATTTAGTGCATTGAGATGTGTTCCTTTTCTGTAGCATCATTGTAGGAACTGTGGTGAAATCTTCTGTGACAAATGCAGTCAAGGAAGAATAGCTTTGACAGCTGAGGATAATGCTGCACTCGTCCGAGTCTGTGATAGATGCATGGTAAATTCTGCTGTTCAATTGTTGCTTAATTATTTCCTTTGCTTTATGTTGGATGTACGTTAATGTTAGTTTTATTTTTTGTTATTAGTGCCCCCCCTCCCAAACACACAATACACACACACAAGATGTTTTTTTTTTGGTGAAGAATTGTACTCCTCAAGGATTTAGAAACCGGGCTCCGGCCAGTTTCCGGTTTGGCAAAAAACCGGCCGGCTAGCCGGATTTGCTACAGTGCTAGGTCCAACCCTATACCGGACCGGACCGGTTTGGCCGAAAACCCCAAAAACCGGCCGGTTCCCTGGTACTCCCTCTGTCCCAAATTACTTGTCATCCTTGCATCTTCAAGTTTTCTCAATTTACTTGTCATCCTCGCTTCTCAATGCACTTTCTCTATTTTCAATACATCTCTATCTCTCCTCTCGTTTTCAACACATCACACCTTTTCACCCCTCCTTAATTCCTGTGTCTAAACTCAGAATGACAACTAAATCGGGATGGAGTGAGTAGTATTGTTTAACAAAGCCTATCCAGTGCTGCATTCATTTACCACTTTGTCACACTCTGTTTTGGAACGAGGATTACATTTTTTTTTTAGCTATAAACGAGGATTACATTGTTTGGCCTGTACCTCTGCTTCCTAGTTTGCTTTATAATGTTATACATTTTTCTATTAAGGTGTCAGCTCAATTGTGGGCAGTATTTCACGTTTGCTTTTGGGAGACTTTGCCTTGCTATTTGTGGAGTTGATATCCCTGTGTGCTTATCCATTCTTATATCTTACAGGCAGAGGTCACTCAGAGGCTTAGCATTGCAAAGGAATCTGTGAACAGATCTGCCACTGTGCAAAGTCATGAAGATCTTGCAAGAAAGCTTAAGGTAACGTGCTTTGATAACAGACAGTTTCTCTTCGCGTAATTCTTTTAAGTGGTTTGTTCACTTGGTTTACTGCTGAAATGTTTCAAGATCCCTTCTGTTGTTGATATTCTATATCATCTTGCTGAAACATGGTCAAATTGTGAGTGGCCAAAAAACAAATTTGGTAGTCCATATTTTTGTTGCTTGTGGGTAGTCACCAAACAGGCTACTATGAGTCTATGATCAATATCAGTGTTCTCCTATAAACAATTTCATTATTGCTTTTGTCACTTTTCTCATGTTCTGAAACCCTTTCAAAGACTACTAAATGTGCAAACCAGAAAAAGGGGGTCATTATTAGTTAAATTTATGTTGGGAATGCGTTGAATCATTATGGTTGAGTTGGTGCAAAGTCAATTAAGAAAAAAAAATTGAATCACGGATCTGAAATGTCTTGTGTTATACTCGTATCTTGTTTCATTGTATTGATGATTTTAACAAAGCTGTGCTATGGTCAGGAGGAAATGGAGAGGAACCGCAAGTCAACAGGTACTTGTTCTTTTCATTGGGCACAATTATAGTGCAGATTTATTTCAGTGCACTGATCTGAAATTGCTGCTTCAAAAGGCTTGGAATCTGGAGGTGGCTCTGGTACCAGAATGAGAGAAGTCGCGTGCCCAACTTGCACCGTCCATCTTCAGGTATGTCAAAGTGGTAGCCGTGCATACGTCAAATGTATATATGCTCCTAGATTCTGGGCTATTAGCTATTGTCATCTCTACAATTTGGTTGTGAAACTGCAGGTTGAGGTTCCAATATCTGGTTCGGAAACAGTGGAATGTGGAGTGTGCCAGCATGCTTTCCTTGTCAGCGCCAATTGATACGGAGGGAGACAGTGTGTTATAGAAATTTTTATGTGTTAAGTTTTCTTATGAAAAAAGAAAAACGTGTGTCCAGTCTGTACATCTTGCCCTGATTGTGTTGCTCACTAGAGGATATACTGTTGCCCCCCTGGTACACGAGTCAGTCCCTAACTTGGAATTATTGCTGCTGAAAAATGTTGGGTGTATGTGGAGGATAAAGATAGAAATACTCGTCCTTGGTGAAGATGCTTCGCATCTGCTTGCATGCTTTGTTTTTTAGAGGGGGAAGCTGGATTGCCTTTTTAGTAATACGGGAATGTCTGAGTCCCCCCTCTCCTTAAAATACGACTATTATTGTTATTGCCTGAGAATCGTGGAGGCACTCTTCCGGTTGGAGCATCCAGCATGTTTTGGGACGGTTTGTGTCTGGTAGGACCTCACCGGACCATGCATGTCGCACTATCAAAAACTCTAGTCCTCGTGCGAGCATGCTGCCATACGTTAGTACCCCTCTGGCTCCATCGCCATGCCGAACACGGCATGTTCGTGCCATGATTGGTCTAGCTCCACTCCAGCCTCCTCGTCTGGTTAAGCAGCACCATCATTCTGTTCCTGAAAGGCGTTTCATCACACACAATGGCGTATCTCTGCGGGCTGCGTGGCACCGGTCTCAGCGATATGAAGTGGAATGCCAGGTTTCTCTGCACCTCGGCCCGATCAATTGCACGGCCGTTCTATCTGTTTGCCCGGCGGCGACAATGAAAAATGTCATGGAGGCACGGATAGCCACCACCCGAGCTCTTCGGTTCACACGCACCCGTCAGGCCGTCGGTCTCGGCACGCCGCGGTGCAGGCAGTGGACGCACGCCAGGGTGCCGGAGAAGGACGACGTGGATCGGTGAACTGGTAATGGCGGAACGAATCACAGGTTGGCGCGACAGTGACGCCACCGGACTTGTCGTCGGAGAGGCCGGCCAATCCGGTGACGGATCGAGGCCGGTCGTATCGCGTATCCATCGGTTATTCATCCGTACCTGCCTACAGTAGATTCTTGCACACGGCTGTTAAGCTCTTCAGTCATCTGATTCTCCGCCAATCCGATCGTATGGAAGAGCAGGAGAGGTTGTCCTGTTTCGAGGAGGAAAATGTACGGTGCTACGGTGCGGCTACCTGACGGAGGCTGGTGTCCGTTCCCGTGGATTTCCTGAACGGAACATTTTTAGGTTCTGAGCTCGCGAACACGAGAGGAGTAGTGGTGCTACTAATTGAGGCTACAATCTACTTAATCACTTGTAGCCAGTAGGCATGTCAAGGCCGGTATGATTGGTGCTGTAGAGCAGCATGTTACGCTAAGCATGAGACCGGACATGCATGTAGCCGAGACACGCTCACGGATCCACAGACGGGGTGTGTAGGAGGAACCAGGTGGCGCCGGGGCGCGTGGAGGCGGCTTCGGTGTCGCGCGTCGCTGCTCTCCAAGCCGGCAAGCCGTGCTCTGCCCGGCCAGCCGGCCACCCAGGCGGTCGCCGTGCCGGCATCAGCGTCGACCGTAAGGCATGAGACCCCGCGGGGGGCGTCTAAACTGCGAGCAATCGTCGACGCGTCTACTGGCTACAAGACCCAGGTGGTGGTTTCACCGCGACGCGAAGCACCGAGCCCGGCCGTCTCGTCTCCACTCTGCATCAGCCTTTTTAAACGCGATCGACGACGCCCGTGCTTCTCTACCTCGCCTCTATCCGTCCTCCACACTACGCAGCGGGCGCGGCAGCCGAGGCGGCAGAAACGACACCAACGGGCCGATTTTTAAGAGCGACATCCGTCCCCTTCCTTCCTCCCCCAGTGCCCGTGCTTCTCGGTTTTACCCGTCGTTCGGCCTGCTAGCTCGGCTCGCCGCTGGGAGCACCTAGCGCTTGCTTTCCGGACGGCCATGGCGGCGGCGGCGCGGGCGTGCCTGGTCGCGCTCGTCGTGGCGGCGGCGCTCTTCCAGCTGGAGGTAGGAGCGGCGGAGAAGGCAGGGAGTGACGCGAGGACGTTGGCGCAGCCGCAGCGGCGGCGGCGGCAGCTGCTCCGGCAGAGGAAGGTGCACAGCCACCTTAGGCGGCTCAACAAGGCGCCGGTCGCCAGCATTGAGGTACAGTACTTTCCTTCCCTTGCCTATCCATCAGTCCTGGCGCGCGTTCGCTGCTGGTCTCGTCTCCTTGCTTGTCAAAGATTTCGTTGCAGTTTTTTTTGCTGCAACAACGAATCATCCGTGGGGTTGGGGACAAACAAAAATGGTGCATTCGGCGTGGACGTCGAAGAAAGCCGCCCTTTTGAGGAGTCTCTGAGCGCGACTGCGGCGAGGCGCGCTGCTTTGCGCTGGTCCACCTCGCCGCTTTGGAAGAGTTGAACAAGGACCACCCCATGCCATGCGCTGGGGGATGGCCTGGGTTTCCTTCCGTTGCTGGAAAGGAAAGGTCTCCCTTTTGGAGGAATTTTATGGGTGCTCGTGCGCCACTTTGGTTCATTCAACTTGAAGGGAAAGATGCTTGCTTTCCGTTCTTTGGAGGAGGAGAACTGAAGACTAGAGTCTTTGTCTGAACCAACGCATTTCGTTCCTTTTTTTGTGAAGCACATTTTGTTAACCTGTTAGTGTCGTCTAATCGTTGCATTCAACAGAGCCCGGATGGAGACATCATCGACTGCGTGCACATCTCCAACCAGCCGGCGTTTGATCACCCTTTCCTGGTGAACCACACCGTCCAGGTTCCTCTCTCCGCAGCACCATTGCCCTTTTCCATTCCACTGTGACCACCTAGTGCTTCGTCTCCCCCACACGAATCATGATACCACTCGACGGTGCTCCTTTGCAGATGCGGCCTGCGTACCACCCAGAAGGCCTGTACGACGAGTCCAAGGTCGCCTCGCAGCAGAGCACCCAGCGAATCACTCAGATGTGGCATCGGAACGGCGAGTGCCCGGAGAACACCGTACCGATCAGGAGGACCAAGAAAGAGGACGTCATGAGGGCGAGCTCCGTCAGGAGATACGGCAAGAAGAGGGTCAGGGGCGCCGTGAATCCCATGTCTGTTGACCCAGACATGCTCAATGAAAGTGGACACCAGGTAACAATTCAGGAACAGGAATGATATTCATCTTACAACTAATCTTGTAATTATCCCCGAAACTGCTCATTTAACCTTTGTTTTCCCCCTGCCATTGTGCAGCATGCCATAGCTTATGTGGAGGGGGATAAGTACTACGGAGCCAAGGCCACCATCAATGTGTGGCAACCGAAGATTGAGCAGGGAAACGAGTTCAGCCTGTCCCAGCTCTGGATCTTGGGGGGTTCATTTGGGCAGGACCTTAACAGCATTGAAGCTGGATGGCAGGTGAGGCATCAGAGGGATAAATCAACTACTTCCCCTTCAGCTTCCATTTTTGTTCTTTCCCCATGCTCACAATAATTTCTCCCTGCATGCGTCCATTATTTCTTCTGTGTTGCAATAATTGTATGAGCACTGCTGAAAAGAACCGTTTCATGAGTAGGACGAGCTATACTGGATTCTCCATTCACACACAATGTTTTCTTTCATGAGCATTTTTTTTTTGTATGGGAGCTAATGGTTCTGTAATGGTGCTTAATAAGCTCTGTTGTCTCTTTTGTTGTGGCTTATGTCTTCATTCTCGATATGAAATTTCAGGTTAGCCCAGACCTATACGGAGACAACAACACTAGGCTCTTCACCTACTGGACTGTAAGATAAACATCACATTCGCCTTCGTTTTTTTAATCTTCCTCTGCAGTATTTCAAACCATTTTTATTTCATCATTGTGGAATATTGTAGAGTGATGCTTACCAAGCAACAGGATGTTACAACCTACTGTGCTCAGGATTCATCCAGATAAACAATCAGATCGCCATGGGCGCCAGCATCTTCCCCATCTCCAACTACGGTGGCTCCCAATACGACATCAACATTTTGATCTGGAAGGTACAGTACAAAAAGCTCTCACATGCTGACCATGCAAAATCAAATTCATTCATGGGGCCAGCGAATCCGTGCCCACCTGTTTCTTGTTCTTTCTTGAGGCGCTTGCAGGCTCAAACTAAAGGTTATGGACACACTCACGGACTCACGGTTGTCCCCATGCTAGGACTAGATTTGGCTGCTAGTGCAAACATTGGAAAAATGTTAGGCTCTTGCTGACGACATTACCATGTGCTAATATCGCCCTTCCTTCCATGAATAGCTAGCAAGATATTGTTCTCTGTGCATTTCAAGATCGCTGAGAACCTAAAAAAAGTTTGCATCCTGGAAGTCATTTTCACCTGTACGTAATTTGCTCTTTGGCAGGACCAAAAGGAGGGCAACTGGTGGCTGCAGTTCGGCAACAACTACGTTCTGGGCTACTGGCCATCCTTCCTGTTCTCGTACCTGGCCGACAGCGCGTCCATGATCGAGTGGGGCGGCGAGGTGGTGAACACGCAGCCCGACGGCGGCCACACCTCCACGCAGATGGGCAGCGGCCACTTCCCCGCGGAAGGGTTCGGCAAGGCCAGCTACTTCAAGAACGTCCAGGTGGTGGACTCGACCAACAACCTCAAGGCGCCGACCGGCGTCGGCTCCTTCACGGAGCAGTCCAACTGCTACGACGTGCAGAGCGGTAGTAATGGTGACTGGGGCACCTACTTCTACTACGGAGGGCCCGGGAAGAACCCTAACTGTCCATAGCAAGAAACACGTTCAGATCGAACCGGTTTCAGAGCCCTAATTAACACCCCCTTGACACCTGTATCATTATCATCCAGTAAATTACTACGGAGTGCTAGTTTATAGCAGCTCGTTTCTAGTGCTAGGAGTATTTTCTCTTGCTCTTTTCTTGGTTTCGATTTTGTTTTCACTTTTTCGCTTCATTCTACCCCTAGTTTATTGTAACTTCTAGGTGAGT
>BCLF01000008.1:4481152-4496869 GCA_001602275.1 Zoysia japonica | reverse complement strand
GGCGTCACGCGCTCGGCGGTGATGCGAGTCGAGAGCGACTCGTCGAGGGGAGCGAGGAGGCGGCTCCTCGCGCGCGGCGGCACGAGCTCAGCGCCCCCGGCAGTGATGCGACTAGAAGAGGGCGGCTCGACGCGGGGCGATGGGGGGCGGCTCATCACGACGCAGTTCTCTAGGCCAAGCACGACGTCGAGGTTGCAAAGGCCCACGTCGCATCGATGGCGGGTAGCAAGAGGCGTACGAGGGAGATGGCGAGGTTGCGGAGGCCGGCGTCGACGCTGATGTCGTCACCACCACACACAGAGTGGTTCCAAAAATTCAAGGCTGTGCGCTCACCGTGGTGACGCACAGCTGACGGCAAGCAGGATGGGTGAGGGGGGCGGCGAGCGGTCGCGTGAGTGAGAAAGCTCGAGGACGACGGCCCCAGCGAGTCAGGGAAGACAACTCCGAGCGTTTCCTAGTTTTTTTTTAAGGAATCAAGCACAAGCCTTCGGCCACTATGGCAGATTCTCAGATAGTCAGAGTAGCTCTGTTAAACACTGTTTTGCAAAAAAAAGTGATTTTTGTTTGATTCTGTAAAGTTATTCTCTGAAATGAACTAAAAACTGGAAGCTAGAAAAAAATGTAGCTTTTCTTGATTCTGTGAATTGATTCTAAGAGTTTATTCTTAGAGAATCAAAAAGAATCATTTTCAGTCACAAAATTACTTCACAAGAGAATTTGAAGTGAATCCAAATAATTAGGAGCTAGGAGCACCAAAGAGGCCTTTGTTTCAAAGATCGAAAAGGGCTGGAAATAGCAATTCAATTCCAAGCGGTAGCCAAACAGATTTGTATGTGAAAATTGATTCAATTCCACCTAATTCTAAGGATACAAATGAACCCTTAGTGATTTTGATGTAGAGGGTCAAAAATGAAGTGGAGTTGCGCGATTAGTTCAACTTTGATGGTTTAGGTGGTGAGGGTTAGCATATAATCTTTGTTGTTTGAATTATAGAACATTCGAATAATCCTTTTATACGGAGTAAGGATTAAATTGTAAAAGATGTGTTATATATGAATACACATGTCTGCCTCACGTGGGGTAGGGTTTGGCAACATAGACATGCACCAGAAAGAACATGCTTCTAAAATGTGATCAAATGTAATAAGGAAAACATAGAGTATGATGCCACAGTATAACAAAGTCCATTGTCATTCATCAGGTCTTCTCTGGCTGGACTGGCAACGGAAATAGCATTTGTAATTGAATGGTCACAAGGCTAGCACATAGAAAACATAGAAGCAGCAGTCATTGCAGATCGAATTTTGAGAACATGGATCGACATAGATACGAACTACTCTTGTATGATCTCCTGACAGTAACTACTTCCTCTGTTTTAAAATATAAGTATTTTTAGATTAAGTCAAAGTTAAATTTTTATCAATTTAACCTTTAACAATGTATAATTAATAATATTTTATCATATAAAAATATATATTTTTTGAATTTGTCATGAAATAAGTTTTCATAAAAAGTATATTTTTATATTAGAAATTATTTAATTTCCTTGTTATTATTAGTACAAGTTAATTTTTTTTGACTTTATTCAAACCTAAAAATAAGTTGAAAAATTTTAACTTTATTCAAACTTAAAAATGCTTATATTTTAAAGTGGAGGTAGCACAATGAAAATTATCTAAAGCTAATCAAACCATACCACAACGAGGTCCAGTAAACCAGCCCGGAATAGAAACTATAGAAGCAACACATCAAATTTTGAGCACATAGATGCCATAAATTTGAAAAATAAATATATTACTTGGAAATACGAATTCGTACATAAATTTGAAAAGCAAAAACGACATTGAAAATAACTAAAGCTAATCAAACTATAACATTGAACCGCTAAAGACAACTTTACCACTAAAAATCTCTATAGCAAACTAACTCCTGTGAACAAGGCGCGGGCGCAGCGGTGTCTTCATGACGGTGGTGAACTCCCGCTTCTCCTCGAAGCTCACCTCATGGCCGGGCGCCTCCTTCCACTCGAACTCCTTCACCATGTTCGCCACGAAGTACTCCAGGTGCAGCATGGCGATGTTGAGCCCGGCGCAGATCCTCCGGCCCACGCCGAACGGCATCATCTTGATGCCCCTGGTGCCGGTCATGTCAACGCCCGCGCCATCGCCGCCCTCCAAGAACCGCTCTGGGGAGAACTCCATCGCCTTCCTCCACGCCTTCTCGTCCCTGCCCATCTCGGCCACCATAAAGTTCACCGTGGCGCCCTTGGGGATCACGTACCCGCCGACCTCCATGTCCTTGCCGGCCTTGTGCGGCAGCACGAAGTGGCCCGGCGGGTGCTTGCGCAGGCCCTCGAGGATCACCGCCTTGAGGTACGGCATCTTCGGGACGGCCTCTTCAGAGACTTCCTCATCGTCGCCGCATGTGTCCTTGATCTCGGCATGAAGCCTCTCCTGGACGGCAGGGTTCTTGACCAGCTCGGCCATGATCCACTGCAGCCCTGTCGAGGTGGTGTCGGTGCCGGCGTTGAGGAATTCGGAGCAGAGCGCGACGATCTCATCGTCGCTGAGCGGGCGGTTTCCCTCCTCGGGGAGCTTGATGTCGAGCAGGGTGTCGACGTATGAGTGCTGGAACGTGGTCTCGCTCGTGGGAACCTGGCCGTCCTTGACCTGCCGCTTGTACTCCCGCCTCTTGTTGATGAGCGGCACGAAGAGCTCCCTCTGGCGGCGCTGCAGGGCACGCGCGGTCTCAAGACGCCCGCTGAAGACGTGCTTGGTGACGTACGGGAGGAAGAAGAAGACGGTCATCTTCCTCGAGATGTAGATGAGCCACGCGCGTTCGGAGTCCTCGATTGCGCGCACGGCGGGTTCGTCCAGACGCTCGCCGAAGCACATGAGCACGAGGAGGCAGAACATCGAGTACTGGAACGCCTCCATGACATCAGGCGCGCCGCCTTCCGACGATGACGACTCCCGCAGCTTGTCCATGAGCACGCGGCGCACCCAAGCGCGCGCGGGTGCGAACAGCCTGACGCGGGACGGGTGCAGCGTCTCGGAGACGAGGTTGCGGCGCAGGAGGCGCCACACGGGTCCGTAGTCGGCGCGGGTGATGATGTTGTTGGTGGAGCCGAGGAGAGAGCTGGCCGCGGGCCACGGGCGGTCGGAGAGCGTCACACCGTTGGGGCCGACGAGGGCGGCGTGCGCGAGCTCCCGGTCGGCCACGAAGACGTTGAGGCGCGATCCGATGCGGAGCGTGACGATGGGGCCGTACCGCTCGAACAGTTGCAGGAGGAGGGGCTCCACGTCGGCCGCGGAGTAGCGCAGCCACAGCAGGTTGCCGAACAGCGGCACCGACGGCGGGCCGGGCGGCAGGCGCCGGCTCTTGGCTGTGCGGCGCAGCACGACGAAGAGGGACAGCAGGAGCGCGACGGCGGGGATGATCCAGCCTTCCATGGCGACGAAGCTATGGGTCGATTGACGTGAATTGGTGAACTCTTGGGGCGATGTGGCGAACGGGACGTCTCCCTTGCTTTTATAGCCTCGGATGCACGTCTCCGGATAAACTTTGGAAGCGGTTAATTAGCGGATAAAACCGTTTAAATCTCTCTTCCAGACATGTTACGTAGGCTTGCCGCGTCTGTTTATCTGCTCCGAGGTCGGAAGAAATTTGTTCAGCAATTCGCGGAGCATAACGTGTAATGATTCTATCTTGAGTACTTCGTTTGTAGTACACAAATTATTATCTTTTTAGCGGGATGTAATGCACAAATTAGCTTATCCGAATTACAAAAGATTTTCAATATTTCGAAGTAAATTTCATAAAAGGGTAAAGTCCAACTTATTCCTAGGCAAAGTCTTAGCTATTTTCTTTCAGTTATCCACAGGAAATGACATTTTAGTTCACTTTAACTCTATTTGTTTATATATTTTTTTGCACATAGGTGTAATCTTAAGATGAAATTTTATGAGATGATAAAACACATCATAACACATGTTAAAAAATATATGATGAATTTTTTAACATTATTTTCATAAAATATGCCACAAAATTGTTGTTTTATAATGAGTTAGATATAAAATCTATAATTTCATAAAATTATACCTAAGTATGTAGTTTTATGATAATATTATTATTTATTATGTTATGTATAGTTTTGTGAAATGTAATTACCTTTCTATTTTGATTCGATTCATATATCGGTGAAGCAGCATGATTCGATGTTCTTTCCAAAAATTCGAAGTTCGTTACAAGAAAAGGACTCAAAATTCACAAGATTCATTGATCAAGGGTTGAAGCCCGTTGTTATACGCGCAAGTGAAATTGTGAGAATGACAAGTAACGTAAAACGCATTTTGTCTCCATGATTGACTGCACAACACCGCCGGCCGACCAGGCTGGCAATTTCATAATTTGCTTCGAAAACAGCTTGCTCTGCTGAATGCTTGTGTTAACATCTTGCTCCGATGGGCGCCTGGCGAGTGGCGCCTGTGGCGGCGCGCCAACTTCGCGCCAGACAGCCGGATTTGAATGATAGCCGAGTAAAGAAGAACGTCATTCTCATGGGCTTAAGTAAATATCCTAAAGCGCGTGTCAACTGCTGCATCGATTCAATACTTCAATGCCACACAGTTCGCTGGTTACACAATCAGGTCAACTTCCAAAACATGATCGCAGAGCATTCTGATGATCAAGAATGTATTGCCTCTGCGTCACTATGCAACGATGATAGCACTACTACATCTCAACAATCATTCTAAGAAGCAGCATTGACGCTTCAACTGCCAGTTTCTTGGACAGATGAAGAAGAAAAAAGCTATTTCTGTTGCTGTGGCTTCCCGACAGAGTGCAGATACACCGAGACAGAAACAACCCTGAAAAGAAATTTGGGCAAAAGATTGTTACTTGTTACAAGTATCTGACCAAGCCTAGAAATTACAGTATCATCCACTTACGTAGATCCAAGGAAGAACGCAAGGGATAGATGGAAGCCAAACAAGAAGACAGATACTATTGCTGTTAGAAGCATTGCAACTGAAGTGGAATACACCTGTGTGTGCATGCAAGCGCAGATTGTTAGGCACCCCGTGTAGTTTGATAGTGACATACAGATGTTGTGGTATGCCCAAATAATGACACAGAATTTAGTGCAGATTGTTATGATTCACCAGTCACATCAGTACTTGGTCTATTACTGGATGCGGAAATGAGATGTCTCTGAGACGTAACGTAACCTAATTTAAAGTCACAGAAGCAAGGCGTAATAACAATGATGCCGAAAAGAAACTGTAAATCACATTCTGCAGTTCACAATTCTAAGCAAATATCACATGCATTTTCTTCAAAATGGAAAATAACAGAAAGGACAAATGTTTGATATGTAAGGTTATAATTATAGTCTGCCACTTAAACTCATATTAAAAGACATCTCAGCAGGGGCAACTCGAGGTAATAGACTAGAGTGGTTAAAGTTAACACCATGTGTGGAAAATGCATTCATTAACCTTGAAGTCAGCTGTAAAATTTCATAATTTACACTGCCTGCCTTGCAGGAGAATTTTACTGAAAAAGATAATAGCATATGTACCTTGACAATATTGTCAGCATACTTCATGACCATCGATACCGCAATTCCACTGTAAAGAAACAGAAATAATGTCAGTCTGAATTGAAAACGAAAGCATGATGGTCCGAAAAGGCAGATACTGAAAAAAATCAATATTATCCACGTCTAAGTACCTCAGCGCATGGTTGAGAATCATCAAAACTGTAATGAACGTGTAGCCATGAAAAAAGCCTCTGCATCAGATAGCAATTCAAATTAGTGGTTAACATCATGAACTGTTACAAAGATATGACATGAAATGAAGCACTGTCACTACTAACTTATTAATGACAGCATCAAAGTCTTGAACACAGATGGCAACTAAATTGAAAAGCATCCCAAAAATGTACAGCCAAAAATTCTGCACGTTAATATTTCTTGAAGGGCGTTTCTTGATGATAGCCTGCATTATTCAAAAAGTGATGAAACATATCTTGGTCTTGATGAAATCTATTGACATTCAACATACCTCTGTATATACACCAGCAAAACCACTTAGAAGAGCCATCACCTGAAAAATAAGAAACAGATCATTCAGATAGTTGAGTTGACCAATTAGTGGAGTATGTCTATACGGCTGAATTCCTTTTTCTGCTATGACTCACAATCGCCATCACCCAACCCTGAATAGGGGTCTGAAGCACATGGTCTGACCTGGAAATGATAGCTTTTAGTTATGTTAGTCCACAGTGATGTTTGGACAAATGAGAAAATTAAAAAAATAAGAATTGAAAAGAAAACTGTTTTACTTACGAGGGATTGAGCTGAGCAGTAGTACAACCAGCACATAAAAGAACAAATGCAGCCCATTGAATTTCACTTAACCTGCACTAGTTGTGCAATACAAGATTGGAATTAAAAAGAGGTGCTGGTGAAGAAAAGGCTTAAAAATCTGAACGGGTGAAGAGAGAAGAACAGGAGGACTTGCACTTCCTGTTCTCTAGGAAACCATACTTTTTCTTGAGAATGAGACGGTATAAGACGCCGGTGCTAATAATATTCAGGTTCTTCAGTATCTGGTAAGCTGGTGCATCCACATATGCAAATATATAATACTGAAAGCCACAAGGAGCAGCAGGTCAACTTTTGTTCTTTTTGTAACTGGCATGCCGAAAGACAACCCTTAACACAAAAAAACTTGGCGAATGAACATACCTGCAATAAGTTCTTCACCATGTAAAGCATAGCAGGAATGGGGTAGACACTAACTTCATCAAACAACATGGTTAACCTGAAAATAACAAAACCAAAAGTCTAGAGGATAGGAGGAAGACCATAGATACAAAATAGTATGTAAGAATATATGAGGTTATAATAAAATAATCACCTATTATCTTCTGTTACACCGTGACTGTTCCATGTCCTGTACAAGGCTATAAGTGACAAAAGACATTTCAAGGCTTCCACCTAAACACAGAGAAAGAACTAGGTTACCACGCCAATGTATGAAGAGACAAATGTGAAAACTCCTTGCGTTGCCTGTCAAATTGAGAGGGAATATATTTATTTTGCTCACTGAAAAATTCGCTGTTGTGACACTATATTCATATTTTCCAGCTCTTTTTGACCAAACAATCAGAATTGCCTGGGAGCTTGTTAGTAATGTCAATGCAAGTGTAACAATGGACCTGCCAGAAGACATGGCCAATAAATTGATTGATTTTCAGAAACATCTCAGGTATAGTATATCTGTTGCAAGAATTAATTCATGTGAGACTTACTTGAGCTTCCAACTATTCTTGACTTTCGGCCCTCCTGTAGTACTAAGACTAGAGGTTGCTGTAGCTGTAAATGATTCAGGCATTCATGAGGTGAACCACTCAAGTGCAGAACATTCAGCAAAGAGTTTACCAAGAGCTTACTGTTCGAAAGAGACCTCCTATCAAGGCTTTCCAAGTCCTTCTGAGATACATCATCAGTCTCCTTTTAGTTGGTGCAGGACAGAAACAATTTGTCAGGGCACACATTGCTAATGATGTACCTGAATTCATGATTGTTGTATGCGTAATTTTAAAATACAGGAAAGTAGGTTATGGTTGACCAATAGCAAAACTTGTCTAGTTTAACTACTACCAATGCATAATAGCAGGGCAAAACATTTCCAACATTATGTTTAAAATATAGGATGAGAAACAGAAATTTGAATCTTCCAACAAAAAAATTTGGTTATATATTAGTTATTGCTGACATGTTATTTAGTGGTAATGTTTCTGGTTGGCAATCAGCCAAATTGATGCGAGCAAAATAGACCAGTCGAATAGCAGCTCACCTATTAATGTGAGCGAAACATCTATACTAGAATGAAAAGTTAGAGACAGGAGAACAATTGTGTGTATCTGCATTTCTAAGCGATTTACTGACTCTCAAAGTTAGGAATTTTGTCTAGATCCAACTTTAAAGTTCCTGATCAGAAAAGGCACACTCAAACAGGCCAATCTGAAAATACGAAATGCTCCAACGGAACTGATGCTACCGATTGATTGGACAACTTTTAACCAAGATGAATGGTGCGTATCACTAATATGAAGCTCAACTAGCAGAAAATATCGAGCAAATAACACGTTCACACAAACAACCAGCACTAAACAACACCTCAGAAAGATTAATTACTCGCGCATTTCGCTACAACCCCCCGAATTTGGATTGCTGGGAGGCGGGCCCAGACACTATCAACCTAAAATTAGACTAACGGGCGAGGCAAATTGCCATCTCCAGCAACAGGTGGACCGAAAGCAACTGAAGATTATGAATCTACTACGAAGCGATTGGAAATTATAAAACAGAGACCAGTGCGGCGACGGCGAACGATCTAATCCAAAAGGCCAGGACGGTGGCATTGATGTCCTAAAAAAAATTTTAGGGTCCCTGGTTTACCTGGTCCTTGACTCTTCTGTACTCCATATCTTCCACCCGAATGGCGAGGCCCCCGCGCTCCTCGCCTCGCCGGCAGCCCCTGCCGCTGCAGCCGCGGTTACTCTCTCGGGAAGGAAGGAATGTGCGCAGCCGTGATGCACTGCTGCGGGGTTCAGGCGTTCAGCGTCAGTGACCGCTGGTTAGACACTGGCCAGTGGGCCCGATGCTATTTGTAACGCGGCATTTTTTCACTCCGTTTTTTTGTCCTCGTAACATCTGCGACGAAAACGAGGCAAGAAAAACTCTACGCCCGTTTGGACGTGACAAATATGAATTGATTACTGTGCATCTGTAAAATTTCTAGGAGTATGAAATTTCTGTGTTTCCAATGGAACCTTAAATAAATAAACACAGACCTTTCTTTCAAATGGAAGAAAAGTTACAGTGATGTCACGTCGTGGGACTGGCAATCCAGCCAGAGGGGCGACCATTTTGTCCTAAACTCGAATATGACCGTCACGTCACGCCTTAGGAGCTCAAGCTGACCATATTTTAACTGTTTCTAACATGTTTGCAGCCTTCCAATAGAGATAACCATTGCTTGCTTAACAATCAGTTCAACGACTAGCATGAAGCCAGGCGCCTCAGTGTAATGTTTCGTGTGGTGTTTCAACTGAAAGTGCTTTACATAAGGTGTTCCTTAATGATTATATACAGCAAATCGATGTTATTATACCATTGAATTTCTGTAGCTCTGTCATGTTGGCTTCAGCTTTCTTTCACTTAAACCACTAAATTCATCACCTTCCAGAGCAGTGACATTATCCAGCTTCTGAAGATGAGGCCTTTGCAGCTTGGAGCATTTCCACAATTAGTGTCTTGACATCCCTGTGTAAAAATACCAAGGCGTTTTAGAGAGCTACTCAAGTGAATATTCAGATGCAACAAAATCTAAGTCATATTCAGAATATCATGGAGCTAGGGAGTTCTTAATAAACAAAATACTCAGAAAATAGTTCCTAGAATACAAACCCAATCATGACCAGGAAACAAGATGCAATTTACCTGGTCTAAGTACACGATGGAAATGAAAAGGAAATGTGCCAACATGTTCAAGCCCAAGAGAAAAAAACCACAAAGAAAGCATAATGCTAAGATATCTCCACAATGCGACCGAATGGAAAGCCAAGAGTGGGGAACTCACTTCCTGTCTTGTGCCTGCCTAGGGAAAGGGATGCGCAACTTCAAAACACTTCCATCGTAACCAGCCTGAACAATAGAAAAGTAGAGATATCACTGTACTGGATTTTCTACTAAAAAAGAGCAGAGCTCACTAAGAACGTTAACAAAACCTAAGATACCCAACATATAGAATGCCACTAAGCGTATCAGGAAAAAAGGGCAAAAAATGCCATTGAATTTCCTGTTTTAGTTTTTCCTTTTTTTAAAAAAAAAATACTATGTTAGTACTGACATTAGATGTTGCATCTCAGTACTTAACAATTAACAAATCGGAGGTGTTTCAGAAATAAGAACACTGATATTTCACTACAAGGCACATCGTTTATAGAGCACTACCTTCACATTGAAACCAAGGCTGTCCACATCCAGCATATAAGCAAAATCCACCTGAAACAATTCACAATTGCTCATCCCTTAATATGTTGGAATGGAATATTTTGTCAAAGTGTAATAGCAGAAAGCATAAATTGTAAGGTGTATATGAGTAATACAAATCACAGTGCAAGTCCTAATAAAAAAGTTACCATTTACCAAATGGTTTGGTGATCTTGACCACCTCTCGTGTCACCAAAGCATATCATTAGGGTATTGGTGGCTATAAATGTAACCAAATACTAAATATATTGTTACAAACCCCTAAAAACTACTCCCTCCGTCTACCTTTCATATGCGCATTACAACTCAGCACAAAGGCCAAGTGAAACAACCGCTACTAATAAAATTTGTCTCGTTTTCATGCCTAAAAGCAGCTCTAATTACTCTCTGCATGAGTCAATCCCGCATCGCACTCCTGCATGCGTCTGCATATCCATCAATCCCACCTTCCGTTACTTTTCCTGCATGCAGGCGAGGGCCGCGAGGAATGCAACTAACTGCGTGCATGACGAGGCTTTCATGCAAACAGCTGGCTGCATCATCGAGGCTCCTAACACAAATACGCCTAGCAAATGTAGATAAATTTCTTTGTCTAATACGCCGGTGAAAGATGGACAGAGGGAGTAGTTTGAGAAGTTTCAGTGTGCAAATATTTTCCCTTGGAAAACTAGTTTGATAATCAAGCTCTGAATGATGTTTTGCACCACTGAACCAGTGCAAATGGACAAACTCCAGCAACAATGAAACATGCTTGAATTCAACATAAATTCCATTTTGGCTTTGCAGACTAAAAGATGGCTGAAGTTATACATTTATGATCAAATGAAAACAAAATACTATTAATATTTGAGTTATAGGAATAAACTACAGCATCAGAGAATAAGAATAAGCAACAAGGCATAGCTTTCTCTATTAAAGAACATGGAGGCACAACTTTCTTTATGATACCTTTTCTATAGTGAAGTTAGTAGACTAAAGTGTATGCTATTATGGCTCATCATTTACTTGCCTTAACATTTGTTGAGTGCTGGACAATCAGCTTTGTATCATCAGAATGATCCTTATTCATGTGGCTCTGCAAGGCACAGAGATATGTACAAAGATGAAATGTTGCTGAAAGCTGTCCAATATATAGATATGGAACAGCTTGAGTAAAATCAAATGCACGTACTGTAATAGGAGTTGTGAATTGAGATATTGGGTCAACTTTCGCTTCCTTGAACTCAGCAGCACTGAATTCTGGGGATATGGAAAATAGTTTAATGTGAGGCAACCATTGCCAAATTACTTATATCAACCCTTTTTAAAATCTACTTACATCATATTACAAAAAAGACTTAAATATGATAGTATGTCAAAACATATAGTCCTAGAAAAAACGGAATGATTAGAACCACAGATTTCTGATTCTTGTACAACTTACAATGCCTCTTTCAATATAATTTTCCCCTAATACCTGGAAAAGGAAGTCACGCACCTCCAGATCCAAGGATAGCAGTTGCGACACCAGATACATAACGCACAGCTTTCGGTTTAATGTGTAGAAAACTGAAGTCGCCAAAGTCAACCTTAATTTGGAAAATTTTAATTATAACCAGTAATTTATAAAATAGCCACAGGAACAGCAATTATGTTGAGAAAGCATACCCAGAATGCCTCAGGATGTCTTCTTAGGTATGCACTTCTCACTGAATCCTTTTCTTCGTCAGAAACCTTTGAACAAGAAAATTAAAATGAAGTCAGATAACATACATATTACAATTTAGCAATGTGCCTGTACATAAATGTATCAGGGGAAAACATGTTTGTATGTAGAGAATGGGTGAGCAAAGGAGGGAAACCAGGGGAATTACAGGGACAGCATCACCATATACAGTGATTACAGTATCTGTTCTGTCCTCTGGGTCTTTGGCTACAAGAAGGGAGCATTTAGGATTTCCGGAGAGATTCTGTAAAAAAAAAAAAGGCAACAAAACGTAAGGAGAATCAATAAAAAGAAATGTACTTTATATGTGCTTGCTTGCATTCTTGTAGTGATATACTCAGGTGTCTATGCATATAACTTTGCATGTCAAGTTCTCAACACATATGTGCTACTAGCTGCTAGTAACCATTTTCAGCATTACTGCATAGAACCTTGTGGTGCTACTAAATGTTTGAAACCTTTTCACAGCTATGCCATTTGGGTTTCTTTAATTCTTTCCCATAATCCAACTCAGAGCGTTTTAATCCAACAGAGGAATTCCATGCATATCGGAGATGAAAAGGTAAATATAATAGCTTTACCATGTATACCTTACACTGAGAGCGTAAAACCATCTCACCTTAGAATGAATAGCTAAACTACTGACTGCTAAGATGGGCGAACCATCCTGATCACAAGAAAAGTCAACCATTGAACCGGATGGATAGCCAGCATGCTCCTGCATACAAAAAAACTGTTAGATAATGCCCTAGTTCCTGAAGCTTGCTCCTATTAATTTTGTCGCTCCAATTTCCTGTTCCTATCCATGAAAACAAAATGTGTCTTCACTTGTTTTTTTACATTAATAATCTTGATTGATGCAATCTATAAAACTATGACATGGTAAAGGAAAACATTAAATCGTGGCCCAGTGAATGCGTGAGAAGTATCAAAATAAGCGTGTGCAGAGTGCCGACATTGCACTAAAAGCAGCCTTCATCAGAAAGTAAAAAGAGTCAAAGACAATAAAGTCCTTCATAAAGAACGAGCCTCGCTTTCCACTAGTGGTCACTAACTTGTATAAAATTATTTAAATAAGAAAGGAGAAAACACTGGTGAAATAGTTGTTGCAGGGCCTAGGTAGATACCTGAGAATGGGTGGCAAGAACACCCCTGACACTCCGGTCTAGAATAGTTCGTATTTCTTCAGCTGGAGGAAGACGAGCAGCTTTTGCCTATATTTTCAGTAATCTTGTGAATAAAGAAGAACTAGAGACTTGGAAATATTAGAATTTACATCCATAAAAATTGCAGTGTTGAATTTTCAAATCTTTTATGCGTTGACAGCTGCCACATACTCAACGCACAAGGTAAAGTAAATCTCTGTAAGTCTGGTTAGGGACTACCAACAGAAGCCCTGAAGTCTTACAGTATTTAATTAATTAACCCCAGGTCATTGTGTAAAGTCTGGGTTATTTGAAAAGAAAGCACTTGCATATCACTCTTAGCAATGTCATCCTTACTTCGCTAATTGTAGAAAAACCAATCACCATACAAAACAAAACAACTCTAATTTTTTTTTTGAGAAATTGGGGGGGGGGAGGGGGGGGGCGTGGGGGGGGGGGAGAGCATCCCCACCTTTTCGTGTCATTTCAAAGGCATACATGTCGTTTTGAGATAGTGTCTGAAGAACGACTCTAATTCAAGTGAACAACGAGCGCTTTAGGTGATTCACTTCCCAGAATATCGGATTTTCTTGTAAGTTGCAAAGTTATCGTCCTCATGGTCACTGAGTATCACATACACGATAAGCAAGGACAAGGATCGCACCTGGTGAGCACGGATCACCTCGAACGGGTCCGCGGATCCGCCCTGGGCGTCGGCAGGTGCCGCCATCTGCAACGCGGACAATCAGCAAGGCACCATCATAATCCAAATTCGTCACCGTCGCAGAAACATTTGATCGAACAGCTCGCCCCGGAACCATTCGAAACGGTCCAAGCGAGAGGGGGGCGGCACGGGGCACAGGTCGGGGAGGTGATTCCAATCAACCTGGGAGGACGAGGAGGTCGCGAAGAAGCGGCCGCGGCGGGCGCGGAGGATCAGCGAGGAACCGCGGTTGCTCGGCCGGAGCGAACTGGAGGCGGCGTGGACGCGACGGGGGCTGTTGCTGGTTTGTAGGTGCAGCGGGAGGAGGAGCAGGCGCGAGAGCGTTGACGGCGCGGCGGGCGCCGAGGCCGGCGTCAGCAGGAAGGGCCTCATCATCGCGTGCACGCGTGCTGCGCCTGCGCGTGAGCGGAGAGCCTCGCTGGCCGCTTGGTGGTCGCACGGCACGGGCACTGCACGGGCGCACGGCAGCCGCGAGCTGCATGCGAGTGACGGACACGCACGGCCAGAGGTGGAAGAACGCTGCGGGCCTGCGGCCCGGCCCGAGTCGGTCAATGCCGTGCTGAGACGGCCTTATCCTGGTCCGGCCCATTCTAATATTCAGAGCGGGCCGCAACGCCCGGGATCGGTCCAAAAGGTAATTACATGGGCCAGAAGAATTAATCGGCCTGACAGAAATAATCGCGCGGGTCGTTCTCTCGGAAGTTTCGTACAGAGCGATGTTGCTCGCGGTCGTTCCAAAAAAAAAGCTTCACCGCTCCGCGACGCGTCCGGGACGACGCAACGCAAGCAAGAGCCCTGCCGTTGCCGTTGCTGTTGCCGTTCCGCCCTACCCGGGCCAGGGTCTGTCACGGCTTCGGCGTGGCTCTCTTGCTCTCGAAATGCCGTGTCCCGCGAGGGGTTTCACATCCTCAACTCTAATTGTTATGTCAGTGACCATTAGTACACAGTAGTTACCCCCGCGAGGAACCGAACGACAGGTTGTTTTACGACTACGCGGCGCTCGCATCGTGCCCAGCGCCAAAAAAAAAAAAAAAAAAAAAAAAAGCCGCCGGTTCTGCCGGGCTAATGAGCCACGGCAGTCCTCCACACACGATTGCTACTCGTTAACGTCCTCTTCTCTGTTTGGTCGCAAGTTGCGATCGGATTGGCCGCGATCGGTTTGTTTTACTACACCACTTTTCCTGAGCACGACGACGACGTCACCAGGCAGATTTCGTGCGCGAGGAAGAAGGCAGAATATCTCGACACCCAACGGTCGAATTTCTGTTGACAAAAGCCACAAATCGAACGGTCAATTCTCTCTTCAGGGAGAGGAGGGGGCAGATGGGTAGCTCATGTGCTACCCTGCAGTGATATTGAGGGCAGCTTGGACCGGACAAATGAGAAGCGAGCGAAAGAAACCAGTGCCACACGAGCCGCGCGCCGTAATACGGAGGATTATTTTAGGCTGACAGCTAGCGCGCGGGCCCACCTCGCAACTGTCCGCCAGCTGTTGGCACCAGGCTGGTGTACCCCCACGCGCGCCTGAACGGTCGCTCGTGATCGTCTGGACCCGTTCCCCCGTGTACCCCGCATTGTGGCTTGTAACCTTCCCAGAATCACGCACGCTTCCAGAAAACAAACGAAGCGAAGCGTCCTCCCACGGACGAACGCGTTGGCCACAGAGGATCCCGCGCGGCCGCCGCGCGCGCGGGGCCGCGGGTGCCAGCCTGACGCGCCGCGTCGAACCCGGAGGAACGCAACAAACGGCCAGCCGAGAGCCCTAGACGCGCGGCGCCCCCCTTCCCTCCTTCCCCTGCCCTCCCTTTCCCTGCCCCTCCACCTATATAACCATCCCCGCCGCTCGTCGTCCTCCCCCACCGAGCCCTCTGATAGCCTTCCTTCCTCTCCAGCACTCCGGAGCAGCCAAACCAAACAATCCCCTTCGGCGCTCCGTTCCTTCGACACCAGCACTCTCGACGCAAATGGCCGGTCTCAGGATGAAGCTCGTCGCCGCCGCCGCGATGGCCACCGCGCTCGTCGCGTCCGCCGCGGCCGCCACCGAGGCCCCAGCTCCCGCGCCGGCCTCCGA
>BCLF01000008.1:4452775-4471868 GCA_001602275.1 Zoysia japonica | reverse complement strand
TAAATGGCAGCAGGCAGCCTCACCGACCTTACCTTTTGGTGGAGAGAAAATGCCCAGCCCGGCCCGACGCCCACGCAGTGCGAAGTGCGAACGCGCGCGGCGCCCGCCATGGCCCTTGGCAACGAACGAACGGACCTTTGTCGCTTCGTTAACCGGTGCAATCGAAGAGTCATTAGTGGTGGCCACAGCAATCAAAACGCACCGTGTGACGACGATACAGATCGCTGCTGGTCTATATCAACACACCCTTATCGCGCCACACAATCACAACCGATCTCGGTAGTACGCGCGCGCGCGCGCGCGCCAACACCCACACGTACACCGCCGGCGGAAGATCATGACGCCGCCACCGTCGTTCGCGTCGGCACCACAGCGGGGCTGCAAGGAGGAAAAAAGAGGAGGACCGGAAGCCGGTGATCAAGCCGGGCGTGCACCTGACGCTGAAGGTTCAGGACACGTGCACCTGACGCTGAAGGTTCAGGACACGGCGGGGCGCACGCTGGCGCGCACCGTGCGCAGGGCCGAGAAGCTGCAGGCGCTGATGGACGCGTACTACGCCTGCGCGCCGGACGTCGCGCCCGGCACCGGCAGGTTCCTGTACGACGGCCGACGGGTGGCGGGGTGGCAGACGCCGGCGGAGCTGGGGATGGAGGACGAGGACGAGATCGACATCTTCACCGAGCTCTTGGGAGGCGCCGGACGGGATGTGGCTGATGGAGCGGTGCTGCCGTAGATGTCATTCACGCTTCGTTGTGGTTGTTGTTGACGCGTGGACGTACCGGGATGGTGCATATTTACCTGCTTCTGGGGGGTTTCGCTTGTTCGCGCTATGTAATTCTGCATCGTGACACGATGGCAACTTATCAAGCATTTTTTTCTTTCCAAACATCAAGGATACCGGATCGATTTTAGTAGTACTTCATCTTCCAGCGCGTCATCGACCGTTTACACTTCCGATGATGAGATCACGAGTGGAATGGCTTATGAAATCCACGACGCCAGATAGGACTCTTCGTTGCGAGAAACACGATCAATCCAACTCGCCAGGCGCCAGCAAATGTCGTTCCAACTGTGGTTACATATCGTCGTGGGTTTATGAATTCGTCACCCTAGCTCGATGTGTGCATAGCGAGAACGAAGCGCTAGCACTGATTAACCCGCACGCTGGGCAGACAAGCTGCATGCAGAATCCTGACCCTGATGAACTTCAGTCCGTGGCGCAGGAAGGGGGGCATTTCACTGCATCTGGTTGAAAAGCGGTAGTACCATACAGGCCGTTCGATTGTTGCGGCGGCCGCATCAGCTCGCGCGCACCCGTGGGAATTAGATACGCCGGTGAAGTACGTACGGGGTGAAAGGATCAGTACCAGATCTGGATGCGGCAAAAGATAGAGTGCGCGCTGACAAAACGAAGAAAAAATTGAGGAGAGGTAGAGAGATTATTAGGAAGTGAGAATGACTTCTGAGAAAACGAAACAAGTGCTAGATATAATATTTTTTTTTTGTGAATGGGAAAAATTTGCAATTGTTTAGCAATCTGCATGATATTTTTTAGCAGTCCAGTTCTAATGTTCTAACAATTGTTATGGCACGTTGGTTTTATGAATGGGAAAAATTGCATTTTTTTTTCAAACGTTGACATCCAAGTGTTTTTTTTCCAGAACACAGAAGGTTCTGTATTATGAGCACACATTGACATGTTGATTGGATTGCTTTACCACTGTTCGAGTTGCATTACGTAATATTGTGGGTGCACATGTTTAGAAGGGCAATAAGGACATTTTTAACACAATCATTTATTTTAGCAAAAGACACCATAAGCTAGGAATAATCAGGTTTACCAAATGGTTTTAGGACAGCTTTATCTTATTTTAAAAAGTTGCTCAATTTCATAATCCAAAGCTTTGATAATCTAAAGCCCTATCAAAGAGGTCTAAGTGATTTTCATAGATAATTTAAAGTGTGAGAATTTTTTGATTAATGATAATCCCTACCAAAAAAGCTCTAAGCATAGCATTTTACCTGACTCGATCGCATCTAAAGTGCTCCTAGCTCAAGTTGCGGCGCTAATAACAAACGCTATAGAAGAAAAGAAAAGAAAAAGCGTCCAGTCTGATGATCAAATCTATCTGGACGAATAATCGAGCTGCGGCTAACTAATCTTGGAATCGAAGGCTCCGGCAGCGGCCTCAACTTCTTCGCTGGCAGCCTCGTCACTGTCAGCTGGAGTACTGCACTCCACTGTCCGGCCGGGGTGCTCTACTCCAACTCTCCAAGCCGCAATCAGCCGCGCGTCTGTCTCTGATGGCGTAAAATACTCTCACCACGCCAGCTTGGCATAGCCTTGTACCTGCCGATCAGGTGCTCGCGCTGGCGACGGGCCACCGGCCGCCATGATAGGGCTCGTGGCGGGCCGGTAAGAGACGTAAACTAATCAAAGCGCGCGGGCGCGCGGTGGGCCGTCGCCCTCGCTCTCGATCTGCACCCGTGAAAGATCTCCGTCCACCCTCCTCTCTCGCAAGGCGACCAAAAATATCTGGCGCGGTGCGTCCGTCCAGATCCAGATCGAGCCCGTCGCGCCGTGCTGTACTCCGCTGTGGACTCGCCGATTGAGTCTTGTTTCATCGCACGCCCAGCCATGCTGCTGGTCACGGTCCACGGTAAATTTGGCAGCGAGGTGTACAGTGCACTCCAGTACAAGAGACAACGAGAGGAGGCCGGAGATGACGCACAGTGCCACCGCATGGAACAGCTCATCGGGCGGCCCCCACGTGCCGGCGCTGGCCTGACACCTTGGCGCGTGGGGCCAGCCAGCGCACCACCTCCCGTCGCCCCTGAAGTTACACCCGGTCCACCGAACGCATCGAGACTGACTGTTCACGGACTGGCGGGGCCCCGGAGGGGACGGCCCACGGGAACCGCGCCCATGTGAGAAAGAAACCGCTGGTTCACCCGGAACGGAAACCGCCCCACGGTTCACGCTCCCTCTTTATCTCCCGATCTCACACATTTTGGAAAGGAGAGAGAAAGCAGAGAGCCCATTCCATTCCCTCGCCCTAGCCCTCCGCCCAAGTAAACCGAGGCGAGGAAGGAGGCGGCGGCGGCGGCCGGGAGCTCGATGAGGGAGATCATCAGCGTCCACATCGGGCAGGCCGGGATCCAGGTCGGCAACGCCTGCTGGGAGCTCTACTGCCTCGAGCACGGCATCCAGCCCGATGGCACCATGCCCAGGTGACTGACGACCCTCAGTCCCCGTCTCGACCTTCTTCGGTGCTGGGTGGGGATCCGATTTCATGCGTGCGCACGTTGCGGTTCCGTCTCCTCGCGAGGAATTTGCGTCGGCGGAGCGGACGGTGTGTGTGGGTGCTTGTGTATCGCTGTGTCTCGTCACCTGTACGTCAGATCGGATGGGCTTCCGTGGATTTTGTTCTGTCGCTTTTCGTTCTCTGTACTTGGCGTTTGGTCTTTGCTTTGGGGGTTTCGGGTGGGATTTGTTTGAGTTGGTACATTTCGCGGCCGGCTGTTAGGGGATGGCTAGAACCGGACGACCTGGATGCAAGGTTTCCTGGTTGAGTTTAGCCTAACCGGCTTTGATTTTAGGGCTGTTTGATTACTGGAAGGAATGGACGCGGTGACGCGATCTGTTTACTGTGGGTACGCGTGCACGTTCGTGTGGCTTCTGGTTACTGGAAGGGAGACAAATTGTGGTTTCGAGTTCTGTTAGATGCTGGATCTGAAGAACTGAACCTCGGGGTCGGGGAGATGGGTGGAAAATAAATAAATAATGTTATGAAAGAGTTCGCAGTGTCAGATTTAGCACGGGTCCCATAGATTATAATTTTTTCCTTGTCAGATTTAAAATGTGGCACGCCTCTGTTTTAGCTGGTTCGGTATGTGATCTTGCAGTGCCTTAAAAAAATTGTCGCCGGCGCTAGTACCATGCTTGAGAGTAGAAAACGTTAGTTGGGATCCTGAGGAGGCAGGATTTGTAGGCTGTAGCTTACCATTTAGCGCAAATGCCAGTGATTAGAGTTCTTTTTATCTCTATTTTTAACACTTTCTTGTTTCGTTGTGATCTGCAGTGATACCTCGGTTGGCGTCGCACATGATGCGTTCAACACGTTCTTCAGTGAGACCGGCTCAGGCAAGCATGTGCCGAGGGCCATCTTCGTTGACCTTGAGCCCACGGTCATCGATGAGGTGCGCACCGGCTCGTACCGCCAGCTTTTCCACCCTGAGCAGCTCATCTCAGGGAAGGAGGACGCGGCTAACAACTTTGCCCGTGGCCACTACACTGGTAATTTTGCTGAGTCTCTGAATGTCGCAGGGATAACAATAATGCTTTTGTGACTGAGGTGTGAGGATCAGTTCTGATTATGCTTGTGGATTGCAGTTGGAAAGGAGATTGTAGATCTATGCCTGGACCGCGTCCGCAAGTTGGCAGATAATTGCACGGGGCTCCAGGGATTCTTGGTGTTCAATGCTGTCGGTGGTGGTACTGGTTCTGGACTTGGTTCGCTGCTGTTGGAGCGTCTATCGGTTGATTATGGCAAGAAGTCCAAGCTTGGTTTCACCATTTATCCTTCCCCTCAGGTATGGACCATTGAAGAATCTCAAGAAACATATGCATATAGATTAAGCTAATCTATGTTCGGCTCTGCCCATGAGAAAATTGGCTGAATTATCTAGAAATGAAAAGGAAATGCATGAATTATTTATTCAGTATCCTTTTTAAATTAAAATGTTAGTAGTACAAGGTGCTGTAATTGTTATTAAGTGCCATGATAAGATTTGAACCATGTATGTGGCAGTACTATTCTTGCTCTGATAGCTACTGTGGATATTGAATAATGGATCGGTCTGGTATTTTTGGACAAAAAATTTTTATTCTGACTTGTGGCGACCTTCCTGTATATGGTTAATACCATGAATAGTATAAATATTCTTATCTTAGCAGCATCTTTGGTGAACCTTCATGATCGTCTTTAAGATTGTCAATCATACACTGCACGAGCCAATAGTTATGCTATAGTGCTTTACCCTCCCGTCCATGTGATGTGGGCCATTCAGCTTATTCATGTGAGTAGGTTAACTGCATCCTAGCTGCTGTTTGGACAGTTTGGTGGGGATGTTGTTCGATTATTTTCAGATTGATCCCTCTTCATTATTTAATCTTATGCCACTCTGGATTGCAGGTGTCCACAGCTGTTGTAGAGCCATACAACAGTGTGCTCTCCACCCACTCCTTGCTTGAGCACACTGATGTTGCAGTCCTACTTGACAACGAGGCAATCTATGACATATGCCGTAGGTCCCTTGACATCGAGAGGCCAACCTACACCAACTTGAACAGGCTGATCTCACAGATCATATCTTCCCTTACCACCTCCCTGAGGTTTGATGGTGCTATCAATGTGGATGTTACGGAGTTCCAGACCAACCTTGTTCCGTACCCACGTATCCATTTCATGCTTTCATCATATGCTCCGGTAATCTCTGCTGAGAAAGCTTACCATGAGCAGCTCTCAGTTCCCGAAATCACCAATGCTGTCTTTGAGCCTTCAAGTATGATGGCCAAGTGTGACCCAAGGCATGGGAAATACATGGCTTGCTGCTTGATGTACCGAGGTGATGTTGTTCCCAAGGATGTCAATGCTGCAGTTGCAACTATCAAGACTAAGAGAACTGTCCAGTTTGTTGACTGGTAAGCTGTCTTCATCACAGTGACAGTTGCACTTATTATATGTGAAGCACCTATTCGCTTGATCATCAAAGATTTATAGGCTAACTAACTGATTGATGCTCCTTCCTCACAGGTGCCCTACTGGATTCAAGTGCGGTATCAACTACCAGCCACCCACTGTAGTCCCAGGAGGTGACCTGGCTAAGGTTCAGCGTGCTGTGTGCATGATCAGCAACAACACTGCTGTTGCTGAGGTTTTCTCGCGCATTGACCACAAGTTCGACTTGATGTATGCCAAGCGTGCATTCGTGCACTGGTATGTTGGTGAGGGTATGGAGGAAGGTGAATTCTCAGAAGCCCGTGAGGACTTGGCTGCTCTTGAGAAGGATTATGAGGAAGTCGGTGCGGAGGGTGCGGACGATGAGGGTGACGAGGGAGAAGACTACTGAGTAGCTGGTTAATATGTAGTCCGCCGGTTGTTCAGTAAACTCATGGTTCCAGCCATTTCTATACTGCTGCTGTGTGTTTCCATTTTGTATTATCTGCTAAATTTTTATTAGCCCCGTCAGTCAAGATTGTTCATATCGTGCCTCTTTTGGTTTGCAATGCTATTGGTTGAAGTTCGATGTACACGCTATTTTGAGCTTAATCTTAAGTTGCAAGTATAATTATTGTCTCATGCATTGGCCTTGTAATGATAGTTTTCTGCTGTCCTAGTTTCCGTACATGAAAGCAGCAGAAGTATTGTATCATCACCGCATCCTGTTGCAGACTTGCAGTGTTGCTGTTAGGCTCTGTTCGGTTGCTCCAATTGGATTAGAGGGGAAATAAATCCTTTATTCTCTAAGTCAATTACTCATCATTCCACTCCAATTACCTCTCAATTTCTCACGTATGGCCATGTCGGCGATGTCGCGTAGGTTGAACCGTCTATTCCGCTGCCAATTGGGTCGCCCGACAGCGCCGCTGCCTCAGCCGACGTCCTCCGTTTTTTATCAGCGATCGGGATCAACAACGCAGGTTTGTCTTATGAGGACAATATACTGTTAAGTTCATTATGGGTTCACGTTACTTGTAGATTTGCTTGTTACTACTAGATCATTGACGTGAGTCTTCTTAACATCCAGGTTTCACATTCTCGATTTTAAGATTACACCATCAAGCACCAGCGTATTTGAGCTGGTTCATAGTTTGTTGTACGCAGGCATGTACCGGAGACCGAGAGCGAAGCGTCCACGGAGTGCTCCAGTGGATAGGACGATGATGCAGAAGATGCAAACGTGGGTTCGGGATAGGACTGAAAACGAAAACGGTTGTAAAAATAGCTCAGAAAAATAGCTCAACCATTTTCACTTTCATATTTACAACACCGAACAGAAACGAAAATAAAAAAACCGAAAATAAAAACGAACAGATAAATATGAAGTTCGAAAATAAAACAAAACGATCGGTAACCGAAAAAATATCGAAAATATGAATAAAATACATATCGAACATTCACAAGTCTTACAATATATATTATACAAGTTATAATTAAATTCACAATAGACAACCCAACAACATATATCAATAAGAGATTGTTTGGTTCATAATTTTAAATTTTATTTTTTATAAAATATGTTTAAATGAGATCTCATTATCATATTTAGACAAAACGGTAAAGAAAAAGAAAAATTTCCGTTAAAAACAGAATTTCACCAAAACGGTCGAAAAAAAAGGTCATACCGTTTTCGTTTTTCTTCGTTATTCAAAAACAATACAGAAAAAGAGTAAACAAAACGCGGTCAAAAGAGAAATTTCCGTGCTGTTTTCCGACGATGTAAGAAGACCTGCAGGCTAGCGAGGTCATCAATCTAATTTTTCTCTGGTTCACTTTGTGCATATTCTATTTTTTCTCTCATCAGTCTGATTTTCTTGAACGTTGAAACGTCTCCTGCTTTACATCATTTACCTTGTTAGCATTTGCTTATGTAATGTTTGTTATTAGGTTCCCTTTAGATTGTGGAAAATTTTTTAAGTCCTTTATTTTTCTGTAGATTGAATTGTTTTCTAGTATGAAACTCTAATGAGATCAGGACCCAGGTGCGTTCTCCCCTATATCCAACTGTTCCTTTGTCTTATTCACCGCCTGCTGCCGCTGCAATCCCTCATTCCGGAATATACTCCTCGGCTTTGTCCTGGGATGGGCGTTTGTTTCTGCCCGTGTCGTTCGTCTGCCGTGAGCCACTAGCAATGTCCCTGCCCTCCTGGAGCTCAACCATCATCTAAGCTGCGACTTGGGACTCAACCAATAACCTTCGATGGATCATGCCTCCGTTGGACGGGACTGATTGAAGTTTTGTCGTGAAACGTGGTCGGATGGTCAGAAAAAAACTCGTCGATTCTTCAGTTTGGGACAACTTCTGATCCTGGAAACAGACAGGGAACAGGCTCCACAGAGAGAAATCTGAACGTTGAGATAGCATACTCCACCTCGCCAGGATTATGTCAGTAACCGCATCTTGTCCACCGTATTTCCAGATTTCTAGAACAACCGCAGAAATTTGAAAACTGAAATTTTATAAACAAAGTTTATAAAGGAAGCCTTATCCTCTGTATTGCTGCTTATTCAGCTCTGTACCATAATAAAAAGCTACTAGTCTGCTCCTAAAATATTGTCGTTTCAGATATTCGAACTGAGCTAAAATAAAACTAACCAGTTGTGTCCTAATGACATGAATACCAAAATGGAGGAAGTACATACCAATACGAAAATTCAGGTGGGGAGCTCCCTCACCGTAGTTTTCTAAAAAGAGAGGAAGCCTTGGGAGGAAAAGTCACAATCAACATCCTCCCTCGCTAGGCTAAGTTGAAATGTTCAGTATATTGTCACTCCAGATTGCATTCTGATCTGCTGATGTCTTGACTATTACAACTAGGAATTCAGTAATACAATGGGCGCCAAGAGCGTAGTGTTTTAAGCCCATTCCAGTGGAAAGAAGTGCTACTCTATCCGGGGAATCAAAAGGAGCAATGGTGTTCTTTGCCATACAGCAAATTAGAAGCATTTTTGGACAGAAAATGCCTCAACTGATTACAATGAGCTGAGCCATCTTCCTCTACAGTACAGTACAGCCGCACATGCGCAGAGCCGCAGACCCCTGAGCACCTGACACTGGCTAACTTCCAGGAGCCCAGGAGACGAGATGACCGAGAACGACACACAATGGATTCAGGCTGGCTAATGACAGAGCGGCGAGAGATCCCAGAGCGAAGAGTCGCAGGCGGACGCGTCGAACACGCGGTCGAAGTACTCCTGCAGGCCGTTTATGGCGTACAGCGACGCCGAGATGCGCCGCTCCACCTTGATCCGCTCGAACTCTGCCATCTCCCCCGGCGCCGCGGCGGGCCTTGGCTCCTCCGTCAACGTTGGCGCGGCTGGGACGGCGCTGTCGATGGTGGCCGGGAAGCCGTCCAGTGGCGAGAATTGGCCGAACGCCGAGTCGAACATCCAAGAATCGAACTCCTCGGCGGCCAGAGGGGCGATGTCCGGCCTGTACACCTCGCCGACGCGCTTCATGGCATCGTCACAGCTGCTCAGACTACTGCTTGAGCCACCACAAGCACTATCCCTGCTACCACTGCTGTTGCTATTGCTCGTGGCGGGAGCAGGGGAGCTCGAAGCGTTCTTCTTCGATGACCCAGCGGCGGACGAGGAGCTCGCCGCGGCGGACGGCTTGGCCTGCTTCTTGACCTTCTTGTGGTGGAGGAGCCCGCGGATGCGGACGGCGAGGGGGCAGTTCGGGGAGATGCGCGGCGCGAAGTTGGTGCGCGTGTCCGCGCCGCGGAGGAGGCGCGCGGCCTCGTCGTAGGCCTTGGCCGCGGCCTCGGCGGTCTCGAACGTGCCGAGCCACATGCGGATCTTCTGCGTGGTGTCCTTGATCTCGGCCACCCAGCGCCCCGACGGCCGCTGCCGGACGCCGACGAACTTGCTGTGGTTGTTGCTGCCCTTCTTCCGGCCCCGCGGCTTGCCGGGCTTCGCCTGCGCGGCGGCGGCCTCCTGCTGGTAGTAGTAGTAGCAGTAGTCCTCGACCTGGAACGCCGCGGCCGGTGGCTGCACTTGGAAGTGGAGCTCCATGTGAGCTTTCTTGGCTTGAGCTGTTTGGTTTGGTTGCTGCAGAGATGTGTAGCAAGAGAGGAGAGGAGAGAAGACAGATGTCGAGTGTTTGCCCTGCTTGGTGGTGGTGAAACTCTGGTAGCAAGGGGGCAATTTATAGAGTAATTAGGGCAAGCAGATTGCAAAGGCATCAATTGGCAATTGTTGCTGTGGTGTTTTGTCTCAGGGGCTGGTCAAAGATGGGTCTACCCAAGACATGTCACATATTCTTGTCAGTTACTCCAACATGTGTTCATGGAATGGATGAAGTCATGGACGGAGTGAAGGAATCTTGTGGGGATATTTTTGTCTTTTATTTTCCGGTTTTCGCCTTATGTATTGTCAGCGAGTGTTGAGCGATCAAGAAAAAAAAATCATTTCCTTTTTATCATTTTTTGTAAATTATGTTACAAAGGAATCAATTAATTCAGATATATTATATGGTTGTAGTACATCACCACTCCACAATTATATGAAAGATGACCATTTCAGATTGTGTCGAGACACATTGAAACTTGTACTTCCAACTAATCCTGAACTTTTCATGCCTGCAAGCAACACACACAAAGGTCTAGCAAGAACATGCCAAGAACCAAGCAAGCAGGAGTCAAGGGGGTCCTACTTCTCCTAATGAAGTCATTACTTTCTTCACTCTTCACTAACATGTACTACTATTACCTTAAAACTAACTTTTTTAGGGCACTGCTTGGACTAGTTCTTTTCCAGTCTGCGGTTGTTGCTAGTCAAACCACTAGCAGAAGACCAGGTATGAATTGCACCTCGATCTGCCATATGGCAGGATTTGAGGGAATGGCGATGAGCAATTATGCAATAAAGGGGAAACGGCTAAACATCAACTTTTCATCAACCCAGCCCAGTTGGATTTATTAATCTTGCTTCTAGACAAATACTGTCATCAGCTAAGTTCTTCTCCATCACTGGATGATGTACATGCCTTTTCCTAGCTCAAATTTGGGCACCCTTGAAATTTTGTGGACATATTTTAAATGAGCAAGAACGTCATCCAAGGCAGCCGGCCCGAAATTAGTTTTTTGTATAGTTATTTTAACATGCGAGCGCTAGTACTCTTCAACTCATCACAGAAAAGCGCTACTTTGACATGGACATGTGTGTCTAAATCTGAATTAGATTCAGGTGTCCGATTCCATAAAACATTTAGTAGAGACCAGAAATATTTTCTCAGGTTTGAAGAAAATTGACCATAGTTCACTACTAGTTCTCACCACTTAGCAACACTCTAAATTTAGTGATACCCCTTCCATTTTTATAAAAAAAAAAAACTTTTTCATCTCTGGTCACAAGAATTATGTGAAAATGTGTGATGCGTGGAAGCAAGGAGAGAAGAAGATTATATGCATCGGTAAGAGAGAAAATTGTCTTAAGGAGTAACAACAATATCTATTCTTAGAAAAACTGAGAAAGTCATAAAAAGTCATAGCTAAATCTTATCAAAATTGCATCTGCTGTGTCGTGAGGCATCACAAATTTTATTCATCATTTGAGGAAAAGTCATTATCATGAAGCAGCATGATTGGCCTCTCTCAACCTCCAAGGCACGGCAAAAAGGTGAGTTTTGTCAAATTGTGGCTTGTCATTTTGCCATATCTAATGTTTACCATCATGTTGATTGAACAATTCAATGGGCTCGAGAATCCATATTTTTTTTATAACTCAGCAAGACTCCAAATCGCTCTGCTCGTAGCATTTTGTTTTACGCCACGGAGCAGATGCCCTCTCTGTCGCTGTCAAAGTAGCGTGCAATTCATTTGTCCCGCTTGGTGGCCAACTTGCGCGAGCAAGACAAAAGACCGCTTTTTGGGCGGCAGCAGGGTCAAGGAGATGGCATCTTTGCGTCGATTTTCTCGAGTTTGTTTCAGATTGTGAACATGGAAAAGGTCGAGATATTCCAGTCGTGCTTCAGGAAGTCACGACTGTTTCAGCCTGACGTCAAAACTTTTTGCAGCGAAGGTTATCCGAAAGGTACATTTTGCTTTGTTTTTGTTCATTCCTTTTCAAGTGACACTTCACGCCTGCCCCGGCAATTTTGTCCAGGAAAAACTGAAAACAAGGGCTGTGATTTTTTTTTTAAAAAAAAATCGGGACTATGCGAAGTTGGGATGTACTCCAAGCGAAGAAGGTGCATCTAATCTAATTAAGCAGATATCTGGTCTAAAGAAACCTCACTCCCCCTTTGGATTGAGAGGAAAAAGTATGAAATTGTACGTTTTTTTTTTCCTCTGAAAATGAACGGGCTCCTATGAAAATCTGTAGAATACTATGCAATTCCTGGGTTTCAAATGAGGCTTCAGCTGGGTCGACGAATCTTCAATTCGACCAGGCTTGATACCAGCCGTATGTGGACAAGGTAAACGGAATGAAATAAACAATGTGCAACTTGAGTCCAGTGAATCTGAAACGTTCAGCTTTGGGATTGTTCAAAAGGAAAGATTTTGGGTTGTGAAAAGTTAAATAATGAAAGGCCAGATTGTAGGAATCTGAAAAGGCTCGTCACGTGTGATAATCTGCAAAAGCTGAAAGACTTGTGTACTTGCGTAATACTTTATTTTGTTATAATTTATTTTGTCATTATTGTTATTTTAAATGACTAATAATTTCACATATTTAAATAATTTTTTTTATCAAAACGAATAATTAAAATTGATGTTAGTTAATATTTTAAACAAGAGAGAGAGTACTACATTTCACAGGATTGTTAGCATTTTTTGGTTTTATCAAAATCAATTAGTTCTAACTTCTACCATCAATATATAAAAATTGATGATGTTTGATAAATATAAATAGATTCACCATAAAATTAAAACTAACTTTAACCAAACCCGGAAATGCTAACATTTCTAAACAGAGGGAAGTGCTTATAACAAGCAAATACTTGTACATGCTCTTTTCTCAAGTACATGAACGTGCACAGAGCATCGGTATTTTCAAACAGGGAACCTCAAAAGAAATATGAGAAGGACGTAGAATTAACCGGGTAAAGCAAAATCACAAAAAAAGTGTCATGTGAGGCCGCACATACGCCAGGAATAGACGGGTCGAGATGCGCGGCGTGTAGCAGCGCGCCAGAGCGACGCGGCAGACGCGGCCACCGCGGCAGGCACCAGTATAGGGTTCGGTTTAGAAAGTGACTAGATTAAAAGAGAACCAATCAAGGGGGCCCCTGATTTAGGAGTGGTTTGTTAGAGCCTGTCAAGGCTAAGGCCTATAAGAGTCCTTGTAAGCGGTCATTCGGGATTAAGCAAGAACAATTATCTCTTCTTCTCCCCCTCTCAACAAAACAGGAGCTGAAGGGTAAAACCTCGCCCCAACACGGATCGCGGCTACGAACTACGTAGCCGGGATGCGCCTACCCTATCCTCCAGTGCCCTTGACAGCCTGGTATCACGATCTAGGCGATCCAGTTCATCCAGTGCCCCTTCGCCACCACCAGCCGCTGCGCCACCACCGTCACCTCGCGTAGACACCATGGGCGACAACACCACCAACAACGCCGCCAACGCTGCCTTGCAGGCGATCTTGGACTCTCTGGTCGCGTCCATCAGGACCCTCCAGACGTCCATGGAGGCCAACGCCCAGGCCATCCAGCGCCTGGAAGCCGCGCAACCGCCGCCAGGCGGATCGTCAACCGCCGCACATTCCGAATCGGGGGAGCACCACCAAGATCAACCGCCGTGTTTCCAAAAGCTCGACTTTCCACGCTACGATGGCAAGTCGGATCCCCTGATCTTCATCAATCGCTGTGAATCTTATTTTCATCAACAGCGAATCATGGAGGAGGAAAAAGTCTGCCGTCGTACAACCTCGAGGAGGGCGCCCAGCTATGGTACTACCAAGTCCAGCAGGACGAGGGTACTCCTTCCTGGCGCCATTTCAAGGAGCTCCTCCACCTGCGCTTTGGGCCTCCCCTCCGATCTAATCCCCTCGGCGCATTGGCGGCTTGCCACCGAACAGGGACCGTGGAGGAGTACCAAGACCGATTCTAGGCCCTGCTAACTCGCGCGGGCCGCCTGGACGAGGCACAGCGCGTCCAGCTGTTCACCGCCGGCCTCCTCCCACCGCTCAGCCATGATGTTGAGATCCACAATCCCCAGTCGCTGGTGGCGGCCATGAGCCTCGCCCGCAAGATCGACCTGCGGAACAGCTATGTCGCGTCCGCGACACGCGTTTCCCCGCGCGATAGGCCGCCTTGGCCGGGGGCCACACCGCGACACGCCCTGCCGACACCGCCGGCGGACAGGGCGGACAAGACCGCGCCGGCCACGGTCACCGTGGAGGGCCGACCGGTTCGTCGGCTAACTCAGGCAGAACAGGAGGAGCGTCGTCGCCTCGGTCTCTGCTACAACTGCGATGAAAAGTTCGGTCGCGGGCACAATCGGGTCTGCAAGCGGCTGTTCCTCCTTGACAGCGTCATCGAAGACGACTCCGACAACGGGGCCGCTGCTGATGCGGATGCCGCCGGGGAGGAGACCCCGCACTTCTCCCTCAACGCGATCGCTGGGGTGCCCTTCAGCGACACCATGCAGATCCAGGTGGCCGTGGGTGCCGCCGTCTTCACCGCGCTACTCGATTCGGGATCCACGCACAACTTCATCGCCGAGGACGCGGCCCTCCGTACCGGGCTGCCTCTGCAGCATCGCCCACGCCTAACGGCTACAGTGGCGAACGGCGAGCGCGTCTCCTGCCTTGGCGTCATTAGCCAGGCACTGCTCACCATCGACAACGACTCTTTCCGCGTCGATCTCTTCGTGATGCCACTCGCCGGGTACGACCTGGTCCTCGGTACGCAGTGGCTGGCGACCTTGGGGCCGGTGCTCTGGGACTTCAACGTGCGGAAGATGTCCTTCCAGCGTCAGGGGCGCGCCGTGTGCTGGACGGGCGTGGCGACGACCAGCGCGCCGGGCGTCCGCACCATGATAGCCCGCGAGTCCCTCCTGGACGAACTGCTAGCACACTTCGGGGACGTCTTCGCGGAGCCCCAGGGACTTTCGCCTCCGCGCGCCCGTGACCACAGCATCGTCCTCAAGCCCGGCGCACAGCCGGTGGCGGTCCGGCTTACCGGTACCCTGCGTCCCACAAGGACGAGTTGGAGCGGCAATGCGCCGCGATGTTGGAGCAGGGCATCATCCGCAGCAGCGCGTCGGCGTTCTCTTCGCCGGTCCTCCTCGTCAGGAAGGCGGAGGGCTCCTGGCGCTTCTGCGTCGACTATCGCGCCCTGAACGCCCTCACCGTCAAGGACGCGTTCCCGATTCCCGTAGTGGACGAACTGCTCGACGAACTCCACGGCGCCCGATTCTTCTCCAAGCTGGACCTTCGCTCCGGGTACCACCAAGTTCGCATGCGGCCGGGTGATGTCCACAAGACGGCGTTCCGCACACACGAGGGCCTCTACGAGTTCTTGGTGATGCCGTTCGGACTGTGCAACGCTCCAGCGACATTCCAGGCGCTCATGAACGACGTCTTGCGACCCTTCCTCCGCCGGTTTGTCCTTGTCTTCTTTGACGACATTTTGATATACAGCAAGACATGGGCCGACCACCTTCGCTACCTCCGCGCCGTCCTCTCCACGCTGCGCCAGCACCATCTCTTCGTCAAGCGGGCGAAGTGCGCATTTGGTGTCACATCCGTTTCGTACCTCGGTCACATCATCTCCGAGGCGGGCGTCGCAATGGATCTAGCCAAGGTGCAGGCCATCCATGACTGGCCGGTGCCATGCTCGGCGCGGGCGGCGCGCGGTTTCCTCGGCTTGGCGGGGTACTACCGCAAATTCGTCCACAACTTCGGCTCCGTAGCCGCGCCGCTGACCGCCCTCCTCAAGAAGGAAGGTTTCTCCTGGACCGACACCGCAGCCGCGGCCTTCAACGCGCTTAAGGCGGCGGTCACCTCGGCCCTGATCCTGGCGATGCCGAACTTCACCAAGGACTTCGTCGTGGAGTGCGACGCGTCTTCGCACGGATTCGGCGCCGTGCTCATCCAGGACGCGCACCCAATTGCGTTCTTCAGCCGCCCCGTCACACCACGACATCGCTCCCTCGCCGCCTATGAGCGGGAGCTCATCGGCCTCATCCATGCCATACGGCACTGGAGACCGTACCTCTGGGGCCGCCGATTCCTCGTCAAGACGGATCATTACAGCCTCAAGTACCTGTTGGATCAGCTTCTCGCCACAATCCCCCAGCACCACTGGGTGGGGAAACTGTTGGGCTTCGACTTCTCCGTCGAATACAAGCCGGGCGCGGCGAACGTGGTGGCAGACGCCTTGTCTCGCCGCGACACGGACGAGAGGAGCATTCTCGCCATCTTCACCCCGCATTTCGACTTCATCACGCGTCTCCGTCAAGCGCAGGACACCGACCCTGCCCTCGGCGCCATACGGGACGAGCTCCGTGCAGGCTCCCGCGGCGCACCGTGGACGTTAGTCGACGGCATGGTCCAGTTCGGCGGCCGCCTATACATCCCCCCGGCGTCACCACTCGTCCAGGAGATCATGGTGACCGTGCACGGGGACGGGCATGAAGGGGTCCAACGCACACTACATCGCCTCCGCCGCGACTTTCATTTTCCTCACATGCGACAGCCGGTGCAGGACCTTGTGCGCTCATGCGTGACATGTCAAAGGTACAAATCAGAGCACCTCCACCGGGCAGGACTTCTCCTTCCCCTGCCCATCCCCCAGGGTGTCTGGACGGACATCGCGCTCGACTTCGTGGAGGCATTGCCGCGCGTCCGTGGCAAGTCCGTCATCTTGACAGTGGTGGACAGGTTCAGCAAGTACTGCCACTTCATTCCCCTGGCGCACCCGTACTCCGCTGAGTCCGCCGCGCAAGCCTTCTTCACCAACATAGTGCGGCTTCACGGCATCCCACAGTCCATGGTGTCCGACCGCGATCCGGTCTTCACCTCGACGTTCTGGCGAGAGCTCATGCGCCTGATGGGCGCCAAGCTCCACATGACCTCGGCGTTCCACCCTCAGTCCGACGGCCAGTCAGAAGCTGCCAACCGCGTCATCGTCATGTACCTACGCTGCCTCACCGGCGATCGACCTCGACAGTGGCTGCGCTGGTTGCCATGGGCGGAGTACGTCTACAACACCGCCTACCAGTCCTCGCTGAGGGACACGCCGTTCCGCGTCGTCTACGGGCGCGATCCTCCGACCATCCGGTCTTATGAGACAGGAGACACACGGGTGGCCGCCGTCGCCAGGAACATGGAGGAGCGTGACGAGTTCCTGGCGGACATCCGCTATCGCCTGGAGCAGGCGCAGGCGGTCCAGAAGAAACACTACGACAAGCTCCACCGTCATGTCGCGTATCAGGTGGGAGATTGGGCCCTCCTTCGTCTTCGTCAGCGGGCAGCTTCGTCCATTCCCCAGGCCGTCACCGGCAAGCTCAAGCCGCGCTACTTCGGCCTCTACCGCGTCGTCGAACTCATCAACGACGTCGCTGTCCGCCTGGCCCTTCCGCCTCGCTCTCGGCTGCACGATGTGTTCCACATCGGTCTCCTCAAGAAGTTCCGCGGACCGCCACCGGATGTTACACCACCACTGCCCCCCATCCACCATGGCGCGTCGGTCCCTGAACCGGAGCGGGCCGTGCGGGCATGATTGGCGCGCAGTGTGCACCAGGTTCTTGTCCAGTGGAAGGGCGAGTCGGCTGCATCGGCTACCTGAGAAGACGTCGACACCTTCACCGCCAAATACCCGGCCTTCCAGCTCGAGGACGAGCTGCTACTCGACGGGGAGAGAGATGTCATGTGGGGCCGCACATACGCCAGGAATAGACGGGGTCGAGATGCGCCAGAGCGACGCGGCCGGCACCAGCACAGGGTTCGATTTAAAAAGTGACTAGATTAAAGGAGAACCAATCAAAGGAGCCCTTGATTTAAGATAGGTTTGTTAGAGCCTGTCAAGGCTAAGGCCTATAAGAGTCCTTGTAAGCGATCATTCGGGATTAAGCAAGAACAATTATCTCTTCTCCCCTTCTCAACAAAACGAACGCTGAGGGGTAAAACCTCGCCCCAACACGGATCGCAGCTACGAACTACGTAGCCGGGGTGCGCCTACCCTATCCCCCGGTGCCCTTGACAAAAAGGGTAAAGCAAATAGGAAAATCCTTTTCCAAATTATAATGATCTATCACCAAAACTGGTACACCTTCTGTTCAACTCAACCGACAACAAACTTTTCCCCTTGCACCTCTGTTGCAGCGCGTCTCAAAATCATAATTTGAATACATGATAATATACACACTCTACATCAAAATCATTTGATATGACATCCTTCCAACTCTTGAAGCGAGCAAGGCATCCACAAATTAACCCACTCACAAAGATTCAATACAAAGAATTGGTTGACGGCAACAAGGATGAAATATCAAAAAAGAAACTTGCAAAAATAACTATGTTGATAGGATGGACTGTAGCAGAAGCTGCTGCTGTGGTTGCAAATTGGAAAATATCGAGGTCAGAAAATCAGGAGGCAAAGTCTGCTGGAAACGCCTCAAAATATTGATAATCCTGCTGCGTGTTTCCTCCGTAGCAAGTTCTGTTCCATTGCCCAAGACCTACAAAGCATACACAGAGGTAAAAACAAATTCAGGAACTCATTCATAATAGCTGGTAAACAGAATTAGATGGATGCTTGACTAGAGTACATCATTAGTATCTCTGGCTACTACCCACAGTAAGGCAAGAAAACCGTTTCACTACCATACAAAATAAGGTGTCCAGTATCTTCAAAGCATGGACAATAATGAGAAATTACCTCGGCAAAAATTGAAACAATGTTACGCAGATATTGATTTTGTGGACCAAGAATGTTAGCATCCGACCTGCATTCAAATATGGTTACTATAAATTGCAAAAGAAAATATTCTTATTGCCATGTTTCTTATAACAAGTATACCTCTCCACCATTGAGCAAAGTTGCTCATGTACAACTTTGGCTTCAATCTTGTCATCTTTTATAGGCAAGCAACCAAGCCATGCTGGAACAACCTGAGAAGCGGGGGTGCACTCAGTTTGGAAAGGAGCATCATGCAGAAGAAATTATCTCCTAGTACTAATTCTGCAATCAAGCTTCAAACACTATACAGCATGGTTAGACATCCATTAATAATTTCTGGTTACTCATCATGTAGAAAGAGTAACTCAGTTTTGTAACTTTTGTTGCAACAGATTAAAATTGTCGCTAAAGTTTGATAAACATTATAGTGTAAACCATCCAGTATTCACTGCCCCCC
>BCLF01000008.1:4427347-4452766 GCA_001602275.1 Zoysia japonica | reverse complement strand
TCCCCCCCCCCCCCCCCCCCCAACCCACACACAACAGCAACCAGTTTTTTCAGAAATCTTACTTTAGGTTGCCAATGTTTGATTTGCCTGGCAACCACTGTTGGACTATAATAGGCGAAGTGAGCTGCCACTGTGCAATGCCAATTTGATTGGCCACAGACACCGCACACCGGCAACTTTGCCTCATCAGATGGTGTCAAACGAAAAGGAGAAAATGCATCGCCCTCAGAGAATAAAATTGGATTCCTGGCAGTCCATGTTAAGGATGCCTCCGAGGCACTCAAATATTGGTCTGCATATTAGGCTAATTTTTAGATATAACAATTATCACTACAACTCAAAATAATAATAGTATTGTTGATTCTCAGCCGATGCATCCATCAGGCTCCAACAGGTACAAACCATAAAGCGCAAACTCATCCATCCCTGCCATATCCACAAAAACGGCCAAAACGGCCAGCATTACTGTCTGCAGCAGCTCCTTCCCTCTATTGCTCTCTCGGGGCAGTAAATAAAAGGAAGAAATTAAGACAGGCACCCAGTGTCTCTTAGGTTACTAATTTCAGGTTTAGCCTTTAGGATTGTTGAGCAGGCCCAATACTGTGCCTGTAGCCTACAGGAGAAGTAGAACCTCACCATCTTATTATTTTCCTCAAAAGTGTTTCTACATCCATACTGATCTACGCGTTTACTCCAACCACTCAGAATTCCAAATATTGGCCTTAATAACTCAAACTTAAATCCAGATAAAAACATATACCTGGTTCACATCAATGCTATCCCGATGAAATTCACATATTTTCCCAAGTGCTGAAACAGCATTGTCATATGCCATAATATTGTCAGGATGCCTTGCCTCAGGATGTCTGATAACATTGTTCAGTTTTGACAGGGCCTCTGTATTTTAAAACATCAAATTGTTCAATTAATGAAATGAGGGGAAATACACCATGTTTATCCTCAAAAGATAGAACATACCTCCAACTAAAGGACGAAAAACATGACCACCAAATTCTGCACATACACCCACACCATAGACAGCAGCCTAAAAATAAAAATAAAAATTGGAATGCAGCAATATATCAGTGCAAAATTCAACCAACTGGAGAATGGATTTAGGGAACTTTTCTTTATCTTTATGTATACAGCTTAAATGAAGGGGACTTGACAGCACAAAAACAGACCTGCCGAACATCTGAATTTTCATCATTCGATGCCTCCAACAGGAATGGAAGGTATGTATCATAATACTTCAGAGCTGATTCAAGGCATTGCTCTGCAACATCATCAAAGATACAGATAGCTATCCTTCTCTCCTCAGGTGTTTTATCCTTACCCTGTAAATTAAGGATGTAGTATACCACAATGAGTTGGAATCAAATCGGAAACCAAGAAAATTGGTGCAGGAGAAACACTTGCAAGAGCATGAATGGAAAAGCAGAGAGTAAAAGTCATTCCAAAGCACTTGCTAGAGATGAATCTCAATATGACCGAGAAAGTTTATTTGTAAGTAATCATCGATTTTGAAGACATCAATGTTTCATTAAAAACGCAGCCTGTGTTTTCAGATTTCATATGTAATACAGGCTAACTAATCTTACTCAATTCCCATCCATATTTCTTTTACACATGACTAATAATGAAGGGGAGAGACGGAGGCAGGAATTAACATTGCAGTAAACAGCATAAAAGTCTACATGCATACACAAATTTTCAAGGTTCAGTTGCCTTACCAGCATAGGTGTGATGTACACTGAGAGCTCATCAAAGAAAGGCAAGAAAGAAGTTTTGAAGGTTTTAATCAAAGTTCCAAGGCACTCACCAACCTGAAATTTTAACATGAAAAATATTAAACCAAAATATTCAACATAACTTGCAGAATGCCCAGTATTCTTGGAGCAATTCTCAGAATAAAACAGTTAATCCTGAAAAGAATCATTTCACAATTATAAAAACCTGATCAAATACTTCCTCTTCCTGTTCATTCTCTTCTTTGAGAAGTTCTCTTTCATCAGCATCAAAATCTTCCGCTTTAGTTCTCTCTGTGCGATCCCTCTTCCTTGTTGCACTGGCTATAATAACATTCTTAATTTCATCCGAAATAGCTCGTACTTGGTTTTCATCAAGGAGACGGCCCGAAAGCTGCTCAATGAGAGTGACAACAATAAGAAATTCAATAACACAGGATAACAAACATTTTCAGCGAAGAGACAGTACAAGGATACCAACAGAACAATTTTTTTCTCAAAAATATAGGACAGCTGCTTTTCATTTCATTGAGAAGAGAGAATAAAATATAGAAACACAAAAAATGACCAATAGAACAGTAGCACAAACTATCCAGTGCAGATCACAAAGCTAAATAAAAATTCAGCCATTCATATTTTAAAGGAAATTTTAGAGCCGGCAGAATACTAAAATTGGATTCTAATTTCTAACCATTCAAGCCTTCAAAAGATGGTTGAAAAATATAAAATAAAAGTCATACTGAAGTATAGTGACACTTGTTTTTCAGTCAATTTAAGTATATACTTCTGAATAAACTATAAATAAAACATGGTTTATAAACTATTAATCAAAAACGATTTATAAACACTACTCCCTCCATTCTCTTTTAATTGTCATTTTAGATCTAGGCGTGGAAATTAAGAAAAAGTATTGGGAATAGAGAAAGATATATTGGAAAGAGTGTATCGAGAAGTGAGAAAGGTGTGTTGGGAAGAGAGGTGTATTGGGAAGAGAGGAAGTGTATTGGGAAGTGAGAGTGACAAGTATTTGGGAACAAATTTTGAATCCTAGAATGACAAATAAAGTGAATGGAGGGAGTATTAAACAAAAATGAATTTTCAAATGGCGAGAGCCTTATAAAAAACGGTTAGAGGAATTGAATACTTAGAGGCAAGTACTACAGTGCTAGATTCACTTATTGATCATGTGTATGATCTTATTCATTCTAGTCGTAATATTGGCAGCCCCAACTGATTGCAATATTTCTAATAATTAGTTTGGAGAACCTAAGATTACCTTATGGGATTATGTGTAAATATGGACCAATAATCTGAATTGTATTAAATATACAACACAACCAGCAGAAGAAATTTGTATATCGAATTTACATGATTCTTTTTTTACAGTGCACGAGTAAAACCAACCTGATAGTGTTTCGCTTCACTGTTCCTGGAAAGCACTATTCACACCCATACATATAAATGCTCATTTTTCTAAGTAAAAACATAAACGTGATACAATTTTATTATAGCACAAGACACTAAATTTGGTAGACAAATCGCTTCAATAAACTTATTCAACAGGGTAGGTACATATGGTAGAAAAAGGACAGCATAAGTCTCAGGTGAAGCTTTATGGAAGTCAATAGTAGATAACTTTTTCAAACTATCAAGAAGATTTGATGACAAGCAAAGAAACTAACCTGCATGCACTCATTTAATGAATCCAACATGGATGAGCACATTTCTGTTTCTGGCTCCTGTATAGTGGATGCGAGAAGTTCCAGGCTTCCAGCCATTAGCACGAGTAAAAACAATAATAACATCAAACAACTGAGAGGCCTTCTCACAGACCTTGTGCAGTGCTTCAACAAGAGCAGGAATTATGTAGTCAGACAGCTGTTTTACATACGACTCATCACGTCCTTGAGACTGCCCCTTCTCAACAGCCAACTTTGCCGAGCGTAGAAGTTCGGGCATTGCTGCATATATATATATATATGTATAAAATTGTAAAAGGAACATATCTACATAGAAAATAAATTATACGGAGTAGTATGACATCATAATACCTGCAACAGCAGCCCTCCTAACTTCTTCATGAAAGTAAAACTTAAGCAGAGGGACTAATGTGGGAGCAACCTACATGGAAATTTGCAATTAATGGCAAATGATGGAAAGGAGTGATTAAATATGTTATACAGTGAGTCTGTGGGTGTGTTCAGTGATAATGAACCTGATCGATCCAGGGGAAGAACCCCTCCTTGAGCTCATCAGCATAGCAGCACAGCATGTTGCAAGCTGTTGCCTTCTCTTCTAGCACACTAGTTCTGATTCCTATTCTTTTGTCACCAAGTGTAATTGTTTCAATGCTGTAGAAGAATGCAAAAAATTAGGGCAATATCACAAAACTAATCATGCTTATAATTTGAAAGTAACATGCTCATGATCACCAGCAAAAAGAGCAACAGATAACAAAACCTTACTGATATATTAAATTATGAATTACTAACGCACAAAAGAACTGCAGGAATAAAAAGTGTACATCTTAGTATATCTAAAAGGCAATATACGATGAGTGCTGTTCATATTGTTTTAATTTTATTTTGAAGGTAAATACGGCAAGGGAAGCCCCTGCTGTTGCTTTTATTATACAGGGAAAAGAACAATAAAAAAATTGTACATGAAATGATGAAAAAAGCACCTCACTCCAGCAAGTTGCACAAGAAGGGTGGGAGGGGGTGAAGAGTGCTATCTGAACAGGTTGAGGAGTTCAGTTCATACTGTTCTAAGGGTAGATACTTTGGATATAAGAACATAAAAAGTAAAAAGGTTGTACCAGAAATGTTTGAAGTGACCAATGAAATTGGAAGTACCTTTTTATTTGCAATGGTGTGCCATGGTTCTTAGGATAAAATCAAACTAACAAAGCAGAAGTTGAATGGATACACACCTATCATCATCTGAGTCTATTTCATCATCTGATTCAGCTGAAGTGATTGTCACATCAGGCTTCAGCTGAGCAGATTGAAGCAATGGTGGCATAACAACGCTCATGTAAGGAAGGAAGTCCTGCCCAAGACATTTGCATAGCCTGGCCCAAGCCTATCACATTTGAAAGGGTTAGACTAATTTAAAGTGTTTGTTAAATTTATTTTTTGCTGCTTCAAAGCATACCTGCAACATGTAGCTGGTTATCGGATCATCAGTTTCCATAGGAGTTCCTTGCAAAGCCATAAGTACTTCCATAACCTAGAAATGGTACACTGGGTTAGCATAATGACACCGTCTCGATAAAAATACAACAGGTGACCAGGAATTCACACTAACTAATTATCAAACCTCAATAGATATATATACATTTTTCTTGAATTCATACATCAATCAACAAGAAAAGAGACAAACAGAAAAAATAAGTCATGAGTTATCTGTAACAAAAATCAAGTATATTATTAGCATGTTGCAAACACAAAACTAGAACTCTGAGGCTGCTAACCTGTCTTGCGTCATCTCGGAACTTGTCCTTGCCCACAGCCATTCCTACCAGACTTATGCACTCCATAGACTTGGCACGGAGCATTCTATTAGATTTGTCTGTTGCATTCATCAAAATAGCTTTGAGGTATGGCATAACAGCATCATAGTATTTCTGGAAGTGCTCCTACAAACAAGCCATAAGTTTGTCAAAATGATGAACATTACTATCAAAAGCATGAAATCGTTAATAAGAGCTACTATAATGAGAAAACACTGCATGTAATCAGCCATTTTATAATATAAAACAATGTAACTAGTGTTGAGATATGTTTCTGTTATTAGTAGCTATCAAGTGCAGAGTCACCTGTGATGAATCTGCTACTGATGCTAGAGCTGTCAATGCCCCCTCTTGCACCATTTGCTTGCCATTCTGAATTATAAAAAAAAGATCAATATGTTTGCTACTGCATTAAAGAAACATGCACAAAGCAAGCTGAAATATAATCAATGCAAACAAATACACACCTGAAGAAGAACAAGTAATTTGCCAACAATTCCATCCAGGTATGGTGTCAAAATTTCAGGTGTACAGTTCTCGCTGAAGTTCAATATAGCTGATGCAGCATGTGCCTGCCAACAATAGTGACATAAGGAAGTCATTACAAAATTTTGTTCCTATCGGACAAAAGGTGCATAAACTTTTAATTCAAACTACAAGCAGGTAAGCATGACACAATGTGTATGCCTAATATATCAATACATACAACAGTTAAACAGCATTTAATTGAGAAGTTACATTTAAATGTGCCAATGCCCAAATCTGTTTGCAACATCTTGCTTTAAGGTATAATAGACCTAAATCTCCTAGATCTATGCCTAGTTATCTGCTGATGCAACCTCATTAATTTAAAAATAAATAGTAACATAGATTGCAAGAAGAAAAGAGTGAGATGGTATGATGAACTTACTTGAACACGTGGATTCTGGAAATCATCCATAGCATTTGCCAATGCAGGCAGGACCTTCTGGTGGTAATGAACTTGCAAGTCTGGGCCCAAATCCGTAGACAGCTGACCGATGGCATTGATAGCAGCCCAGCGCACACGAGGATGAGGATGTTGGAATCCATTCAATATCATCAACACAACTTGCTCAAGATTTTTAAGCATAACCTGCCAGTAAAAACAGAAATCAACGAGGATATGCCCTGTTTTAGGCTTTTAGCTATTTCCACAATAGCAAATGAAACAACAGATAGCACTGTTATTATCTCATTCCTTCTTTTTTCCTATTTCCTAATTCCAACAAATTAGTTCTATATATTTTCTTTTACCAGTCCAAAACAAAAGCATTAAATATGCTTCAAGCTGTTCAACGTTGTTCAGTAGTTCACAAAATTATCAAGATATTATCAGGCATACCTTTGCGCATCCTTCTGCAATCTGTGCAAGTGTGATGAGTGCGGCATGGTGCTTTTGCCACTCAGGAGCAGAAAGGTATTGCGGAAGCAGCTCCGACGCAATGGGCACAATCGCATTTCCACCAATGGCAATGGCAAGTCGGTCGAGGCACTCCTGTGCCACTCCGTAGTTGTTCCCTTCACCTGCATCTTCATCTTCAGTTTCAGCAGAGTGCCAAGCAGGGTCATCCTCGACATCAAGCAACATCTGCATGAGCACCGCAAACAGCCTGCCAACAAACTGTGGGAGCCGCCGCATCATTCCTGGTGCACGCTCTCGTGCCTCAGCCAGAGTAATCACGAACTCCACTGCCAGATGCCTGGTTCCATCTTCAAGCTGCGCAGCCTCAGCCACTTGCAGCATTGCCCCGACCACATCACCAATCTGCCGCCGCAGGAACCTTGGCTCTGCACCGGCCAGCTCAACAAGGAGCTCCAGTGCCTCCTGCGCAGAGGCCTCCTGGCCTGAATTCAGGCAATCCGTGAGCGCCCTCATCATGGCAGGCAGCAGGTCCTGCATCTTATCACGGTCGGCGTTGGTGGACAAACACTGGACAAGGTTGACCGCAGCGCCCAGTGCTGCAATCCGCACATCAGGTGACGTTGGGTGCGCCAGTGCCGAGGCGAGCAGGTTGTGTATTGTCATGAGATGGTCGAGGAGCGACTCCGCGATATAATCTGCCAGCCTCGCGAAGATGAGCAGGGCCGACTCCTGCAGGTTGGGCGCCTCAGGACCGGAGGCGGCACGGAAGAGGAACGGGAGCAGCTCCGCCCAAGCGTTCTCAGGGAGCAGCAACGCGGCGAGCTCGGAGATGGCGTCACAGACCTTCTTCGCGATGGGCTTGGGCGGGTCAGATTGCAGCGCGGAAAGGAGGTGCGACTTGAGCGAGGCCTGCCCGGCCGGGGAAAGCTGCGGCCAGAGCGGCGCCGAGGCGGCACTGTTGGAGGAGTCGGAGGCGGGCGGCGGGGACAGGACCTTCCGGAGGAGCACCCCCGCCATGGCGCGGAGTTCCGCGGGCGTGGCGGGAGTGGCTAGCGACGAGGCCAGCCGCAGCGCGAGGGGCTCCGGGTGCGAGGCCCGGAGGCGGTGGAAGGCCGCCTCGGCGGCGGCGCGCTCGTTGTTGGACGACGACATGAGCGTCGAGAGCAGCGCGTCGAACGCCGCCGGGTCGCCCCCCAGCAGCGCGGCGGCCGCGGCCTGGTCCTCGGCGGTCGCCATCGGATCGGCTGCGGCTAGGGTTTCGCTGGGGCGTGGACCCCGGTGGTGGCTGGCGGCGGCGGGAAGAGGAGGGAGGGAGGATGGTGGTCAGAGAGAGAGAGAGAGAGAGAGAGAGCCAGCCTATTATACGGTGTATACGGGTATAGGTTTTGAGAGATGCGACTCGTTCGCCCGTGCGCGCGAGGGGAACTTGGTTTTGGCCCGTGGCCGTGCCGGGGCGAGATTAGTGATTTGATGATCTGGGCGCGCCGCCGGAGCTCGCTCGCTCGGTGGATTTGGTATGCTTTGGAGTTGGGTTGAGTTGGAACTTTGGACGGGTTCCGTTCGTCCGACCGGCGCGGCCCGGCTTACAAATATTCCCCGCAGAATTCAGCACCAATTCGGCGCTGCGACTACTCGCTCGGTACCCCATCCACGGACACGGCGCGGCCCTCGTACCTATGGCTTCATAGCCGTGTCTCTCCTTAGGTTACAGCATGGTTTGAGTTGGGTGTGTCTCCCTGAAAGAAACGGACAGGGCAGGAGATGGTGGCGTACGCCACTGGAGGAGGGTGCATATGATTGGGCATTCATGATGGGTCCCGGCAGGTGGCTGGGTGCCAATCAGCACGGTGTCATAATTCGATTGCACGCTGGAAGGAAATAGCTGCAGCAAAACATTGGCTGGTTGGAAATTTTGCTAACTTCTTTAGGCCTGTTCGGTTAGAAAAAATAGGAGAAAAATAGAGTGGAATGAGAAGGACTGAATCTTCATTTAAAGAGTAATTGATTCATTCTCTCTCTAATCCACTTGCATTGATGCCTAACCGAATAGAACAGAGCCTTAGGGGTATGATTGGTTTTCCGTCCGGCGCGGTTCTCTCGAGTAAGTTTTGGCCAGCCAACATCACCTAAGTTAAACCCAAAAGAAACAAAATATAGTCTCATTTTCTACAAGTCTCACGTGCAAAACAGATAAAAATACAACTAATCAATCACTCTTTCAATACATGCGTCAAGATCGGCTAATATTGCTACAGGAAACCAATCACATGCTAACTGCACGCGTGTAGCCTGGCGGGGTGTGGTGCATGAATCCAATCACATCCTTAAGCAAGCAGTACTCCTACTTTTGGTTAAACAGAGTGGACCATGGTTACGCGATACCAGTTGTGGAATAAAGGGTGACTACATATTGTGATTGTGTTTGAAGAAGAGGGCATAATGCTTTAAATGAAGTTGAAAATGAAATGAAAAATCTAGATCTTATATTCACGTACCCACCTTAGAGCACACAGTAAGCTTTCATTTAGTATTTTCCAAGTACACACTCAATCCGTATTTCCTCTTTGCAAAACAACACAAATGTTCATGTCAATCTCGTCGGTCGTTGTCAAGCATAATTTTGGTTGTCATGTTCACGGTTATTTTTATGTTCAGCATACAAATCATTGAGTAGCAGTCGATTTAAACTGTCTTACTAACTGAAACGCTAGTGCTACCAGCATGGTGACAAATCTCACATACCTTTTAAAGCAGCCTCAACACTAGGCCTATGTTTTGTGTTATGCTCCTGAGCAACCATCGGTTTATTTTAAACCGGAAAACGTTGGTGCAACCAGCACTAAATGTGACAAAATCTCGCGGCCAAGATGGCCTAGTGATGTGGAGATTGGCTTCTTCCTTGCATTCTCTCCATTTATTATTTTCTCACACGAGGTTGAACATGCTTTAAATTTACGTGAGGTTTGAGTTCGGGATCACTAATTTTCTGCTAGGAATATTGAGTGGGTCTCCTCAAATTTAATGTCACCACTTATGCTTGTTGACTTAATTATGAAGAAAAATATGTTGCTAAATTCAATATCTTGTATAGTGAATGATACATATTTCCATTTCAACTGTCGTGTAACATTTTTATTTCAGTGTTGCTATTTTAGCTTGATTATCATACCATACCAAGTTGAAACATGGATGGCCAAAAAAAAAAAACTTTATGTGATGTTTGTGCTCGTAAGAGCTAACCGGGTTTGAATCATGCTCGTATTCACTTGGCAACAAGGCATGATTGGATCCCTGCACCACGCTTGGTCAAGCTACGGGCATGCAAACGGTGCGTGATTTGTTTCCTAGAGTAATCCTAGCTAGACTTGACGTATGCATAAGAGTAACTGGTGACATGTATTCTTGTTTGTTTCGTTTATGCGCATGCAGGGAGTCGCACCCAGCCAAGCTCGCGGGGATTAAAACTGGATTTCATTTCTCTTGGGCCTGACTCGCATGATGCTGGCTGGCCAGAGCCTAGCTCCCGAGAACCATGTTTAGCGGGGAACCAATCACATCCGAAAAGTGTTTTAGTTCATCGCTAGTCAGGACCATACACAGTCCAAACCTCGACACACTACATACACGCTGCAACAAAATTCTTGAAAAGCAGTTTCAAGATAGCAACCTCATAAAGTATGCGGCTGTGGGCAAATTTGATTAGTTCTGTTGAGAGGTTGGTTGCCGGTCTTGACCTTGTCCACTAGTAGATGTCCCATGCGCATAAATCTGAAGAGCATCTGTATCTGTCGGATCAACAAAAAGCTTTGCTCTTCAAAAACCAATCAAAAGATAATGCATTGTAGGTTTCTTACACAGGAAAAAGCTGTATTTGACACAGACATTTCTCAAACAAATAATTGAGGTAAACAAAATAGCAGCCCTTGTAGAACAACCAATTCAAACGTTACATCAACATAACACTCCAGTTCTTCAATCAACATCTAGCTCTAGTGCAAGGCTACAAGCAAGCAATTGAATCGATTGATGGGCACAACACATAAAGCTGGCTTTCAAGGCACACAAAACTTCGCTTAATAAGATAATATGCTGTCCACTTCATCACTTAAATAATACAGTGGAGTAATTAACTAAACGAAAGAACAAACAGATACAGTGGCGTTCTCCCTCGTGCACTGACAAGAGTACCAAACAACCGGTATTTGTCAGCAATCACGCTTTCAGTTTAACTTTTACTTTTAGTAACACTTAGCAGGGCGGCCGTGCGGATTCAGGGACGGTGCTGCCCGTGTCTTAGCACCTCCTTTGCTTAGACAGCTTACTTATCTCAAGGTTTAAACCTTGTAAATTCCATGGCAAGAAGCATATTGCGATGTTTAGCAAGAGGGTTTGCACCTTTTGAAATTGCATCCTAGATCCAGTCCTAGGTCGATCAAACGAGATTTATTTTTAACGCAATAGACTACATAAATCATATCATCTTCCCTCCGAGAAAGCAGTAGTAGAAGAGGACGCGCCGCCACTGTTCGTGATCGCATCGGACGACATGGCGGCGTACATATCAAACCCTTGGATATGCATCAGCCCCATCATGCTGTAGCTCGTGAAGCTCGGCGACACATCGGGAACCGGCTGGCCGGACTTCAGGTACTGAACCACTTTCTGCAAGCCGGGCCTCACGGCGGGCAACGGGTGCAGACACATCATGCCCAGGTTCAGCGCGAGCGTCGCCTCCTCCGCGTCGTACGTCCCGTCGAGCCGCGGATCCACCGCGTCCAGGATGGCGCCGCCGCGATGGCACTCGACCACGAAGTCCACCAGCACGAGGGGGGAGTCGCCGCTGCCGGCGTCGCGCTCGATCGGCCGCCGACCGCAGACGACCTCGAGGACGAACGCGCCGAACGCGAACACGTCGGTGGCGGGGGTCGCCTTGCCGTCGCGCAGGAGCTCCGGCGCGAGGTAACCCAAGGTTCCGACCACGTGGGTTGTCTGAGGATCGGCGCCGCGGTCGTACAGCCGGGCTAGGCCGAAGTCGCCCAGACGGCCGTTCATGTTGTGGTCCAGGAGCACGTTGCTCGCTTTGATGTCCCGGTGGATGACCACTTGCTCCCAGTCTTCGTGTAGGTACAGGAGACCTGACGCGACGCCTTTGATGATCCGGTACCTCTGGTGCCAAGAAAGAGCCGGCTTGGTTTGGTCGTGTAGGTACTTGTCGAGGCTGCCGTTCGCCATGTAATCGTACACCAAGAGGAGTTCACCCTTGCGTCGGCAGTAGCCTTGCAACCGCACAAGGTTCCGGTGTCGGAGGCGGCCGATGCTCACCACTTCGGCGATGAACTCCCTCAACCCTTGCTTCGAATCGTGTGACACCTTCTTCACGGCGATTTCCAAGTTAGATCCTGGAAGCGTCCCTTTGTAGACTCTTCCGAACCCTCCGACGCCGAGTAAATTCTGATCCTTGAAGCCGCCGGTAGCGTGGTACAGCTCCTTGTAAGCGAACCGGTGCGGACCGAACGCGTCCTCCCAGTCTTCCCGCACCTCGGAGTACCGGCGTCGCCTCCGGACGGCGGTGATGATCGCTGCTAGCGCGGCGGCGACGAACAGCGCCGTGGCTAGCGGCAGCGCGACGTCCAGGACCTTGGACCGAGGCTTCGGACCGATGCGCGGTAGCGCGGGGAGCTTCGAGAAGTCGAGGGGAGGAGCCGGTCCGTCCAAGCTGAAGCTCCATCCGAGAACGTAGTGGTGCGTGGCCAAGACTCCGGTCCCCGACGAGAAGCCGACGTACATCCGGTCCGCCACGACCGTGGAGAGATCAAATGCCATGGAGAGCAGAGGCTTCTTGGGCTTCGGCACTTGGACTGGAGCAATCGTCACGTCCAGTTTCCCGGCCTGGCCGTCGTAGTCCACCCACGCTTGCATCGGCTTACGGCTGTTCAGCTGCAGATCTCGAAAGGCGCCGCCGGCTTCGTCGTCGTGGTACCCGGCTGGCTGGGCCATCACCGAGACCATGCTGTTGAAGTCAATCCCGACGTGGTTGCTGTTGATGTCGTGGAACTCGGCGTCGGTGATGGTGTCGAGCTCGACCGCCAGGATGTGGCCGCTCGCCGGGCCGTTCGTCGCGTTGAGCAGGCCCAAGAACTGCCCGGCGCTCGCCGTGGACAGGTCCGTGGTCGGGGCGACCACGAAGGCGAGGCCGTGAGAGCTCAGCTCGTCGTAGGGCGACACGATGGCGAAGACGAAGCTGGTCGAGAAGGACCGCGCCGACACCACCCGCGCAGTGGAGTTCGACATCGACGCCGAGGAGTTGCGGATGAGAAACTCCACGGAGACAGGGTGGAAGGCGTGCGCCTTCGCCTGGTCCGTGGCGTTGGTGAGCGCAAGGAGGCCGTCGGGCGTCACGACGGCGAGCCCGTCCAGTGTCAGGTCCCCAGCGACGAAGCCGTGGTGAACAAACTGATGGCCGTCGGCCGTGGCTGCGGCGGACGCCGCACGAACCAGGAGTAGAACGACGATGGAGCAGAGCGGCGAAGCCATTGGCCGGTGAACGAACTGGCTCTGTTGCAAGATTGTGAACGATTGTACCGCCTGGTCGATTTGACGGTAACAGTGAGAGTGGACGACTTGACCCGGCACTGGAATGGTGGAGCCTGATGGCTCCGTCGTGCATGCCGTGTAACGCGTAGGTCAATGTTAACACTGTACTGCTTTGATGGCTGCTCTACACTTGACCCGACTTACTAGTTAAGAGTTTCATTTTGTTATTTTCGACTCCAAGTTTCAAGAATGTTAGTATGTCGCTAATACTATTTTGAAACTAGAAATGAAACTTAATACACTCGTATTTTTTGTTCAATCTACTATATTAATCTGAATTTTACTCTCAAATGCAGAGGACTGCACCCCGGCCGTGCCGTGTTGGATCGGGCAGCAGTCGTTGGACGGTTGAATGGACATTTGAAAGGCCTGGACCCTTCGTAGAAATACTATTACTGTGGCAGGAATACACTGAGAGCTCATCAAATATTCACGCTCCATCAACAGACACGGAGAAGCCGATCGACTGCGACCTGGGAGTTGGAAAAGGCGTCAAATTGGGTGACCCGGGAGGTAGCAGAGTAAACCAAGAAACTGTTTTGTACCGGCTGCTAAAACCTCGATGATGCAAGGAGATCAATAGTAGGAGTAGTATATTGACTTCCAAGTCAACAACTGCTCTTTATACCGAAGACTTGCGGTCTCGCGTGCCTCGGTGACGCTTGGTCCTGGCTGCTCCCGATTTGATTGGTTCCGTGACGTCCGCCAACTGATGCAGACAAAAGAGACGGCCCTTTGGTGGATGATTGCAACGTGTATGGTAAGCTAAAAGCGGAAAGATATTATTCCTAACTCGAACAGTGACTTGCCCTCATACATGTGTAAGCTGATGTTCCCTTATTTTCATTCAACAGGAGGCGTATTATTAGGATCGGGATCCCTCTTACGTACGATGAGGGCTGTTCGTGCCACGTACGACTGTGCCTTATGTCAGAGGGATCACAATTGTAATAACAAAGTTGTGTGCTAACATGTAAAGGATGGAAACTGTTTTTACTTTCTAAAAATGTGCAGCTACAAACTTTAAACCTAATATCATAAACTGATACAGTTATCGGAATCCATGAAGGAAATTAATGTTCCATACACTCATGCTAGTGACAAAGAAACAAATTAGGTGGCTAGCTGACTATGATCTTTCTTTGTTATGAAATATGTTTTAAAAATAAAGATTAATTTAATACATGCCATTACAATTTTGTGAAATTTGAAATATATCATTCAGATCTACATATCATTTATTTGTAAGGTCCCATCTGTCATTGATATACCAATAACATATTTTAAAGTTCGTAAAATTTTAATGTCATGTAACAAAGATCTAGATCTAGCCGCAACAAGAAGATACTACAATACATGTATCAGTTCAGCAACCACCTACAGTAAAAGGTAACATGACTAAACGAGCACCTTGTCGTTATCACCTTCCCCCTGAAATATCAGAAATGTCACCCACGCTCGTCAGTGAAACGCACGGCACCACGTCCTGGCTGAACTCCTTGCCACACGTACGTGGCTCCGACATGGTGAAACTCATAATGGACACCTGAGACAAGTCCGTGAGGGGTGCATCGCCGTCGAGGCACTGCACGACTTGCCGCATGGTCGGCCTTGCGTCGGCCAACGGGAGAGAGCACAGCAGCCCAAGTTTCAGCACCAGGGCGACCTCTTCAGGATCGAACGCACTAGCCATCGTTTTGTCCGCGGCGTCAGTGATCGAGCCTTTCTGACAAAGCTCAGCTACCCAATTGACGAGAGCAACGCGATTGTCCTGCTCGTCCTGCAGGATCTGGATCGGCCTTCGTCCGCAGGTGACTTCGAGAAGGAAGGCGCCGAAGGCGAAGACGTCGGTCGCCGGAGTCGCCTTGCCGGTGCGGCCGAGTTCCGGGGCCAGGTAACCCATGGTCCCGACAACGTGCGTCGTCTGTGCGTCAGTTCCGTGGTCGTACAGCCTTGCCAGCCCGAAATCTCCTAGTCTTCCGTTCATCTCGTTGTCTAGGAGCACGTTGCTCGCCTTAACATCCCGGTGAATGACGACTTGCTCCCAGTCCTCGTGGAGGTAGAGCAGGCCGGATGCCACTCCCCTGATGATGTTGAGTCGCTGAGGCCAGTCCAGCTTCGTCTTGCTTGGATCGTACAAGAATTTATCGAGGCTGCCGTTAGGCATGTAATCATAGACCAGGAGGAGTTCACCTCGGCGTCGGCAGTAGCCGAGGAGCTGCACGAGGTTGCGGTGCCGCAGCCGGCCGATGCTCACCACCTCGGCGACGAACTCCTTCATCCCCTGCCTGGACTCGTGCGACACCTTCTTCACCGCGATCTCCGTGTTGGACTTGCGGAGAACGCCCCTGAACACGCTTCCGAACCCTCCTGACCCGAGCAGTTGCCCGTCGCTGAACCCCTTGGTTGCGTCGAACAGCTCCTTGTACGAGAACCGGTGCGGCCCGAAGGGGATCTCCCAGTCCTCGCGCAGCTCGGCGAACTTCAGCCGCCGCTGCACAAAGCTGTAGATCACGGTGCCCGCGGCCAGTACCAGCACGGCTGACGCTATGGGCAGCACGATCTCCAGCAGCTTGGATCTTGGCTTGGGCCACGCCGGTGGCATGGCAGGCAGCCCTGCGATGTTCAGCGCCGGGGCCTGCCCGTCAAGCGCGAAGCTCCAGCCAAGCACGAAGTGGCGCGAGGAGAGGACGGCCGTGGCCGACGTGAACCCGACGTACGCCGTGGTCTGCACGACGTCGGAGAGGTCGACGGTGGTCTGCAGCAGCGGCTTCCTTGGCCTGGCCACTCCTAGAGGCGCCAAGGCCACGGTGACCTGCCTGGCGCCGCCGTCGTAGTCCACCCAGACTTGCATGGCCTCCCGGCTGATCAGGCTTAAATTCCGGAACTCCCCGGTGGCGTCGTCATAGTACCCGGCGTCGGTGGCGTTGATCGACCTGAGGCTGTTAACGTCAACGCCGACGTGGTTGCTGTTGATGTCGCCGAGCTCGGCGTTGAAGAGCGTGTCGAGCTCCACCGCGAAGACGTGGGCGCTCCGGTTGCCGTTGTCGGTGTCGTTGAGCAGGCCCAGGAACCGGCCCGGCACCGCGGTGGCCAGCACGTGCTTATCCGCCGCGACGAAGAACGCCATGCCGTTGCTGCTGAGGGTCGCGTACGGCCCGTAGATGGCGAACACGAAGGTGGTCGAGAAGGACCGCGCGGCGGTGGCGTTCCGGGCGCCGCTCGGGTCCCGGAACTGCAGCGGGGACGGGTGGAACGCGTGACCCTTCGCCTGTAGGCTGCCGTTCGTCAGCACCAGCAGGCCCGCCGGCGTCACCGCGGCCGTGCCGTCGAGGGTCAGGTTCGCGCCCGCGAAGCCGTTGTAGATGAATCGGCCGCCGTCTCCCCCCGTGGCTGCGGCATCGCAGCGTTGCGCGAGAGTGAGGAGGAGGAGGAGCAGCAGAGCAGGCAGGTAGAAGAACATGAACATGCGGCGAGGCATTTTCGCAGGTGCGAAGGGTGAACGAAGCAGCGTTACTTCTGCTCTCGGGGCGACACAAGGAAAAGCTAGAACCGCGGCGGCTAGTGCCTGATTCGGTCCTCAGCTACTGTCTCTGTGTTAGAGTAAACAGCTCTTAGACAGAAATTTCGGGCCTGCGTCAGGAAATATTTTTGGAGTCAGGAAAAATTGATGGACAGGTCAACGTCAACGGGACCAGCCAGACGGTCGCGTTTCGGTGTGAACTGCCGTGGACTCGGGCTGCTCACCTGGCCCACTAGCAGTTTTTTTTTGGACATCTCGCGGGCCGGCAGTCCGGCCCGCTGTGGTCTTACGGCCGACAGAGGAAAACGCCGGCTGTGGAGACTTACGGCCCACAGAGGAAAACAGGCCCGTATGCTATCATGTATTTCTGCATTTCCTTTCCTTTTTCTATTGTCAGATTGCAGGCGACAGCGTTTCTAAACGTACCAGTTCAGTGAGCTAAAGCCCTGGAACAGTGAAACGAGAAGGGGGTTTCCGTTGAGGTTGCATCCCACGTACTTAGCAACTAACAAACCTATCTACACGATTCTTTTTTGCACTGAAGTGACAAAAGCAAAGTGGTGTGTTTTTTTCCAGCTTTTCAGCTGACTTTTCTAGTTGAAAAGCTAAAAACTGAAAAGTTAAAATAAACAAAGTTCTGAAAAACACGTTTTTAAAACACTGAAAAGTCAGCTTTTACAGAAATGAACTAAAAACTGAAAAACTCACTGAAGACTGCTTTTCAGCTATTGATGTGAAAAAAGCTAAATGTATATTATAAAAACCAACATCTAAATTTCATCGATCATCTTTTTAACTAATCACCAGTCACCTTTCTAAAAGGTTAAAAGCTCTAACTCAAATAAACAGTGCCTAAGAGTACAAGCACTAGAGATTATCTGCCCTCTGAGAAAACAGTCATACAGGATGCACCAGAAGTACTCTCAATAGAGACTGAAACAGTGTACCAATCAAACTCTTCGTTATGCGTCAGCGCCAACATGCTATATCTCATGTAGCTTGATGGCAGATCAAGAACCTGTTCCACACTGTTCAGGTACCAATTTAAAACTTATTTCGTGGGATTTTAATAATTTGACACACTACTGATTTATTATTATTCACTTAAATAGTTTTATATGTTATTCACATAAATATATTAAATTATCAAAACTACACGAAATGAAACGAGTCTTATTAAAAAAATCCACATATTAAATTCGCGAATCAGCAGCAATCGCGGCCCACAAAAGCCCACTCCGTATAGGCGTACGCGTCGTCGCCGCCGCACCTCTCCTCCCGTCCCGATTCGCCCACGCGGCAAAACGCCCAACACCAACGTCCAACGGCCGAGACGCCCCCGGCCACGCGCGCGCCCGTTGCTTCACCGCTAGTAACTCCGGGTCCTCTCCGCGCCCAAGCGCCGTCGCACCCCGCCTCCGCGCGCGCAGCTCGGCGGTATGGCAAGCGCGGCCGCCCCCAGGCATCTCCCCGTGGCTTCCCTCTCCGCGCGCCGCAGCAAGGCCACTGCGGGGCCCCACGCGCGGCTGTCTCCCAACCCACACCTGCCGCGGCTCTCGGCCTCGAGGCGCTGCTGTCCCTCTCCCACGGGAATCGCGCGGCGCCGTCTCAGGCTGCGCGTCGCGGCCACCGGCTCAACGGCAGACCCGGTCGAGGAGAGGGCCCCTGTCGCGCCGGTTTCGGCTGCCGCGTCGCCGCCGGTGGAGACGCAGCCCCAAGTAAGGACTGGGTAGGTACTGCCGACGCGGCTTCTGCTTCGGACCGGCTAACAGTTTACCGTTTGGGAAATTGTGGCTTGTTTTGCTTATTGTCGTCACTGTTTCCTCTGCACGCAGTACATGGAAATGGAGGGGTTACAACATTCGGTATCAGCACGCGGGGACGTCGGGCCCTGCATTGGTTCTGATTCATGGGTTTGGGGCAAACAGGTGCGCTTCTTATCACGCGTGTTTTAATATTTGAGGGCAGCAGCATTTCTCAAGTGCACCAGTTCAGAAAGTTCATTAGCTCTTAATTGTATTGCTGTGCATGTAACTGCTAACTGCTGAAGTAGATATAGCGACCAGGGGAGAGGGTTAATACGAACTGCGGGGCCCCGGAGCTCCACGCCTCCCCGCGCCTCCCTCTGGCATTTCCGCGTCACCAGGGGAGAGGAGGGGAATTAGCTGTTCTTGTATTCAGCTTGACAAATGTCACCGCTATTTTCCTTGGAAGTTACTCTTCCCCTATTTCCTAAATGACACTCATATTACTAGGCCTTTTACTGATGGAGCATATGTATCTCTGAAATTTAAGAGCTGACATTGCTTTCCTTAGAATTGACGTGGATATTCCTCCTTCTCTTTCAGTGACCATTGGCGGAAAAATATTCCTGTTCTTGCCATGGAAAATAGGGTTTACGCGATTGATCTAATTGGCTACGGGTATTCTGACAAGCCTAATCCACGTGAATTTGATGAGAGCTTTTATACCTTTGAGACATGGGGAGAACAACTGAACACGTTTTGTGCTGAAGTTGTCAAAAGTGATGCTTTCTTCATATGCAATTCAATAGGAGGTATGTTGGATGATTATATGTTTCAACACCTAATCTAAATGCTTGTGCTGCTGCTCAATTGGCCTGTTAGTTATAAGATACTCCATGATTCCGCAGCTTAACTATTTTTTCAATATATAAGGCAATAACATCATACTTACTGATTGTTGTTTTTAAATATTGGAACTCCTTCCTCTCTTTTGGGTTCGAGAAAATTTCTAGTAACATTCAATTGTTGGTTATATGCCAGACGTACCAGTTTATGTTAATATTTTTGAGGTATTGACATTGTTACAATCTGTCGAAAGCACATTTTCTCTTAAAAGATGCTGGATTCCTCTGATACTCATTCTGAAATAAGTAATGCCATCATTCTGATTAATTAGATGATCTCGTGATTATTTGATGTGTCATCGGGATGTCTTCAATCTTTGAGCTGCCTGTATTATTCTTCAGGGCTTGTTGGTCTGCAGGCAGCTGTTATGGAACCTCAGAAGTGTAAGGGTATTGTTTTATTGGATATTTCACTAAGGATGCTTCACATTAAGAAGCAGCCATGGTTTGGAAAGCCGTTCATCAAATCATTCCAAAATCTTCTAAGGTATTTTCTATTCCATACTCCATCATGGGGTCTTGGTGTTCACTAGGGTCTTCTTCTAATGCTCTTTCTGGTTTCTAGGAACACTGTTGTAGGAAAGCTCTTTTTTAATGCTGTTGCTACACCTGAATCTGTGAAAAAAATTCTTTGTCAGGTATTTCATTTTTAATATCTCCTCTTGTAAGAGAATATTCAAAGTATGCATGTATCATTTGTGGCACATGATATATAGGTGGAGTTTTTTTATTTCCTTAAGAGCCATGATCACACCAATCAAATCTTGTGTTGAGGGTAAACTCTATCTCACATTTGTTTCAAAACAAATAATGTGTTGTTTGGTGGCGATGCGTGTTTAGAGACACCTAAAATTATTCTGATGAAGAATCACATCCTTATATAGAGTGAAAACACAATAGTTCAGCTCACTTTATTTTCCATATGTTGTTCTTTAACATGTCTCATTTTTCATTGTCTAAGCGGTAATGTATTTTATTTCTAATCTGCACTGCAACAAAAAAAATTACATAATTGTTGTTAGCCTGTTTAGAATATGCCATGGTGTGATGTTCTGTGATGTGTGCATGCCAGTTGTACTTTGTGCCACATACATCAGAATACATAAAGCCGTTTCATTTGGTTGTGTTTTTCTGGTGCTGATGATTTCTTTTTCAGTGCTACCATGACACATCTGCAGTAACAGATGAGTTAGTTCAGATTATTCTGGAGCCAGGGCTTGATTCTGGTGCAGTGGATGTATTCCTCGAATTTATCTGCTACTCAGGAGGACCTCTGCCTGAAGAGTTGCTTCCATTGGTGAAGGTTAGAGGCTTAGAGCCCTCCTGGTTACATGATTAACATTGAAATTTGATTTTATAAATCATACATGGGTTGTCTAATAAGCATTTGTAAACTGCCATTTTGGACACTTTTCTCTTCCTAATATAATGACGTGCAGTTTCATCTTCACGTTCAGGGAAACAAAATTATACACGTGTTTCTTTATATTTTGCAGTGTCCAGTTTTGATAGCCTGGGGGGAAAAGGACCCATGGGAGCCAGTGGAACTCGGAAGAGCCTATGCGAAATTTGATGCTGTGGAAAATTTTGTTGTCTTGCCAAATGTTGGACACTGCCCACAGGTTCTCTCTGAAACATATGAAAATATATTTAGCTATTTTCTATTGCAATCTGCCCAGCATTTTGCACTTTTGCATGTGCTCGTTGCTGTTTTATTTATGTATTTTTGTTTTTCTTGAAGGATGAAGCACCTGAGCTTGTAAATCCACTTGTCGAATCATTTGTTCAGCGCCATAGTTAGCAAATGGTTCATGGATGGGCCTTTCCATGTTTACTTGAGCACTTTTCAACTGGAGCTTGAATTGGGGATGACAAATTGAGTGCTTCTATTATATATGATGGTAAGTACTTACTCCGACAGACACTGCAAATGGTTTATCTGAAACTGATAGCAAAAAATATATTGTTACTTATCTGCTGTAAAATATATTCTGATATTCTGCTTTGCAGTACATGTATTTGAGCTGGTGGCAAGCATCAGTTGACCTCAAGTAGAATAAACTCGATAGAATATACTACCTCCGGACATAATTTATTGACGTTTCCGACGGAAGTTTGAACTAGAAAACAACTAAGTGCCCCTGTCCCAACGTCAATATTAAAAATACGGAGGGAGTATAATTTTTCAAGGATAATGAAGAATATATTTGCTCGGAGCCAAGAGGTTAGTACCAGTACCAACAGCATAGTTGTTCTATTCTGGTTGCAGTTGCAACAAAAGAGAAAACAAGTTCGTACATAAATCTTCGACCTCTGTATATTCTTATAGCTGAGTTTGCACAATTTATACATATATGAAAATTTTTGTTGGTTTCGATCTTTGCACTTTAAACACCTCTTTCATCAATAAAGAGGATATAAAAGAAAGTTGAATAAAATAGTTCCCCATCTTGGTAATATAGACACATTACACGTATACTCAATATTTCTTATAACTGGCTTTGCTCAATTTGTATGGATATGACTTATTTATGTTAACATCAATCCTCCCACCCAAAATGTCTCTTTCAGCTAATTAAGAGAGGAGAAAAGAAAGTCGAATATAATTGTTCTTCATTTTGGTAGAAGTGTGAACGCTAACTCACAGTTTATAGATTGGCAATCTACCGTAAAGACTTCACTTATGTTACTTTTGATACTTGTGGAAATTCTATCCTGAATTCTTGCGGGGTTAACATCCCAACCGCATCATGATGAGATGTTATGCACCATCTGAATGAGATGTATTAGCATTCTGCATTCTAAGAAGTAACACTCCCACCAATTCACGTTGATATCTGAAAAGAATATACAACCGTTTGATAATAGCTAATGCTGGTTCGCTAAATATTCCATTCTGCACATTTCAAAAGAAGAATTGCTTTTCTGTACCAGAAATGTCATTTGTACAGGCTGTACCAGGGGATGGAACATAAATCATGTGACTTGTACAGATCAGATGAAACTAAATGATTGGCGCCTAGACAATAGTCTAAGACCGTGCATGGTTTAAAAGGAAGATAAAATCAGACTCTATCTTGTTCCAGCTCCAAGTTGATGCGACTTGCAGCAGCTTAAAAAAATGGATATATCCATTCTCTTTGCATATACGCTCCTAGTTTCCTTTTGATGTTATGGAATTTTGTTATGCAACTATACTTTTATTTGTTAAAATTGCCGCGTTTTTTTGTGTATGTTTTTGTTGTGCACCCCTAGTTGAAGCAGTATATTTTAAATTTATTATTTAACAAATAGAAGTATAGTTGTCTTAGATATGGATGATAAAGTTATATAAACATATACTCCGGTCTCAAAAATAAGTTGTCGATATGGTCTTCAAAGCATAAGTGTGACCTTTGTTATCTATAAAATATTTTAAAAAAGTAGCATTGGTACACTTTTAAGAAAGTATTTTTAAAACAAATTATTTTTAATATTGTAACTTAATAAATTTAAAATTATTTTTAATTTATATTGGCAATGTTTTATTAAAACATTGCGTTATTTTTTTTTGATCGGAGTTGTAAGCGGAAAAAAGATTGAATCTTAGTTCTCATCGTAATCAGGAGTATTTTTAAGAGATAAAATAATTTAAGTTATCTAAATATATATTTTTATTACATATAAAGGTCTTTAATTGTAAGCATATACTTGCAAGACATAGAATTAAAATAAATTTATAAGAACTTCTCTTATATCTTTTTGAATAGTTCTATTGAATCTATAGCAAAAGTAAATTGATTTAACAAAACAGTTACAGCTAATTTTTTATATCTATGCCATTGTCCATGTGTACTACTAAATAATCTCTCTATTCCTGAATTATTGTTTACCATTGATTTTTAATATCATCTTTGACTATTCAACTTATCTAAAAAACTAATTCAAAAATCAAATATGTAAAATTTTAAGTTGTGATTCAAATAACTTTAATGATAAAGCAAATTATAATATATGAAATTTATAAAAAATTAAATATGACCATAGTCAAAATTTATGTTAAACCTATAAAAGCTAGACGATGGCACGGTCGTTCATGCCTGTTTTCTTCGAGTAGAAGCACGCTTTTACGTTGATCGAGAAAAAGATTTTTTTTTAATATCCATCGTTAGATTTTAATCCGACGGTTAATATTTTTTAGGGTCACATGGCGCAACAAGGGTTGAGAGAACGCTTGCGCTTTTCTAATTATTGTTTACTGTTGATTTTTAATATCATCTTTCACTATTCAACTTATTAAAAAATTAATTCAAATATGTAAAATTTTAAGTTGCGATTAACTTTAATGATAAAGCAAATTATAGTATATGAAATTTATAAAAAATTAAATATGATTATAGTCAAAATTATATGTTAAACCTAAAAAGCTAGAACAATGGCATGACCGTTCATGTCTGCTCTCGTTGAGTAGAAATACGTTCTTATGTTGATCGGAGATTTTTTTTTAATATTAACTGTTAAATTTTAATCCGACGGTTAATATTTTTTAGAGTGACGTTGTGCAATAAAGTTAAAAGAACGGTTGCGTTTTAATATATAAAGAGTAGTCGTTATCGCTCGCGACTTGCCAATAAACTGCCTTGCCGCAGCGAACTAGTCATCCTCGCCTCCTCGCTGCTTCGTGAATCGTGACCATATCCTTCATCCGCGCGTGCTCGGCTCTCTCCCTCTGCAGGTTTGGTGAGCTGTCCCCTGTCATCCATGTGAACTTGAAAAAACAATGAACATACGACCAGGCAAAAATGTTTGACCTGATCCACACCTTCCTCTTTTGAAGCCGTCATATAGTTCCTGTGATTCCAGCCAGAACGCGTTGTCATCTCCACGAAAAAATTGTGCCCTTGAAAAAAGAGAGAGAAATAATCCAGGGACGCATCGAATACTACACACCATCTCTTCATCCTAACCATTAACCAATACTACACCGTACAACGAAGCACGTCGTCGGAGCTCGTGCACTCGCTGGCGTCGCTCTGCCGCACGTCTTCCCGCACTGATTTGCGACACACAGCGCGCGAGCGCAAGCGCACAAAGCAACAAGCAACACGAACCTGTCACCGATGCCGGTCTCCACCGCATGCGCACACAAGTCCAAGGCGTCAAGAAACTCCAAACCGGTGCGCGTGCGTCACATGGCAACTGGCAAGGCGGAGGATAGATAACAAACATTGGTGGGGGATTCCGCGGCGCGACCCTTGTCGCGAGGACCGAACACACATGGACGAGCCGTGAAGCAGCGAGGTCGAGGTTGGGCTATAGCCGCGGCACTTATTAAAGGGCGACGAACGAGTAAAGCCATGGCCAAACAAGCCTCCGACGAACTCCGCGTTTCGTGCAAGTAACCACCGGGGGTCCGGGACCGGGCGGCTTTGTTAGGGGGTCGCCGGCAAGCCAACCCAGGCCTCGGTGAGGGAGTTGATAAGGCGCGTGGCGTCTTGGTATACAAGTGTCGCCGAAGGATTCTTCGAAGCTGAGACGAGCTGCTCTGCCTGTTGCATCCCTCCCTTTCCAGGTTGCTTGTGACGTCCCGTGGCTCGGAGCAGCGCGCAGGAGACGTCTTAGCTTGGAGACGACGCAGCCTCTGATCGAGCTCGTGGCCTTCTTCTCCGGTGGACCGGCGGGGGATGCGAAGGAGCAAGTCGTCGTGCCTGCCTTGTGTCCGCATGGGAACTGCGGCGCTGCCCATCGAGACGCCCTTCACCGTTCCGGGTGCGGCGCCGGCGTGGCCCGCGTCAGGTACATGCATGCTCGTTGGTCTTTTCCCCTCATAAGCTCGATCGGCTAGCTCGTGGATCCTTTTGGCGTACAGTTTTCAGCATATGCAAGCATGTTCTTGGGAAAATTGGGAGTGCTTGCTCATGGCTTGACCATAACAAGAGTGGCAAAAAAGTCCGGAATGCTTGCTCATGGGATGGCTTGACCATACCAAGCATGTTCTTGACAAAATCTGCGGCTTCTGGCTAGTTT
>BCLF01000008.1:4397652-4423942 GCA_001602275.1 Zoysia japonica | reverse complement strand
AAATTATAGTATAGGGTAAATTGAGCCAAATGGCAAAGTTGTGAGGACAAAATGAATCAAACAATAAGAGGTTATTTGAACTTTGACTATGCATGAGGGTAGTAATTTAGACTTTATCCTTAATTTTTTGCTCAACAGATGCGTGATGGGGCCCCCATTTTAAAAATGAATTAATATTATTATAAAAGAAAATAAATATCACATATTTTTAAAAATTGGTTTGAAATATAACTTACTATTTTACACATTTTAAGATAAATGTTTAAAAATAATATTAAAATTTAAGGGCCACAACAGTTTAAGAATGAAGTGAGAATGAAACAAGAATATTATATAATGCAATGATATTTCACAAGCAATCCAATAGCATCAATCACACATTATCAATTACATAAAGTTGAGTTAAAAGGGTTTGATCGACTCAAACCATAAACGACTTATATTTTTGATCAAAGGGTGTAAAAATGATTTTGAAGTGTGAATAACTTGAGTTTTGGACGGTTGTCTCCACACTTTGAGTAATGTGAAAAATATACTCTCTCCGTTCACTTTTATTTGTCGCTATTGACTTTTGATATCAACTTTAACTATCCATCTTATTAAAAAAGTATAATAAAAATTATATATTTTGTTATAATTTGATTTATGTATTTGAAACATTTAAAGTCAATATCGACAAGCAAAAGTGAACGATGGGAGTACCACTTCATTTTTCTTTTGCTGATATTTAGCATGAACAAAGTAGCAAAATAATAAATAAATTTTGTCCTAAGGACCATAGTGAACGAAAATTCATTCAGAAATAGCAGGACTTACATTCAGAAAGAGACACTTTCATTTTTTTTTTCCGCCGCACCATTCACATTACCACAGCCACAGGATAGCAGACCAACGGCTCTCATCATCAGTTATCACTCATCACTCGCCACAGGCCTCCCCTGCTTCACATCACCAATGGCGATGGGTGGCTGAAAAAAACAGAGTCCGGGTCCCCAAACCTCCGTCCCCATGGCACCCGTCGCCTCCCCTCCTCTCCCATCCCGCGCCCTTGCTCCTCCCTTCCTCACCTCCCCCACAATCCGCAGCGGCCTGCCGCCGCGCGTGCTCTATCAGTCGCCGTCCGCGTCCCCGCTTCTCTCCTCTGCCCCCGTTCGCTTCCCCAGTGGCCGGCCTTCTTCCTGCAACTCCGCCCTCGACCGACGGCGGGACACCGCGAGGGTAAGATACCCGATTCCCTCTCCAGCTCAATGCAGGGTCATATACTCATATGGTTAATTGCGGTGGTTCGGCTCTGCTGCGGGCTGCAGCGAGTGATATTTGTTTCAGTTAGTTGCGTTGACCAAGTCGGCCTAGGTGGCAGGAGTAATCACACAGTTAGAGAGTGCAAGCATGGATGCAAACCCTGTGTGTTGCAGTTTTGTTTACTTCGACAGTTCAAATGTGGGTGCCAATTGATTGGCTCAATCAGGATCAGGAGGCCATGACAAAATGTTTAGTGTTGGCATTGCGTATGGGCACTTAGCTGCCTGGGGATCACTCTGTGCACCCTGTCGCATAGAATTATCAGAATGCTTTAACATTTTCCTTGGCCGTTGTACAGGCGTGCTCTCAAGCTGATGCTGCTGGACCTGCCCCAGCCGTCTCATTGTCAAAGACACTAGCAAATCTCAAGGATTCCTGCTGGCGGTTTCTCAGGCCACATACAATTCGTGGAACTGCTTTGGGGTCCATGTAAAGTGCTCCCATTCTAGTCGAATTTGTAATGACTAACCTGACTGCAATGCTTTTAGGTGCTGATGTCTTGGGGTTGATGCAGAGCTTTGGTTGCTAGAGCCTTGATAGAGCATCCTGAGCTTATCAACTGGATGTTAGTATACAAAGCATTCTATGGCCTGGTAGCATTAATCTGTGGCAACGGTTATATAGTTGGGATTAATCAGATCTATGACATTGCTATCGACAAGTATGTATCACCCCTGCATGACTTATATTTTACAGTAACTCCACATACTAAAATTTAGGTGTTGTCACAAATTACCATTTAAAGACTTTTTAAATATTTTCAACTGCTAGCTCTGGTACATCCACCTTGTATGATTCTGTTCTGTCGAACAGGGTAAACAAGCCATATTTACCTATCGCTGCTGGTGATCTCTCAGTTCAGTCAGCGTGGTTGCTAGTGATATTGTTCGCAGTTGCAGGCTTCTCGATTGTTGTCTCAAACTTTGGATCTTTCATTACCTCTCTATACTGCCTTGGTCTATTTCTTGGCACTATATATTCGGTCCCTCCATTCAGACTGAAGAGATATCCAGTTGCTGCTTTTCTTATAATTGCAACGGTACTTTGCTCCTCTCTTTGCCCATATTTACTTTTGTATCACGAATGAATGTTGATTTTATCCATTATATTTTTAGATCATTCTTGGCATAATTAGTAAATAAGTATTTGAGATTTATCCTGTGCGGTAAAACAGATCTTATATGAAACAAAGACATTACAGTGAATAGCATCAGTTGTATCTACCTAAAACAGGAGAATATAAATAATTCTATTGAAAGCTTAAGGTCCATTTTGTTGTAAACTTACAGGACCAACATATTTATGTGAAATGTCCATCTACTCCTTTGGGACACAAATAACCAGCATTTTGGGTTGCATATGTTCAACACACCGAAACTTTGATCACAAACTTTTAAGTAACAAGTTGCTATTTTGCGACTTTGAAAATTATGCTTTTACATAGCATCCTCGCAAAGATCTATCCCTGGATACTTGTGTAATCTTTTCTTGTTTTCATGAATATGGGTCCTTATAGGGTTGGATAAGGATGATCAACGGAGCAAGTTTCTCAGATATATATCACTTTACACAGGAAGACTGACTAAAATCTCATCTCTACCATACCATCCGCAACCTCATTGTTTTCCTGAAACATCTTCATCGCCAGACCTTGTAATAACTGAATACTGAATCTTACCTTAAATTGGATCCATTTCTTTGCAAGAAACATTACCTACCAATCTACCATGGTACCATATTTTCCCAATGACAAGCTTATGATGAACGTTAGTCTAGTGCAGTTTAGAGCTTATTTCCCTCTGTTTATACTTCATGATTCATTTCATTTAAAATGCGATTTAGAGCTTCTTACTTCCCTCTATTTATACAAACACTTCCACATGGTATACGTTTCTATGAGACAACCTAACTATCAATAATGTTGATTAGGTTCGTGGTTTCCTTCTCAACTTTGGTGTGTACTATGCTACTCGAGCTGCACTAGGTCTTACATTCCAATGGAGGTAAATAGTCACTCAAATTTCTATTGTAACTATTTCTGAATTTTAAGTTACATCTAGATGTTTGATGCACCCCCCCTCCCCCCTCCTGATAAATAGTGGTGTAAGTTCTACATGTATTTGCAGAAAAACATAAGAGATGTATGTGATGTCTAATAAAACTGACATCTCTCTTTTTTGCAGCACTCCTGTTGCTTTCATTACTTGCTTCGTGACATTGTTTGCTTTGGTCATTGCTATAACCAAAGATCTTCCTGATGTCGAAGGAGACCGCAAGTGAGTTCCTTACTTTACATAATTAGTTTTTTCTAGCAAAATATTATTTGTCAGTGTGGTGAATCAATTGTCAGGTACATAAAATCATTACTGATGTCATGTTTGTAACGTACTTTCCCCCACCAGGTACCAAATATCAACCTTGGCAACAAAACTTGGTGTCAGAAACATTGCCTTCCTTGGCTCTGGTTTATTGGTAGCAAACTATATTGCTGCTGTTGTTGTGGCGTTTGTCATGCCTCAGGTTACCTTATTACTGTTATCAATTTTTCTTCCTTGTGGTATCTAGTTGCCTTCAGATTCACTATTTTAACTATAGTAGATGCTTAGATGATGGAAATACAAATAAAAACAACTATATTAGTCACCTATTATTACCTTTTACTCCTGTTCGTACCTTATAGTGCCCATAGTTAAATAGTACACTTTCCACACAAGATCTTAGAAATTAAGAGAACTTGAAGGCCTTACAGAGCATTCATATCCTGACCATAATGATGCAGAGACTCTGTATCTGCAGTGATAGCTTTTGTGTCCATTCAAATTTCTATAACATGTTGATTGATGCATAATTCAGTTTTAGCGCTACATGATCACTGTTGCATTGATGGTGATATTCCAATTTGCAGGCATTTAGGCGCCCTGTAATGGTTCCTGTGCATGCTGCCCTTGCTGCTGGTTTAGTTTTCCAGGTAAACATGTTGATTACACCAAAGCTGTGCAATGGCATCATTGGTGATTAAAATGTTCAACTAGGGTACTGTTAGATTACTCCAGGGGCTCCAGTGCTGTGTAATACTTGGCTATTGTTTTTGGATAGACTACATAAGACAGCATAGATATGTTTTTTTTATATATTATTCCAAGGCTTGAATTGCAATGTTTCCTACAGACTGAATATAATTTCATGGGTACGATTGTAGGATGTGGGCTTAAAGTGTGGTAGTCAAGTCACAATCATACTGCTTAAGTAACATTGAATAACAACTTAAGAACACCTATAATTTTCCTCATGAAAACAAATGATTTCACTCGCAGCAAGTATCTCGTGCTGCTGCTTCTAGGGATACAAGTGGGTACCCAATGGATAGTTGTGGGTCAAGCCTCTAGTTCATTTGATCTACTACCAAATTTTGATGGATGTCATTTTCAATTCATTTGGGAGAGTTTTGGGCTGACCCATTGACCCACAAAATGGAAGACTTGCATTCCTAGCTGCGATGGCACATGTGTTGTTATCCTAACTTGTTTGTTCCATTCTTTCAGACATGGGTTCTGGAGCAAGCGAAGTACACTAAGGTGATGTTTTTACTTTTATAACGAACATTCTTCACATCTATAGTTTGGATATGGAACCCAGGGATTGAACTTTTTCGTAAAATCAATAGCAGAGGTGGTTCTGACAGATAATTTTTCTTCATCTCTTTGCAGGATGCCATTTCTCAGTACTACCGGTTCATTTGGAATCTCTTCTATGCAGAGTACATCTTCTTTCCCATAATATAGAGAGGTAACCTTCCTGGTTGTCATCAAGCAGAATTAAGAGGATATTTACTGCCCACATTTATCTGAATAAAATTTAACAGCCTTGGCCGCCCAACATGGGCACAGACTAAACTATGCAAGCAACCCAAAAGAGTAACGAGGGCGCAAGAACATGGAATCAAACATGTCAGCCAACGGAAGATTAGTTTTTTTTTTTTGTTCATATCAAGCGTGGACATTGATTTGCATATTCTGAATATGAATAGAAAACAATAGAGCAGAGATGCTGCAAGTATCCTGAGGGTGTTATGCAAGCTTTTGAGGGTCTTGAGATGCTGAAGAGAGGAGCAGTTACGGCTTAGTAATTTGTGTCATCCAGTGGGACGAGTTTGAGTCTTCTTTGGCATGGTTTGACCACAAAGCGTTCTTTCATTGTCAGACTGCTCAACTCCCAAACATGTATGATGATGGATAAAGCTGCTTCCATACTACGAGTACTTACTAAGTGGCCTAGGAGCAAGTTTTGCGACGCTGTTGAGCATACCTGTATTTAGCACAATATTGCTCCGTTGCATATATTTCTTTTTTTTAAAGAAAAGTTGCATATATTTCTTGGGAACAGCATGTGTGTACATGTAAAGTACTGTGCTGCCGTGGGGCTGTATTCTTCGCAGGGACCCATCGCGTGATTGGTCCAATCCAGCACCTTATCATCACTTTTCTCTAGTCTCTACGGGTGTAACATAGGAACTTGAGATTAAAAAATAAACTAAAATTTTAAAATCCTCTTCATTTTTGAAACATATTTCATTTTTTTAAAAGGTAACCTTAATTGCATCTATTTACACTCCTTTTCTCTCCCTTTGTCCTGTGACTCCTGCGTGCTGTCCGGTTCACTTTAATAATCTAAAAAGGGCAATACCACTTAAGTTCAGTTCGCACGTCCCGTTCACCTATGCTTCATTTGTCAATTCTAATACAGTTTACAGTAGGCATTGCCCATATGCTTCATAATTCAGTGCTAAGTTTGATTCGGCATTGTTGCACCATATGGTTACCACTAAGGTTATTTTAGTGCTAAAATGTTTGTTAAATTAACTTATTTTTAACGTAACGGCTAATGCCCACTTTTAGCTTAGCAGTGGTGTGATCCATTCACTAGCTAAAAGCATTAAGGCACTCGTCGCCGTTACAGCATGGCGACAGAAAGAGTCCAAGTGAAGTAAGACGCAGAGTGGCCAGAGTGTGCCCACAAAGACCGTCATGTGCTCGCCTACTCGGCTGCTCTGAAAACCGCACACCTCTCGAGCCATCGCCCCATCGGTCGCCACGCTCTCGCCAGAGCGAGATCATGCCTCCCCTTCTCTCCAGTGTTCAAAAGCTCCGTCTTTTGTCCCCGCTCCACCTTTCCCACCTCTTTTGTTTAATCCTCCGTGCCGGCTGATCTCTCGGTCAATCGCTCGCGTTTCTTAATCTCCATCTCCCGCGCGCTTCGACCGCCATTTCTTGAAGGTGATCACAATGTTCTGCCACCTCTGTTTTAAGATATAAGTATTTTTAGAGTTAAGATAAAATTATTTTAACTTTTATCAATAATATATAAAAATTATATATTTTTAATATACAAATATAATTTTTATAAAAATTTATTTAATTATATATTTAAAAAATATAATTTTTATATGATAAAATATTATTAATTATATATTATTAGTGGTCAAAGTAATAAAATTTTGATTTTGACTTAACTAAAAATGCTTATATTTTGAAATGGAGGGAGTACTTAAAGCTTAGTTATGGAGTTAAACATCCTAGAAATTCGTAAAGAAAAAAAATGCTTAAGCCTCCAAAGACACACATAATCGAGGAACACCGTAAACCAAGAACACGCGGGCACGCGGCTCCAGCACCTCGTCGGATTCTCTGCTTCATGCTGCTGGACAGGGAGGACACAGCCTCAGGACAGAGAGCTCCCCGTCTCCCATCCCATCAAGAGCTGCCTCTGCGGTGGTCCAGTCGCCAGTCTCCTAGTTGTTGCTCCCTCCCATCGTCGGTGACGCCCACTCGCTGCCCGTGCTCCCGTTCGGCGGCGGCGTGTTCTTGGTGCTACTTCTGTCTGTAGCGAGTTCCGCTGCACGCCTGCTTGGCGAGGCAGGAGGAGAGGAGGGAGAAAGGCATTGCCCTTCTCTGGGGACAAATATCAGGTGCCCATCTTCGCCTTTCTCGCTGGTTTGTTCTCCCTTTCACTTGGAGTACTGTTGTTGAGATTATGGTGTCGACATTTGTTGCGCTCTTTTGGACCATTGTGATCCTTTCTGCTCGTGACTCCTACGGCACCAACCAAGATTGATTACAAAGTGGTGGCATTTTTATTGTTGAGGACCTGAGGTGTTCTTGAAGCCTCGTTCGTCGTTGGCCTGAAAATTTTGGCGTCTTTGCTTCTCTCTACTCTTATTCCTCACGTTTCTTGTCTTATGGCGCCTGCACAGTTCTGTATTCTCCTTTCCATGTTGATTTAACTGGTCAGTTTTGCAAATTCAAGGCTTCGTGTAGCTTCGTTATCCTACTATCATGATTAGGTTCCCCTAGAATTGGAAACGTTTGCCCTGAAGATTGGAGGTGCCTGCTCAGTGTCTCCATTCAATAGCCCCCAACGAAACTTTCCCGTATTTAGGGGTGCCTTTCAGTTATTGCATCATTCCTATTGAAGAAGTTAACGCCATTGGGCAACTTTGTAAGATTCTTTAGATATCCTGCACGAGATCAATGTTCTAAGATTTGGAAAAATCTTGATCATTGTTTTTTACATAATAATATCTGGTCCACAATTATGAATGCATGTTGCTTGTACTTCTCAGCATTTAGAGTTTTTATTTGCTCAAACATCTCCTAGAGATATACTGCAATTTATAATTTTTAGAGATCCCTTTGCTATTAATAGTAGTTTGTGTTCCTATTGAATGAACGAAATAATACTTGCTGCTGTTTCAGCTTTTGCTTGAGAGCTTCCGCGAAGTTCCCCTTATTCACAACTAATCAAAAAATGGGCGAGAAGAATATGTCGCCCAAGAGAGAACAAGTCGTGGTGATGCTGTTAATGCTTATGGTTATAAACGTTTCAGGTATTCTAGATTATTATCTAGCGCATACATATGGTTTTGAACTATCATAATGCTTACAATACTTCTGATACCTCGTTCTCATTGCCAAGAGTTGCAAAAACTAGTTTAACAGCTATATTCATAATTTTCGTTTTTTAATTGGAAAATAGTTCACCTTATCTTTGCATAACAATTCTCAATGCACTATGTTGTAGGAGCATTTGTTGGTATTACTATTGGCACCGACACGTCGAAGTTAACATCAGCAACTGATATAGTGTCTATCATTAAAGATAAGAAGATTCAGCATGTTCGCCTGCTCGACACAGACCATCAGATGCTGACAGCCCTAGCAAATACTGGGATAGAAGTGATGGTTGGGGTTCCAAATGATCAGTTACTTCGTGTGGGGCAATCTCGTTCCACAGCTGTTGATTGGGTTAACAAGAATGTAGCCGCTTATGTTCCAGCAACGAACATCACATATATTGCAGTGGGCAATGAGGTTCTTACTACTATTCCCAATGCAGCCCTTGTGCTTGTACCAGCATTACAATTCCTCCAGTCTGCCCTGTTAGCTGCAAACCTGAATGCTCGGGTCAAAATTTCGAGTCCTCACTCAATGGATATGATCCCAAAGGCATTTCCTCCCTCTACTGCCACATTCAATTCGACATGGAGCTCAATAATGTTTCAGTATCTTCAGTTTCTGAACAACACAGGATCCTCCTTCATGGTGAATGCTCAACCATATTATGGTTATGTCAAAGGGCAAGGTGTATTCCCTTTAGAGTATGCACTGTTCCGCTCTCTGAATCCCAACAGTCAAATTTTAGATCCTAACACCAATCTATTCTACACCAATATGTTTGATTCTATGATTGATGCTACATACAATTCAATTCAAGCATTGAATTTCACTGGGATTCCTATTTTGGTCACAGCTTCTGGCTGGCCATGGCTTGGTGGACCAAATGAGAAGGCTGCTAATGTTGATAATGCTTTGGCCTACAATTCAAACCTCATACACCATGTTCTGAATAATTCTGGTACACCTAGCCAACCAAATAACCAATCTAGTATCTATATTTTTGAGTTGTTCAATGAGGATCATCGGCCAGGGCCTGTCTTAGAGCAAAATTGGGGGATTATGTTTCTCAATGCGACCACCATTTACTCTCTCTCATTTGAGGGCGTGGCCACAACTATTCCTGAATCACCAGCGCTACGTGGGACATTTTGTGTGGCAAATTCAAGTGCACCACATAGTGCACTGAAGCATAGTTTGGATTGGGCATGTGGCCCTGGATCTGCAAATTGCAGTGCAGTTCAGCCTGGGAAACCATGCTACAAATCAGATGACATTGTAGCTGTCACTTCTTATGTTTACAATGACTATTACCATAGAATGCAAAGTAGTGGAGGTACATGCAACTTTAATGGCACCGCAATGATAACATCGACCGATCCAAGTAAGATTCATTTTTCTCTCCAGTTAGTAGAAACTACTTTACTAGGCTTCCATAAGTACCTTTGTTGGCGATATTTCTAGTTATCATCTTGGCTTGCGCACGAAAATGACATTTCAGAAACCCAAATTTAGTACTGACATTCATGAAGGGAACCATTGTGTATGACTGCATGTTTACAGATAACAACTAGCTGTCAAGATTGCTTTGATACATCTGTTGCACCAAAAGAATTATGTACATTGTAGGTATCCATAGATCAACCTCGTGCTAATGTATTATCATGTGTACCCCATGCTGGGCCTAAACTATGCAGTAGGCTGCCATTTACTGCGTAAACCCATTTAGACGGTTGTTTACCACTAGATCAAGGTAAACATCATGTAGGCTTAGGGATGCTGGAACTTGTTGAAGTCATTGCAAGACGTCCGATTAGATTATCGTACAAATTAGTACAGGATAAACAATCTATGGCTGCAGCAATTGTGACCATCATCTTATTTGCTCGTATTCTATAACTTGCATAAGTTTTTTTTGTTATTTAAATTAAATTTAATTCAAGAGATCGAGACTATTTATTGCTATATGATATCGTGCTATCGCCACATCACTAAATTATTAATAAGATTCCAACCTAAAATTTTCTCTGAATTCTTTGTAGGCCATGATTTGTGCATTTTCACAGGAAGGTATGTTGATATTTCCCATGCCATTTATGGTAATCACTATAATATTTTTGTTACTCTATCCTTACAGTGTGATTTGACTCTATTTGCAGCACCGGTACCAATGGCAGTGGTGATGCAGCTTCTGCGCCCGTAAGTCCTGACAGTTCTGCTGCAAAATTCCAATTGTATTGGTTAACTCACCTAGTAGGCGCATTGCTGCCCGTTCTAGTCTTGTAAAACAATGTAATCTTTCTGCATTTTGGATGAGATGCCCAGAATTTGTTGTGGATCTTGTCATTAGATACTGTAGGATTTTGGTTTACATTCAGATAGACGAACTATGGATGAGATCATGAGATGCCCAGAATTTGCGTGTCCTATGGTCTTCAATTTTTGATAAACGAACTTTGTTGCATACTAGCACCGATGCCCATGCTAAGCACGGGCAAGGCAAAACGATGCATTTAACATTCGATTCGGAAAGACAATATGATATTTGCTTTTTTCGATAAAAAAATATAACTTTACATAAATTTGTTACAATACACGTAAGATAAAACAGATAATTCAAAAACATATGTCATGATAGTCTGAGTGTCCGTGCTACGCTATAGACAGGGCAATACGATGCAATCTCTCTGCCTCTCCGATAGGGGAAAACAATGTACACATTCTCGTTGCACTATGAAAAGACAACATGACACAATTTAGCAAAGGATAAGTAGTAGTATATGAAATACCCACTTTATATTATATCATCCTCTTTATAAATGCTATTCTAGCATATATGATAACTGTTAAATACATATCATATTATATTTTGGTAGTTCTGGATTTGCTTACTGCCCATGAGTTGATCCTTGGTATGCGTTGCTGGCAGCTGATCAGTCTGTGGGGTTGCCCAGCCAACATGATGCTTGAAGAATTTTCTGAACCCGTCTCTAGAGGCTTGACCATGCTGTCCGACCATGTGGGCATATAGAAAGCTTTCTGCCATTTAGCAAGTCCTATCGCGGTTAATTTGTGCCCCTGTACAATAATTCAGAAGGGCCGAGTGATGGCGAGTTCAAAATGCACCTGAATCGCGAAACTTGAGCTGCAAGCTGCGCTCAACAAAATGTGAAGGAATTACGTCTTTTGGTGAAATGGTGAGCTGTGAACATGGTGCTTCAAACTGGAAGAAGCCTCACAAAAATCCCTATATATATGATGACTAACCAGCAAAGGAAATTGTAATCAATCCATAACATTCAATAGATATACGGTATACCTAGATCATAGTTACAAAAAAAAAAAGCAAGGCCAAAAAATTGAATTGACCTGCTACCTTCCAAACTAACTCATCAAGATACAGGCAGCTCCTGTATTTGTCGAGGAAGAGGGGCTCTGTAAGAGGTTTCTCCATAGACATCCAAGTGTCATGAAATAATTAGTATCTTATATTACTAATAATAAGAACAAGTAATGAAATAGGTTGAACCTCAGGTTTGCTGACAATATTTCAGTCAGAATCATAATTATAAAACATGATTATCCCAAATGTCACTGACAGAATCGCATATGTTATCATGAGTTTAGCACAGCAAGCTCAGGTTTGCTAACAATATTTCAGTCAGAACTATAATTATAAAACATGATTATTCCAAATGTCACTGACACAATCGCATTTGTAATCATGAGTTTAGCACAATAAGCTTTTCATAGCTACAAAGAGTAAAGAAGAAAATAGATGAAAAGCTGTAACAACAGCCTGAATAACTGCTACTGTGGATCACAATCTATTCATCAAGTACCATTATATGGATGACAAATGTAAAGAGAACACAAATGTAAAGAGAACACATGGACGAAAATATATGAAAGTATAAAAGTTAAGACTACCAAAGCATACGTTCATTCATATTTTGAACACAACAAAAATAAGTCCTATTTGGTTTTCACAGATTGGACACTTAACTTGAAAATGGATGTATTTCCAATCTCTTCTGATGCCACCTTCTTTTCCGAAGATCCTGGTCCATCAAACTTATAAATACAGCCTGCCCATTAAAAATTGTAGCTCACAAATAAATAGAAAAATGGGCATGGCAAGTATAAGATGACAGACCTTTGGATAGTTATGGTCTAACAAAGGCGATCTTTATTTCTGGAAATCAGGTGTACCCATGAGGCTAAAAAAGATTCATGGCTGCAGATGAACAAATGTTGTTAAGAAAAGGACCATTTACCTCCTTGGTCACAGTGACACCATCTTTGACGATTCTGGGTGATCCATACTTGGTTTCGAGGGCTACATTTCGACCTTTGGGACCAAGAGTAACCCCCACGATATCTGCAAGCTTATAAACTCCATTCTACCCCAGAAGGCGAAGACATCAGAAACTTGAATATCGATGAAGAGTATAATTAAGGATTAATTTGATACATGCCATTACAAAATTATAATTAAAGATGGAGACAAACCACAGCGGGAGGCTAAAAATTACCATGTTGAGGCTAAAAATTTTGTTTACACGATCACAAAATGAATCATGAAAGCTGTTAAATTGACGCAATCATGTGAAGAAATGATATAGAAATTGTAGATAAAAAAGACAACAACAAAGCCTTTTTTTAAAACTAAACTGTTCAATATAAACCATTTCCCCAAATATCAACTTGCAATCAGCATTCAGTCTCAAAGTAATTAGAAACAAATTCGTTCAAGTGTTTCTTTGTCTGACTTGATCAATCTATTACTACATGTATAGCTGAAGTAATCATGATAGAATAATCACCTTTCACATGTCCCGGAGGTGTCATGCTGGATGGTTGCAGGAGAAAGGCAGTCAGCCCGCATCCGTTCGTTATACCTGAACTCAGTCCTGAGGCAGGATATTGCGTTCTTCGATACAGAGTTGAAAACAGGCCAAGCAGTTTCTAGGATGTCCAGCGATACACTACTGATTCAAGATGCTCTTGGCGAGAAGGTGATGTTCTGTTAATGCCTAGCATTAGAATCAATATTTTTACCACAATGTACTCGTGGCACTGATAAACTTCATAAAACTCTTAAATTACCATTTGCAGGCAGGGAAACTTCTCCTGCTTCGGCAACGGCGCCGTCACCCTCGGCTCCGGTGCCGGTGGCGCGGGGAGTGGGGCCGGTGCCGCGCTCGACCGCGCGCTCCAGGCGGCTACGACCAGCATGTACAGGGTCGCGCTGTCCTCGAACAAGGAGCTCCGGATCAAGGTCACGTGGGCGCGGAGCATCCCTGTATTAACTGTTTAGGAATATGACTTATATTCTATTCATTTACCATATGGTTAAAAAAATTCAAGGAAGCATGTGTTTGTATTGTGATGATAAAATATTCTGCTGAAATCATCAAACAGTTCTGGTACTGGAGTACAAAGGCATGGTCTGAAAAACATAGGTTGCACTTGAATATCAGATGTTTTACCTTCTGGTTGCTCTTCATCTGATTCTGTTTGCCCATTCCTCACTTAGCTCCTTGTCTCCATGAAGCAAACTGAGAATATCAAATAACATCGTGATCAAATTAACAGTCAGACTGTGATATAAATAAAAGGTAAATATAATTTAATGTAAACCTAGATTCAATAATTTAAAAGTGCTCATAATTTGAGATTAGCTCTCTGGTTTCAGGAGCAATTTGTCTGAATTGAGGACCAATAATGAACAGAAGATCAGTGCACCAATCCCGCAGTCTAACAAATCTGCACGTGGTGGTATGGTGAGTTGGGCCACAATCATACCATAGAGCAGATCCACTACCAGGGAATGCAAAAAAAAAAATGCTAATGTTCTGCGACTGATTTGGTCTGTAACTCTCATTTAGTTGCCTAATTACAATCTTGTAGGACCATGTGAGAAGACACTATGAAATGGAGTACACTTCAGATGTCAGGAGTCCAGACGACCTCCTACAGAAATGGAGACTCAGGAATGAGAAAGTGAATCAAGAGTATCATTAAAGCCTCCCCTGGCCAAGCAGGATCAGTACTTCCTATCTGCAAATGACCATATCTGCATCCACGACCAATTAAAATTGAGTTAGAGCTCATAAAGGTGCTAAATTCTCAATCCTAAGCATCCATAATTTTGTGATCAAATTAACAGTCAGACTGTGATATAAATAAAAGGTAAACATAATTTTGTGGCCACATAGAATGCATTTGGGATGCCATACTGCATATAAAACACAGGTTATCGATAGTGACATCATGTGCAAACATCTATCTATGTATCTATCTATCTATCATCCTATACTAAGAAATTCCTTTCGAATCCTTGAACGAGGAATGATAAAATATATTCTGCTGAAAATAGCTCATGTGTTTGTATTGTGATGATAAAATATTCTGCTGAAAATGTCATCGAGCGACTTCACGCACGCCGTCATCTCCTCAATCCAGCGCTGTAATTCCATCAGTGCAGGTTGTCGGTCAGCAGGTTAATTAACAATGATTATAGCAAATGTGCACATATGAACGCATCGATTTACTGGATCATGGTCACCGACGCAACCAACTTTGACAGGGATTAGAGGAGAAGGCGCGCGCTCACCTGCAGCATGTCACCGGACTGACGAGGTTACCTTGAAGACGCGCTCGTCGAGTTGGGCAGGGGCGAGTTGGAGCGCGTTGTAGGTGCCGTCGTTGAAGGCCCAGGTGCGGCACATGGTGAGCCTCATCTCGGCGGCGACGCGGAATAAGCGGTAGACACGGTGCCCGACGCCCGGGGCCCATCTCCACGGTCTGGTCCATGAGCCAGTACGAGTTCCACGGTGGGTCCGGCCGTCCAGGAACAGCCGCGCGCCGCGCCGCTCGACGAAGGGTGCCGTGGGTGGGTGGGGGAGGGGCGGCGCACCGGCACGGGGACAGCCGTGGGTAGCAGCCAGGAAGGACGGGCCAATCGTGAGCACGGGCAGCGAGCATGACTTGAGATGGAGCAGGCGACCGACGAACGGGCGGTCCGTCATCCACCGGCTGGGATTCACTGACCTTCGTGACATCCTCGTCCTACCTCTCCACACGCACTCTTCACAGGTTCGTTGCCTGCTCGCACAACCAACTCCACGCATCTGACGGGTTGCATATTGAGTTATCTTTGAAACAAACTCCAAAATTCCTGAAAAAATTGTTGCAGTTTGGATAAGCTACTCTCGTGCACGTGCGCATTACAGACACAGATAGGAGACAAAATCACCGTGCATTACGCTCCCGTGGTCGGTTGAAAATCATTCATCCAAATTAGAAATCACTGTGAAAGCACCGAGGTCCTCTCTTTGTGCAACAGTGATTTACACTGATTTTCATTGGTTTTTGCAAAAAATCGACCGGGTCGACAAAAGGCCCGGCTCCGCCCCTGATCCAAACGGATATCGTAACAAACCCAGCAATTCTTTATCTATCCGCTAATTAACCGTTTCCAAAGTTTATCCGGAGACGTGCATCCGCGGCTATAAAAGCAAGGGAGACGTCCCGTTGGCCTCATCATCGCCTCACGAGTTCACCAATTCACAACCATCGACCCATAGCTTCGTCGCCATGGAAGGCTGGATCATCCCCGCCGTCGCGCTCCCGCTGTCCCTCTTCGTCGTGCTGCGCCGCACAGCCAAGAGCCGGCGCCTGCCGCCCGGTCCGCCGTCGGTGCCGCTGTTCGGCAACCTGCTGTGGCTGCGCTACTCCGCCGCCGACGTGGAGCCCCTCCTCCTGCAACTGTTCGAGCGTTACGGCCCCGTCGTCACGCTCCGGATCGGATCGCGCCTGAACATCTTCGTGGCCGACCGGCAGCTCGCGCACGCCGCCCTCGTCGGCCCCGCCGGCGTCACGCTCTCCGACCGCCCGCGGGCCGCCGCCAGCTCGCTCCTCGGCTCCACCAACAACATCATCACCCGCGCTGACTACGGACCCGTATGGCGCCTCCTGCGCCGCAACCTCGTCTCCGAGACGCTGCACCCGTCCCGCGTCAGGCTATTCGCGCCTGCGCGCGCGTGGGTGCGCCGCGTGCTCGTGGACAAGCTGCGGGAGTCGTCTTCGTCGGAAGGGGGCGCGCCCGACGTCATGGAGGCGTTCCAGTACTCGATGTTCTGCCTCCTCGTGCTCATGTGCTTCGGTGAGCGTCTGGACGAGCCCGCCGTGCGCGCCATCGAGGACTCCGAACGTGCGTGGCTCATCTACATCTCCAGGAAGATGACCGTCTTCTTCTTCCTCCCGTCCGTCACCAAGCACGTCTTCCGCGGGCGCCTTGAGACCGCGCGTGCCCTGCAGCGCCGTCAGAGGGAGCTCTTCGTGCCGCTCATCAACAAGAGGCGGGAGTACAAGCGGCAGGTCAAGGAAGGCCAGGTTGCCACGAGCGAGACCACGTTCCAGCACTCGTACGTCGACACCCTGCTCGACATCAAGCTCCCCGAGGAGGGCAACCGCTCGCTCACCGACGAGGAGATCGTCGCGCTCTGCTCCGAGTTCCTCAACGCCGGCACGGACACCACCTCAACAGGGCTGCAGTGGATCATGGCCGAGCTGGTCAAGAACCCTGCCGTCCAGGAGAGGCTCTATTCCGAGATCAAGGTCACATGTGGCGACGACGAGGAAGTCTCTGAAGAGGCCGTCCCAAAGATGCCGTACCTCAAGGCGGTGATCCTCGAGGGCCTGCGTAAGCACCCGCCGGGCCACTTCGTGCTGCCGCACAAGGCCGGCAAGGACATGGAGGTCGGTGGGTACGTGATCCCCAAGGGCGCGACGGTCAACTTTATGGTTGCCGAGATGGGCAGGGACGAGAAGGCGTGGAAGAAGGCAATGGAGTTCTCCCCGGAGCGGTTCTTGGAGGGCGGCGACGGCGTGGGCGTGGACATGACCGGGACCAGGGGCATCAAGATGATGCCGTTCGGCGTCGGCCGGAGGATCTGCGCCGGGCTCAACATCGCCATGCTGCACCTGGAGTACTTCGTGGCGAACATGGTGAAGGAGTTCGAGTGGAAGGAGGTGCCCGGCCATGAGGTGAGCTTCGAGGAGAAGCGGGAGTTCACCACCGTCATGAAGACACCGCTGCGTCCGCGCCTCGTTCCCAGGAGTTAGTTGGCTATAGAGATTTTGTGTTATTTGTCTTTAGAGGTTCAGTGCTATAGTTTGATTAGCTTTAGAAATTTTCAATGTGGTTTTTGGTTTTCAAGTTTATGTACGAGTTTAGTTGCCAAAAAAAGTTTATGTACGAGTTCGTATCTCTAAGTAATATATTTATTTTTCAAGTTTATGGAATCTATGTTCTCGAAAATTGATGTGCTGCATCTATAGTTTCTATTCCCGTCTTGTTTACCGGAACTCGGTGTGGCCGTGTGGGCGACTTATCCATGCCGGCCCACAAAAATTGCCGGGCCTGCAAAGTGGATTTATAGCGGCATTAGGACGGTAAGGCCGGCCCAATACTTTTCTGGCCGTCGTGTTGCCGGCGCAGGCGAGCCATGTCCTTCCCCAACGCCCGCTTCCATTTCGCCGCCGGAGGGGCCGGTGCCGGACCCCCCGGCGGCGGAGGCGGGGCAGCCGGGAGCAGCGTGCGGCCATGGGGTTCGAGCGGCGGGACCTCGGTGTCGTCGTCAGGGAAGCGGATACAGAAGGAGCTGCTGGACCTCAACGCCTCAGACTGCTCCGCTGGGCCCAAGGGCGACAACCTCTACCGCTGGCTCTCTACCATCATCGGGCCGGAAGGTACTATGTCACACCCTCTCCGCTTGCTCCTCGCCTGATGCGAGATTTAACCCGAGATAGGCGAAGCGTCGTGAAGCTTTACCGAGCTTGATGGCAGTTTTACTTGTTCAAGTTGATGTTGCTTTTTTGGAGAGTAGATCAAGGCTTGGGAGGCGTTTAATGGGTCACTGATCTTAATCGCCTACAATTTGAGTTGACACTTGACACACAATTTGTTTTGTAGGATCGCCGTATGAAGGAGGAATATTTTTCCTGGATATCGTGTTCCCCCCTGATTATCCTTTCAAACCGCCCATGGTAAGACCTCTAATTTATTGTTGGTATGTGATTCTTATGCGAGACGGTGGTCTGGTAAAGTGTCTGGGTGATCTTAATTCCCGTTTTCTCATAGAGACTTTTCTTATGTGTCCTAGTAGAACCTAAGCTCCAACTTCACACCTCCTCTCTGCTTGTTATGTACACCTTTCTATCTAATTTCTTGATTCCTGGGTCATGCACACTTTTTGAATGGACACGTTTTAAGGAATGAACGTCACACTCAGTTGTAGACTGGCTGCTGACGCACAAACTGGTCTAACAGAAAATTGAATGGCATTTCAAATCAGCTAGGGGGTAAATAGGGATGCAAATGGGCATGCCCACGAGCCCACATCTAGTTCCGCAAAATTTGAACTAAATTTGGCCCTCACGGGTACCCACTTGCATCCCTAGGTAATAGGGTCCTATTTTTTAATTTTATTGTTTCTCACTTTGGATCCTAAGTCTGTTCAATACTCTTCATGACAATTCTTTTTAGAACTAAATTGATTTAGTAAAATATTTTAAAAGAGTAATGCCCAAGATTTTCGACATAGAAAGGCAAATTACATTAAGCTGTCTGTCAAGAAGAGAATTCATCTAAATTGCCTCAAAAGGCAATTTTCGGCAGGGAAGCCTGTATATGTAGGCAAGGAGTAGAACTGATGAGAAAAGGATTCTATTAAAGCTAGCTTTCTTGAAACTAGTCTTCTCCTTCTAAAGGCATGTGTATACGTTCAAACGTGAAATATGATGGTTTACATCTTCTGATTACTATCTTGATAATTAATGATGAAGATGGTATTGGCCTCTGCAATCTTGCTGTTTTCTTAAACTCCCTCTATTCTTTTTTTTTTCTTGACGTCGGTATGCACAAATGTGAGCTAACCAATGTAAAGAAGAAAAAAGAATGGATATTATCTTTATTTTTGTTGTTTCAGCCACAAAGATGTTCCTTCTTTTCTGACATTAGTTTAGTAAATACTTCGCTAAAATAGAAAGATATCCAAAGAAATGCTTTTGTTCATCAGAAGCTTTACTACTGTAGCTTGTAAATTGACATCTCCTCTGTCATATTATTATTTACCTTCGCTTACAATATAAGAGAGATTGATCAATAATGAGAGGGCTCTAAAAGTCCACATAATCTTATTATTGAATACCATTGCCTTAACCAGAGCCACCACCGACACATTGTAGAGGATGCCAACACTACCACCATCGATTTGCTGTTATTACTTTTTGAGTTTTAATAGATATAACTTTGATGTTGGTTGAGATATGAGGGATCAGGAACAGCCAAACACCATTTTAGATCGCAGGAGAACGGTGCTTAACCTGCTTTCAACTATCACAGGCCCTACAGTGGAACACTGTAACTAACCGTACAAAAATGCAAGCTTTGAGAGTATGATTTAAGCAATTTATATGGTGTTCAAAAATATTAGAAGATCAAATGCATGTGTTCTTTGAAATATTGTTCTGTGAAGAGATTATATGAGACATATTAGTATGTGGAAGCATTCTCGAATTATATTAGCGTTCTGGTCAAATTGTTGAAATCTGAGGATGTTCTATTTAGATTGGGCAATTCAATTTCATAACTTTTGCTTGTGTGTTATGCTGTCAAGGTCACTTTCAAAACAAGGATTTATCACTGCAATGTTGACTCCACGGGTAAAGTGCATTTGGACATTCTGAAGGATGGCTGGAGTCCAGCTTTTACTATTTCAAAGGTGTTACTGGCTATCAAAGACATCATCTGCAATCCAGACCCATGTATGTTCTAATCATTCTCTCTATTACCTCTCATAAACAATCATAAATTCTGGTTCAAGTTAAATCTATCGTAGACAGTTTCTACTTCGCTTGACCCCTTGAAGGCCTTATATCATGATCGGTGTCTTTACCTGTGCAGACGCTCCGCTTATGATGAACATTGCACATCAGTATCTGACAGATAGAGCTAAACATGATGAAATAGCAGCTGAATGGACAATGAGGTTTGCAAGATAGGGAATTTCTATGTATATCTAAGCACAATGGAATATGGAAAGAATTAATCTTTAATGCGACCTGGGATGTTGGCAAAGTACCAATGTTTTGTGTCATAAAAGATGTACTTTATGTTTGAGCATTATTTGAGTGCTACTTTTAGTTGCAGCTGCCTTCTTTGATTTTTCACTTCAGCCAAAGTTGCATCGAGTAACTCTTTAGAAATCTTTTTTTTTCACTAATTGAAATTGATACTAGCTCCAAGTTGAGGTGCCGACTGCAACTATTAAAACCTTAATTTACTTTGGAATGCTTCGGTAACCAACTGTCATTAAAATTGCAATTGCACGTGTAGTCAATGTATGTGAAGCAATAAAAGTATGCTGTTCAAATCTTTCACTTGAAACCGAATTTTGCTGGCTATCATTCCTGGGTTGTTGTTGGGCATAGCTTCAGTTGCACAGGTATGTTCCTTTGGTTCCAGAACTTTGTCCCATTGCTACCCAATGAAGCATGAGTGGGGTTGTAAAGGCTGGTTCAGAACAAAGATATCAGATGCTTATGGCACAATAATGTTCAGTTGCCTGTGACTGCTAACTTGAATATTACTTAATGTAGGGATGAAAGCTACAGGGAGCTGATCTTAAAAATGACCAAACCAGACTTTACCTCTGAGATGGACATGTCACCAGTTGACTAGTTCCCAGTACGAAGTGCTCAATTAAGCACACCAGGCTACATATAACTCCTCCATCCCAGAGAAGATGCAAGCAACTCTTACTAGTGATTTTTCCCTTCAGACCACAGATAATGGCCACCGAGTTAGACATGAGCAAATCTCGTCGCTTCGACATTGCCATGTCGAGGCGAACTCGGCGATCGACAAACTTGATCGCTTGTTTTCAAGACCAGTATGCGCTACCGCTGTCAGAACACCGACACCAAGATGCCAAGCTGAAGACGTTGTTCCAGTGCCAAGATACAGAGCTACAGTTATTCCATCAATTTGAGGATGCAGGGCAGCAGACCCCATGTCTGTATGAAGATGAGGAGCTTGGGATTCCACGAGCTCCAGTGCAGTACGAAGCTGACAAGGAAAAGACACGAGGACAAAATAAAGATGAGCAAGAGAAGGAACCTTGGCAGTATCAAGATCATGAGCAGAAGAAACAAAAGCAGCATCAAGATGGAGAGAAGAAACAAGAGCAGTGTCTAGACAAGTTTCCCCAGAGATTCCAGTATGAGGTTGATAAAACATCAAAATTCCAAGGTGAAAAGCAAGCAACACCAAAGCAATATGAATATGATGGTGAGGAGAAGACACCAGAGCAGTACCAAGCACCTCAACAGTGCCATGAAGCAGATGAACTGGCATCAGAGAAGCATGAGGAGGAAGATGAAGAGCAGGATGCAGAGCAGGAGCCCTGCTGCGATATGGAGCAGGAGAGACCGGAGAAATTCCAAGGTGTGAAAAAATTAGCACCTCCACCATGTGCCATTGAAGGAGGGATGCCTCGGTTCTCTCTCCAAGAGCTGATTCAAGAGAAGCAGCTTCCTGTCAGAGAAGTAAAACTTACCAGCAAGTTGGCGAGGCACGGGGAGAACGTGGTTGCTGGTCATAAGGTTTCAGAATCAGGAGGAGCAACAGGCGGCACAACCCTGGCAATGGTGATACGGCGTCCTGAGGGAGGAAAGAAGTCGATGGGAGTAATACGCCGGTGCGTGAAGGCCTTGAACCAGATGATCAAGGCCAGGCATGGCTCCAAGAAGAACACAACTTTCTAAGGAAGTGCTGAGTCCATCTATCTGGAGTTTCTTAGCAGATTGCAGATCTCATAATATGCAGGCTTGTAGGAATCCACTAAGTTTTGGGAATGATGCAAAATGAGCAGAATCTGCCAAGAAACTCGAGCAACGCTGGGTCGTTTACATTCAGTTCTACGGGCTTTCTAGAGCAATAATCTTTAAATACGTGAAATCATGAAAATCATCGTTCTATGATATGTTGTATTTACCTGTTGATGTTCTATGCTATTTGGTCAATGATGTACTAGATGAAACATCAAAATGTCAAGATCAGGCTTCACTTGCTATCTTGACTTCCTTTGTAAAGTTTCTTATAGAAGCATGAAACTCGTTACGAAAGGAAATTTGTTTGGTTCTACCGACGCTTTCTCCCTGGTCAGCAGTAGTTTTGGTGCAGACTCCCTTTCTTTCCTTTTGAGAGACGTCCCTTTCCAGTTTGGTGTATGATCAGTGTTTGAGAATACAAGTCGATGCGCAAAAAGGAAAAGGATGTATCACATGGTGTGTCGTCACAAATCGCTTCTCCTTTTTATAATCTATCTCAATTTGCTTAATTTCAGTAGAGATATATTTTTCTGTCTAGAATTACCTCCATTCAACCTCTTTAAAAAGTCCGAATTTCTTGCATCTTGCATACTGTATACAATCCTTGGGTCCGTTTGGATCAGCTTCTTTCCACGGGCTGCGGCTGTGCGGCTGCACAAATCCAAGTCATTTTTACTGTAACAGTGATTTGAAACAGTAAAACGCGCAGCGCGGCGCAGTCAGAAGAAGCGCATCCGGACAAGCCTCATTATATTGTTAGGTTTCAACTACGTTTACTCTAATTTAGTTTGTATCTGAGAATAACATACATTTTACGAGAAGACAATTGGCTCAACCAAGAATACAAGTCGCATTTTATTGTGGCCCAATTTTAAGCTAATTCATCCAACTTTAAACCATTCACGTCGCATTCTTATGTACGGTGTACCTTTGATCTTGTCAATGCCCAAAACCCTCCGGTGCCACCACTTGCCTTTCTACCACTCTGTATCTTGCCTTTGAACCCTGCACCGACCGCAGGTCATTTTCATCACCACTAAGGTTGTGTCCAGAACATGAATCAAAGTTAGTCATTTTATACGGAAAATTATGATTTTATATTGTGCTCATTTTTAAGCAATTGAAATGAACAAACATGTTTCACTATTATAATTTTTGTTCTTCCAAACGTGCTAAAGCATTAGTCATTGCTGTTGCTGTCGTTGGTTATCGGTGCATTCGTTAGTCGATCTACGGCTGCAGCTACAGTTATGTACAGTAAACTATGAGAAACGAGTGCAAATTCTCGGCTGTTGAGTGTAAAATGTAGAAAGATGTAGCTAATGCTACAGTAAAAGAGGGGAGAATGAACAATTTTCAGCTGTGACACTGTAACACAGTACAACACCTACAGTACTCTAATTGACTGCTCACAAATTCTGCACTGTTTACTTCTACTGTAGCAATAAATTTGTGCCATCCGATTTTGACCCAACGGTCTAGATTGCATCCAAATGCCATGCTACAGTGACAGTTTTGCCTCTACGGAGAGGATGTCAATCCATGAGAAACAGTTGCAGCGGCAATGAGAACTTTTTTGCTAAAGCTCTTAGCTCTTGATTTTTGAATTCATTTCTGATTCTGCTGTGAAGTGATTCTGTAACTGCAAGTGATTCTTTTTATTAATTTTTTAGATAAACTCTTATATTCAAAACAGAGAATCACTTTATAAAATAAAAAAAACTACTTTTTTTAGCTCTCTGCGCTTTAGTTGATTTTAAAAAATAACTTTACGAAATCAGACAAAAATTACACAGCGATTGGCAAAACTTTTCTGATTTGAGCTGAAAGCTCCGCAAAAAAAGCCTTAAAACATGGTGGTATCCGAACATCCTATATTTATTATGGTTTCAGTGGACCCTGGTTTTCCATTCGAGAATTGGTGCCCATTTGTTTGCGCAGATCGGTCGGCCTGGCCGGACGCCTGCCGATGATAGTAGGAGTAGAACCCTGCCTGCCTACATGGCGGCGCCCAACGGCCCAATGCCGAGTCCGCTCCTGATTTTTATCAGGTCGCAGGCGAGTGTCCGGCCACGTCAGCGCTATCCCGCTTGCCAGAGGCAGACGACTAGATTCTCCGCGCCGCGTGGCACGAGGCCACCCGCGCGAAATCTGATCACGGATAAGCCAGCGCGCTCCGGTTCGCGCGCACCGAGATCCCTTAAACCGCCGCGCGCCACACACGCCGTCGCCCCGTCACCACACAGCCCGCGTTCGCACGATGGCGCTGGTCTCCGCCTCCTCGTCCTCCACCACCGCCGTCGCGGCGGCGCTCCCCAGGAGCGGGCTGCGCGCGCCGTCATTCCTCGGCGGCAGCAGGCTGCCGGCGGCGCGGGCGTCGTTCGCCGTGCGCGCCGCGGCGGACCCCGACAGGCCCATTTGGTTCCCCGGCAGCACCCCTCCACCGTGGCTCGATGGCAGGTCGTTCTTGGAGACTTTGCACTCCGTTTCATTGCTCAGCTAGCTGCTTGGGTGAGTGTGACTGACTGACAGAGTTGGTGCCGTTGTTTCTTCTTGATGCCGCAGCCTCCCCGGCGACTTCGGCTTTGATCCATGGGGCCTCGGTGAGTTCGGATCATCGACAGACAGATCAACCCTTTCTCTTGTGCTTACAAGCAATCTTTGAGTGATAGTTAACTGTCCATGTGCGCGCGCGGCTGCAGGATCGGACCCGGAGAGCTTGCGGTGGAACGTGCAGGCGGAGCTGGTGCACTGCCGGTGGGCGATGCTCGGCGCAGCCGGCATCTTCATCCCGGAGTTCCTGACCAAGATCGGCATCCTCAACACGCCCTTCTGGTACACCGCCGGCGAGCAGGAGTACTTCACCGACACCACGACCCTCTTCATCATCGAGCTCATCCTCATCGGCTGGGCGGAGGGCCGTCGCTGGGCTGACATCATCAAGCCCGGGAGCGTCAACACCGACCCCATCTTCCCCAACAACAAGCTCACCGGCACCGATGTCGGGTACGCGCGTCGATCTTCGCCAAGAAAATATTTTTCAAAGACTCATCCACCAACGGCTAGCTAACGATTAAGTTACCTGTGTGTTGGAAACTGACGTAAATGAAGGTACCCGGGCGGCCTGTGGTTTGACCCGCTCGGCTGGGGCAGCGGCTCACCGGACAAGATCAAGGAGCTGCGCACCAAGGAGATCAAGAACGGCCGCCTCGCCATGCTCGCCGTCATGGGCGCCTGGTTCCAGGCTGAGTACACCGGCACCGGCCCCATCGACAACCTCTTCGCCCACCTCGCCGACCCCGGACATAACACCATCTTCCAGGTCCTCCGAATCCATCGCCACTGCACATGCATTTGACGCCTTCGATACACAAGATTACTGATCATCAGTTAACTTTGTGATTTTGATCAGGCCTTCAGCCCCAAATGAGGACTTGGAGTTAGTGACCTGAGGAGGAATGCTACCAAGCATGCATGGGGAGGAAGGGAGTGCTGATTTTGTTGGAGGGATTTGACTGAATCTGTGGTTTTGTGGAGCAATGCATGCCTGTTGCTCGTGTACTTGTACTTTGGAGTGACCGATGTAAAAATGTCACACTCAGTAGAAGTAATGTTGTCTCTTCACTGAATCGTTGATTCGTGTACTAAGTAGTTCTGATGATGATACACACATGCACGAAACATGTAACTGATGAATTTAAACAAGATACACAAATAATCTAGACATCAATGAACCTGGAAGCTAAATCTAGACGCAATGAATCAGGATGAATTGGTCCTTTGTTGTACATGGTTCCGATCCAAAGCATCATTTCATCATAAAGGTGAAGAAATATTTGAATTATGCAAAGACTGGAGCAATTTTTGCAACAAACCTGGAAATTGCGTGTATCCCAAAATAATTCTGCAACTTGTTCAAAAAAAAAAAGACTGGAGAGAGCTTTGAAATATCACTACCAATTTGCATTGATGATCTAGTTTTTAGAAAATGGTTTTCCTAGGCAATAAATTGACAAGAAAATATGCTTCTCAAGAGCAAGAGTAAAAAAAGATCAAGGCATGAAATTGTCATATGCTGATAGCTTCTGAGAAGTTGAATGTTTTGAAAGGTGTTGCTGAAAGAGCTGGTGTTTTTT
>BCLF01000008.1:4369625-4397640 GCA_001602275.1 Zoysia japonica | reverse complement strand
TCTTTGAGGTCGAAAGAGCTGTTAACTAGGGTTATAGAACAGGTGATGTAATCAGAGGCGGGCTCCAGACAACATTCAGGCCCATTAGGAATGTGGCCCACAGAGCACGAACAAATTCAGTTCTTGCAACTGAGGTGGAGAATGGAGCCCTTGCCCATGTAGCCCAAAAGGCGCACTTTGGATGCCAGTATATGTCACACCGGAGTGGTTTGTTTAAAACAAAAGCACTATCAGTTGGACTGGTTGGATGTCAATCATGGAACTCTAATTGAAAACCATGAAAGCGAATCTGATACAAACAAATGAAGGTAAGGAGTATTTTTTTATTTCGAGTTTTATAATTACCAAAAAAATGTTCACACTAAATGAAGTCAATATTTTGAAACCGGAGGCAGGTAGTATTCGTAAAAAAAATTATTAGGAGCGCAATTTAGTGAAAATGAAAATAATGGTCACGGCGAAATTTCTTGGTCAAACATGCCACAATGTGCAAATAGCGAAATACTCAGGGACCTAACACGAAGTTTTGATCCCAACTTCCCCTGCAACTGCAAGGGCGGATCGCAATTCGCAAGAGACCCAAGTCACCGAACACAAAGGAAGGGAAGCGGAAGCATCCCAAAACCTGACACAAATCAAATCGAGTGGGGAAGGGGGAGGAGAGAAAAGAGCGCCGCCGCCGTCCGTCTCCAGCACCACGCCATGGCCGCCACCCGCCGCGCGTGGCACCTGCTGGGGTCCGCCGCCTCCCGCCTCCTCCACGCGCGGGGTTTCGCTGCGGCCGCGCCGTCGCCGGCGGTGTTCGTCGACAAGAGCACCCGTGTGATCTGCCAGGGCATCACCGGGAAAAACGGCACCTTCCACACCGAGCAGGCCATCGAGTACGGTACCAACATGGTATGTCCCGCCCGCCCTCACCTCGATCTCTCTCTGGCGCCTCTATCGATCCGGACACCGTTCCATTCCGCGCGATTTGTAGGGTTTTATTGGGCATGTGCTGTGCGATCTAGTGGGCGTGCGAAGTCCGATCTCCATTCTATCGGGTTTTGCGGTTTCATTTCTAGAGGCCATGTGTTACATTCCGATTCAGAATGGAAGAGACGAACGGTGTTGGTGTATCGAGGCAAAATGTGGTCTTGCCTCCTTATTTATGTGGGCTGAAATCGCGTTTCAACTCTAATTCATAATATGTTTTTTAAGCCTGTTTTGTAATACGTTGCTTTCTTGATGTTTTTCATTTGTGTAATAGCTTCTACTCAGACGTGACAAGGTGCAGACCTACACAATGATCGGGGGCAGAGAGTATCTGAAATGAAATCGGACTAGCTGCAATCTCCCCTATCCAATGCCACATGCGCCCACACCCAAACCCACATTTGCTAACCCCATATGCTAGTTCCTACACAAACTGTCTTAGATAATGACGCTGCTGTTCCCCCAAGCTCTAGTACAGTAAATTGTTGACTTCTTATATAACCGTGAGTGATTCCTTCTGTTCTATTATTTGATTGCATTTCACTTAATTAAATTTCATTTTGTTCTAACAGGTGGGTGGAGTGACTCCCAAGAAAGGTGGAACCGAACATTTAGGACTCCCAGTGTTTAACTCTGTAGCGGAAGCTAAGGCTGAAACAAAAGCAAACGCTTCTGTTATATATGTTCCACCACCATTTGCTGCTGCTGCAATCATGGAGGCAATGGAGGCTGAGCTCGACCTTGTTGTCTGCATTACAGAAGGAATCCCACAACATGACATGGTAAATTTGAGCATGGATATTATAATAACTTATTCTGCTATCTGAGACTCAGCATGAAATTTTCTCAGCGCCATATACTTCATGCCTTACTGTACAAAACTAGATGTTTTGGTAAAAGCATTCCAAGTAGTCATATTATATAGTCATCTTATTTATGGTGACATCTATTTGGTAGTTCATATCAGCAGGATGAGGTTTTATTGTTTCTCCTATATTTTATGCTGGTAATAATTATCCAAATGATATGGATTGTTTTTACTAACATGATCCATTCAGTAGTTTGCTTGATACATTTTCTCTTCATATTGGTCTTTGCTCAATGTGGTAATCATCATAATGTTTCCATTGTGAATTTCAGGTGAAAGTCAAAGCTGCTCTAAACAAGCAATCAAAAACTCGGTTGATTGGTCCGAACTGCCCTGGTATCATTAAGCCTGGTGAATGTAAAATTGGCATCATGCCTGGTTACATTCACAAGCCAGGGCGTGTTGGAATAGTATCTCGGTCTGGTACCTTGACATATGAAGCAGTATGTCTGATACTGATTTACAATTTGGACACTAGGAAATCATAGACTTTATTTGACTTGGCTGCAATTTGATTTCATGGACAGGTGTTTCAAACAACAGCTGTAGGATTGGGGCAGTCAACTTGTGTAGGCATTGGTGGTGATCCCTTTAATGGGACTAATTTTGTTGATTGTCTTGAAAAGTTTGTCAATGATCCTCAGACAGAAGGTACACTTTCTATGGTGGCTCTAAATTTGTTTATGCAAGCTCACTTCTTTATTCCATTTAGTTGTCAGATGTCCAAATTTCTCATGATATCTCATATTGTATCCTAGGTTCGCTATTATGCATTGTTCTTAATGATAAACATGATTATGTTCCATGTAGGTATTGTTCTCATTGGAGAAATTGGAGGTACCGCGGAGGAGGATGCTGCAGCCTTTATCCAGGTAAGAGCTTGTTGGGATCTGCACTAGTTTGGATAGCTTTCCCTATTTTACATGTGTTCATGTATTGATTTTACATATCGTGACATCCCCTGCCTCTTGAACCCACTACTCAAAAGCACCTAATTGCTACGTATGATCATTCACACCTTTTTTGGGGTTCTATACTGCAGTTCAAGCATGATTGTAATTGAAAAGCTATTGTGTTTTTCAAATGCTTAGAGCTGGAGGATCTTGTATTTGATCACGTATCTTTCTAACAGATTAAATCTGAGCTATTTTTTAAGGAAGCTCCAGGGGTTATCTGATCATATGCTTTTCTCTATTACTAATTATAAAGTGCTTCTGTGTGCAATGTTTCTGAAAAATTACAAAAGTATCGTTTAGGACATTTTGTTGAGCTATTATATCATGTCCATGAGTTTTGATCTAGCTTATATTATTCAGCTTTAGACATTGGATGTAGCTTTTAGACAATTACAAACTAACATCAAACCCTTATAAGCTACCCTTGACTTTCATCCTCTGAATGAATGAGCTTGTGCCTATACAAGAATTTCAAAACTAAGCTAGGTGCCTGGGCCTTGGTCCAGGTTCATCATATACTCTCCCCGCAACCATGCACTTAAGCCAGTCCACAGCCCCCAAACGATTGTCTTCGCAATATGCATTTTGGCTCTGGCATGGGTTTAGTGCTATTGAAATGCTAAGTGCAATCACATTTATTAACAGCTGCCATCAATAATTTGGTCACATGGCATGGCATTGATTTACATGAGGCTATTTGGTTAGACCAAAAGTAAAAGAAAATAGTTTCGTGCATTCTTGATGTGGTAAAGGGATAGTTTATTGTTATGCTGCAAATGCTCTATTTTTATAGGATTGTATGTGTAGTTGTATGGTTACTGGAACATTTCTTTTGATTAGTGCTGAATAAAATGAACATTTCTTGTTAACTGACTTGTGCAAATTTTGCAGGAGAGCAAAACACAAAAGCCTGTCGTCGCATTCATTGCTGGACTTACAGCACCTCCAGGCCGCCGCATGGGCCACGCAGGAGGTACCATTTTATCAATACCTTTTTTTCTACTTTCTTGTACCATTCATGCTTTTACTAAGTGGTAGTATTTACCCTCCATTCAGTTGTATGATATTTAGAATTATTAGTTGAAGGAATGATCCTTTCTTGAGGAATCGTTTTAGATATATAATTAACTCATAAACATCAACTCCTTGCAACCTGTTTGATTTTAGTATCAGACAAGGATAGATGGGAATTCGCTCACAAACACATTATAATTGCAAGAATTTACACTGTTCTGTTACTTCTCACGGCAATCATTTCTGGAGCTGTTCTGTTACTGCTGTAACATCATCAAAATCATTGGACAATCTGGTTTACTTTCTGAATAGTTTCTTCAACCATCAACACATGGTTGCATACTTCAGAGTTTTTTCATAAATTTGTTGATAGTATAGAAAATAAATTGTACTAACTCTTAATAAAGGGCATCCTGGTGCCTGTAGCTCCTACTTGGGCATGGTCCGACCACTTTGGGTCTTTTATACAGAGTCTTCCCTCGCATTTCTGCAATGCATTTCTGCAAGAGGCTGTTTACAGGACTCGAACCCATGACCTCATACCACTGCACCACAGCTCTCCCTTCTTGCACCAACTTTTAAATCTACAAAAATTTATCGTCATTATTAGTACATTACTTGTTCTAACCTACTGTCGTTCTTTTGTTATGATGCAGCAATTGTGTCAGGGGGGAAGGGTACGGCCCAAGACAAGATCAAGGCGCTCAAAGAGGCTGGTGTCACTGTCGTTGAGTCTCCAGCGAAGATAGGTTCTAAAATGTTTGAAATTTTCAAGGAGCGTGGAATGGTAGAGTAGAGAGAAGAAATGGTACAGTAGAGAAACATTGGAAAATCCTCTTTTTTTGTGCTCGTGTTGTGGTAGCGAGCAATTCCTTGGTAGGCCATGTTGGTGGCTGCAAAACAAAACTGCTTCTGCTATTTTTCCCTTTCTTTCCTCAAATGTGAAGATGCCTGCTCATCTTCTGGTCGCCTTTCCATGTGCTTATTTCAATAAGACATTCACTGAGTTGTGGACGTGCTCTTTTAGTTTGAATTGATGTGGATACCTACGATGCTTTCATCCTTGGCAAAATATTTGCATTGCATGTCTCGACTCTTCAGTGCGCCTTGTGTTATATCAATTTTGTTATTTCTGCCTGTTTGCAATTGTTATCAAATTTAAGTGGCACACCAGGGCACTTGTGGACAGCGTCCACTGAGCGCCGTACAGGGTTAAAGCGGATTTTTTCACCTTCACAGTTCTCCAAGGATCGGGTAGTCGTTGGATTACGTTCATCTATGGCATAAAGATCAGAGACGAGTTTTTTGTTATGAGATTTTTTTTGTCAGTGATAAAAACAAAAAGCCCCCGCATAACGGGGAACGGGACTTCCGATTATCCCCTACAGGGTGGGGTGACCCGGCGTTGGCAAGGAGGCATGAAAGGGGGCGCCTACACGACGCCGCGACGCCATCGATCACTCGACGGGGTGGCCCTCTTGCTCAATTCAATGTCATTATACGACAGAATGTCAGTGTACTACAGACTTCACAATGTTCTCCACAATTCAATATGTTAAACAAAGGTCCTCTTGCTCAATTGTTGCACCAGTCCGTAACACGACACATTAGACAATGAGCTTGGGTATTACCGTAATACAGATCTCGGCCCCACTAGTGGATCCTATAGAATTGATTTGGATTCTTCTGAATGTTACTCTTCCAACTGCAACAGTTTCTTATTCTTAAAGATCAGTGGATGAGGTTATATTTTATCTTTCAAGCATCATATTTTTACATTTTTTTTCTGTTTTGTTCTCCAACAGGTCCAGGTAAAAGAGAAACAAACGACATCATTTTCTTAAGACTACATACAATTCATGGTGTCCTAGATTTGCTGCTCCCAAGATAACGTTGTTATCTTCTAGAGAACTTTGATATGAGATAGACAACGAAGAAGCAGAATAGAGCAAAGAGGACGACATGGAGAACATGATTTGAGCCCTGCTGAATGATGCTCTTGTTCATCCTTCGCATGTTGTTCTTCACGCCAGCCTGAGCTTTTGCGAGGGTCATTTGCTGGAGATTCACAGATGATATAGTAAGAGTGTAACTAGGAGATATATTGTAAGAGACAAAAGTTAAGGTTTGCTATTGCTGTTGGAAAGGTAATAATATTATCAAAAAGTAAGATCCAATCAAAGACAATAAGAAAATCCTTAGGAGTCTGCTAGAGTTCATCAAAGGGTCCTTCCAAGTCAATGAAATAAGTTATAATTGACATCATACTGTCATAGTATAAAAATTACTGTATTTATTTATTTTGCATGTGGAAGCAGATTATCATATGATAGGGGAAAATGTTCTGGAAACTACTATATGAATACTAAACTGGAGAAGGTACGTGTAAATAGACAGAATAAAACCGAAATCAAGGAGAAAATACACAGCAGATGCCTATATGGATGGTTAAGACATAACCTAGAGGCTACCATAAATAATACCATTGACAGTGAAATACAAAGAATCCACAATAATAATAAGAATGAAGGGAAAAGTACCAATTGATTAAGGAATTCATTCTGGAACTTGGCTTCAGAACTTATCTCCTGCGCCACCTGGAGATAAAATTTATTAAATATCAAAATTTGGATTCCAGAAATGAGCATAAAGTCCAATATCAGTGATTGCTATCATAAACGAGTCTAAGAAACAGCTAACAAGGAACAATAAAAAACATGAACAATCACAAAGTGAAGGCTTAGTATTTAATAAGAAAACCATATGCAGTATATTTGAAAATATTCATAAGGTTGGTTCGATGGGATGATAACCAGCCATTGACTAATCCTAAATGTGAGGGAGCTTGCAACAGGAAGACCCTGAGGAATAATACATGAATTATTCAATGGAATCACTTGGATATGAAGGTTGAATTGGATGAATGAACACTCAACATATCCAAGACAGTTGAAATAAATAATATCTATGCAGTAGAGAATCTAATAATATAGTGGCAGCAATCAAGAAGGATACTGCATTTCTAATTCACAGACAGAACCATGCAATAGAACCATACAACATCATTTAGTTAAAGAAAGGATCCAAAGCAGATCACAATCACAAGACCATAATGCACCAAGTAATATATTCCCAAACACCCCAGGCAACATCAGTTTTCAAATGTGCACCCAAATAAAAAACTGACAGATCAACATTAACACAACTGTACTAAATAAGTAGCATCCTTTGGAAGTTGAAACATATCGAGTTTTTTTTTTGTACCTGTAGAATTTAAACTGTTTACCATACCAATAGAAAATCATTGCGGGTACCATGAGCTAGCAATTCAGGAATACCACCAGGGAAACTTTTACGAATTATCTTTTGGAACGCTGACAGCAAGTCATACCAAAGTTGGTTCTAATTCAAGTTCCAGCTGAAGTAACTTTAGCCACACTGCTAGATGCAGCAAGACAAAGCGCTAATTTACAGTTCAAATTACATGTCAAACTCGCATTGATACGATCTACTACGGAATATATCTGGCGTCACAGCATGCAAAATCCACAGTGCACATGTAACTAGCTGCACACAACCTGTAGACTTTCTAGGTTTCAAGTCGAGGCAACCATAACTCGATGGAAAACCAAGCATACCACGTCACTAGAATCATGTAGTAGAGAGACTAAGGAGGATCTTTACCCCTTTCAGCATGCGGACCCTCGAGTGCAGCCCGTCGATCTCCTCGTCGAGGTCCCCATGAACCGGATCGATCCGCAGCTGGATCTCGTCCGAGCCCGCCGCCGCGTTCCTGCAACCCCGTGAGAAGACAAATTGGTCAGGGGCTCCGATTCAGTTTCTCCACACGAATCGACGGAGACCACGAATCGGACCAGAGGTGGCGAAGCTGGTGCGGTTTACCTGGATCGGAGGGGCCCGGAGCCGTACATCGGGTGCGCCATCGCGGGTGTGCGCACGAGGGAAGAGGCGCGTGGGGTTTGCGCCGCGCCTGTTGCTAAGCGGCCAAGTATCCTCACTCGAAGGCGGGTGGGGAGGACGAGGCGGGCGGCGCGGCGTGCCGGCGACGAGACCTAGAGAGGAGGGTGACGCCGCGGGGAAGGATCGAGGAACGCAGAGAGGACTGGACGAGGACGAGGAAAAGAAAAAAAAAAAGGATTTCCGCAAAATTTTTCCCCTGACATCAGGCCCATGCAGTTATTTACACTGTCACCGAGGACCAGACTATCAGCTGAGTTTTTTTGGATACGGCCTACTCAACGTCCAAATTTGCAGTCCAGTCCTTTTTTTTTGCGAGAATAAAGCCAGCCTCCAAAATTAGCGTCCAAGTTTCTAGGCCCAACACAACTAGTAGTACATTTTTTCCCTTTTTTTTTTGCGAGGATGAGACCAACCTCCAAGAACTGTACTCCGTGCGAATTACTGTATTCACAAAAAATAATCACGATCCGACCTCGCCGCACCAGGCCCAAGCACCACAAGCATTTTTGTTGCTAAGATTTCGCTAATCGCTAGTTACTAGTTTGCATCGCCAAGCTCTTCGCTCCAACGCCGCAGGAAATAAAAATGAGGTCTGAGTGGATGTTTCAAATACTCCAAAATTTCTATAAAATTTTCTCAAAGAAAACTTTCCTTCACTTTTCCTATGCTCGAATATTACATTTCTCAAAGGGTGCTACAGTAAATCCTACAGGAATGAGACTTACAAATTTTTTCTATGAAAATCTTTTGATGCAAAGGAGATTTGATTTGCTGGCTCTCTGCTCCAAGAAGATGCACCATTTGTTGCTTCACCACAACCACACCAAAGTTACCCCGATACCTTGTGGCTATGGTGGATATGGAGGCCACAAGCTGTCCCTCGCCCCCCCCCCCCCCCCCCCCCCCCCCCCCCCCCGGGTCCACATGATCCACCCGATTGTTGTGACACCGGACGTTACTATCATAGCATAGGAGACTTAAGAGTACCTTCGTTCACCGCAATCACAACACAGTAAAACAAGTTCTTAAAAAAAAACAACACAGTAAACAAGAAAGCGAGAGTTATACGAGGTTATCACCCACACCCAATGGCCAGATTTCTATTCCCACCCATTCTGGATTGATTTTCCGACTCGGCAACACGGCCTCGCCTCTCGCCTTCACCCTGTCCCTGTTGTCCCGTTTCCATTTCGACGGTCGCCTCCCCAACCCCGCAGAATATCATGATCGCGTAGCGTCACCGTCGCGGCACCGTAGACGCCCATGCAAACGTACTTACGTACTCTCATTTTTAAAAAATTGACATCGCTGTTTATTTTTATTATCAATTTGATCATTAATTTTATTTAAAAAATTTATTCGAATATATAAAATTTTAAGTTGTAATTTAAATAACTCTAATAATAAATCAAATTATATCAAAATATATAAAATTTATTAAAAAATTTAAATAAAACGAATGGTTAAAATTGAATTTAAAAGTTAAAGACGACATCATTAAAAAACGAAGAGCATGTGTATACGTATTCTCCTCGCTGACTTTACCGAAGCCATTTTTTTCAGTACTGGTACAGACAAACAGAGCAACGTATCCCCAGCTTCCGCGGAGTCGTTATCCCGTCAGGTTCATCCGTAATTTAGATCGCACGGTACCGACTCCCGGCTCGCACGACAGGACGACAGGATGCAACCGTTTCGTTTTTTACAGCGCGCACGTCACTGCCCGTTTTTAAAACCCGAAAGTCTTCGCTATTACCTGTCCCGGTGACGGCGAAGGAAAAATTTGTGTCGCTCTCGCGACCAGCCACCGGGGACGGACAGACGCCGTTGGCACGCCGCTCTTGCTGAGCTGACGTGCCGCGACTGCACCACCACGTTGAAGGCCCGCACGAAGCACACCACCACCGCCTCGAAAGTCGAAACCCAATCCAGCACCGGGTCTTCTCGTTCGCCTCCTCCTCCACCCCAAGGACCCCAAGTCCCCAACTTCTCCCCGCTCCCACCACAGCCGCGTCACACCTCGATGCCCTCTGCTCGGCATCCTGGATAGCGTGATCGCGCTTGTCCTTCATCGTTCCCCTGAGAAGGTTTCTTCGAGCCGAGACGTTGCCTGACGAGACCGCCGGGGCGGGCGCCCACTTTCGTCCCGGCGAATTCATCCAGTGCCCCCAATTCCGAGCATCGCGTGGTGAGTTCTCTCCCAAACTCTATTACAGTACGAAAAAAGAAACGAAAGACTCTTTTTTTGCCCTTGCTGTTCATATCACACGGGGAAAAAAATGGCTCGTGTGCCCGAGCCAGCCCATCAAAACACACCGCTGCATGTCTTTGTATACTTCGGTTGACCGCGCCGCTGCATATCTTTGTATACGGTCGCGTGTACCGCCTCCCGGGTGGCCGACACCGTCCAACGGCCAACACAACGCCCCCGGTCGTGTCCTCCTCTCCGATAGACTAAGGTTTCAAAATCTATTTTATTGTGGGAGATGGTAGACAAGGTTAAGTTACCCATTAAGCCGTTGAAATTGGTGCTCGGCAGATTCCCATTAACCATGAAAACCACTAAAACAGACTGATTTACCAGCTAAAATTGAAATTTTGAACCATATAGCTGATCATTTACGGATGTATGTATGGCAGAAACTTAAAGTCTGTTCACCCACAATTTACCAACACGACTTTTTTGGTTTTTGAATTTTCAAAAAAAAAACTAGCTATCTCAAAGAAATATTATCTCGCCTGCTAGAGTTGAAAAATGACTATTTTAGGGCCAATACAGAAATTCTCTCAAATAAATATTATCTCACCACCGGCTTGGCCGACCTAGGATTTTATGAAAAGGTATGTCCCTAAAAATTTTGTTCATCCTTGGGTAAACCATTTACCAATTTATTAAGTAATTGTGAAATTAAAAGCATAATTTTTGTATACAGGTATTAAATATCATGATAAGTTTTTTCAACAAAATACATTATAAATAATTAAAATGCAATACTGATAGTTTGAAATGTGGACATATGAGAGACTTAATTACAATACTACGTATTCGATATTTTAGCCGCGACATGAGTGTCTCGATAATTAAGAGGCGGAGGCAAGGGGGGGGGGGGGGGGAGCAGCTAGCAGAATTTACGTAATCAGAGGGAGATTTAGTGCTCTTTGTATTCGATATAGTCTAATATATGAAAGACTCGAGATTTAGCCTGATTCAGCTGCTGCAGAGACCTAACACTCTATGTCCAAGACTGGATGGATCGTATGAACTCGAAAATAGAAGTACAATGACGGAAAGGTTTTGGCGCGAGCAAAAACCCTAGCACGTGGATGTATGTGTTGTGGCTCGTTGAATCTCGTCGTCTAAGATCCTCGGTACCCCTTTATACAGGGTCGAATCGGGGTTACAAATTTGGCGCCTACAAAACTAAGTGGCCCTCTAATGGGTGGAGTTACAGTCTTCGACGAAGCTGATCCTCTGACGCCCGCTGGCACCGAAGCAGGTTGTCGGTGTCCTTTGATCGTCTTTCGTCCAATCGTAAGGGATAAAGACACTTCGCCGTTTAGCTTTACTGTTAGCCAAAAAGCTTTGCCCGCCGCCGAAATGCTTTACCTCCTCTTGCATCACTTTACCCGTCGGTAGAGTTGCTTTATCTCCTGCTGTACGTCGTTAAGAATCTCTGTATTTATCAGAAGTTGACCGCTAAGGCGGTGGCCGACCCCTGTGGGTTGAGCGGGAGTATTGGCCCCCAATCACCGATCGGTTTTGTCGTGGTGCGGCCTGACCCTTTTGGTGATCGGGCCGTCGTCTTTGGGTGGCCCCTACCTTAGGGGATCGGAAAGTCTCTTTGTAGTTTGGTGTGATGAAGTCTTCCGCTGACTGTAGGTTGGGCCGTGGGCTGCGGGTTACGGCCGCATCTTCCTATTCACTCCGGGTTTGTAGGTACCAGAGGTACATAATCCAGACAAATATATTTTCGAACTTTCACCATATAACTTAGTGTAAAATTTTATTTTGACCCCCTCTATCAAGACAAATATACAGCTCTTTGACCCCTCCCATTCTCAATTTCTGGCTCCGCTCGTCTCGATTATATCATGCACATCCAACTTCAAAGAAAATATATCGCTCAATGAAAAATGTCTGAATAGTTCTATGAAAATATTTATATCAGCACGATGCGATCTTGATCGCTTAGATAACTTCGGAATAGTGAGATCAGGGGTGAAGGAGAATACAGGGACAGGGCACTGGGCACCTAGGCACCGGCAGCAGCACAAATTGGCGCTGGCGACACACGCCCGGGACGCGACCTCGACGAGCGACAAGGCAGCGGATCCTGCGATCAAGCTACTACGTCCGGTTTAATTGGGAGACCATCCCCGCCTCTTAATCACTCATACGTCCGCGTGCCAAATCACTCGTATTTTGCCCTTTTTTAATCGCTAGCAACGGCTCCGTTGCCTTTTTCTAATCACGCGGCTGTCAGCATGTCTAATTGCTCTGTCCATTGCCTTTTTAGTCGCTCACAAGTGCTAATATTTGGCTCCCCGTAGGTCCGCAGCCGGCGGCTTACGGGGAGGGACGTCGTCGAGTCGTTGGCTTGGCACGCTGCTGCTGCTGAGCGTTGACGTTCCACGACAATGGCGCGTGACGGCGTCCCACCCACCTCGATGCCCTCTGCTCGGCATCCTTATATAGCGTTGATCGCGCTTGTCCATCATCGTTCCCCGCACAAGATTTCTTCGAGCCGAGACCGTGCCCAAGCGAGACCGCCGGGGCGCTCACCTTCGTCTCTCTCGGCGTATTCATCCGGAGAGGCGGAGACCCGTTCCGAGCATCGCGTGGTGACTGGTGAAAGTGGTGAGTTCGCTCCCAAACTCTGTTTGCCTCTGGCTGGTTCGTTGAGGCGGCCGGTTGTTGGTGTTGGTGGTTGATCGTGGAATTTCAGTTGAGGTTGTCTCGCGCTGTTTGATCTGTCGTCTACATGAGTTCTGGTGCTTGTACTGTGCCGTCACGCGTGCACCGTTCTCTCCTTTGACGAACCTTCGGCAGAACAGGTAACGGAAGCCGTTTCTATGGACTAGTACTAGTCCCAGAGGACTCCGCCGCAAGTCATCGTTAAGCAACCGCAACACAAAGATACACGCCGCCTATTCATTAAGACCTCCGTGGCTCCCATTTGGCCATTTGCATGCAGAGTATCTTGAGCCGTTCAGACATGGCGAATCGTCCGTCGCCACCGAGCACGCCGCACCAGCGGGTCTGCTCTGCGACAACCTGCACGCGTCCAACTCCTCTTGCGCTCCCTCGGCCACACCGCTACTGCGCTTTCCAAGACGGGCAGGGGCGGCGGCTGACGCGACGCGCGGAATCCGCGCCATCAAGCTGGGCATGAGATTTTGATATCCTTTCGGTCGTCGTCCGTACCGGTGGCATCGGCGCAGGGCCCACCCGCCAGACCTCACCCCCGCGCGCGCCCGGGCGGCCCCCTCAACCTCCTCTGTCCGACTATTCCGCGCAGAGATTCCGTCCAGATTCCCCTCTTCTCGGTTGCGGACCCGTCTTACCCGGCCGCGCGCCCGCTCCCGTCCTGCCGTCCACGCGACGTCCCCCACTCCTCTCCCCTTGCCTTCGCTCGCCCTCGGGCTCCCCGCTACCCCCCGATCCTCGCATAGGAAAACTCGGCGAGTTCTCACGCCAAGCGGCGCCGACGGTGCACCCTCCCTACCCCGTCTCTGCGGCTGCAGGTGAGCTGTCTCTGTTCCGTCAGTTCGCTCCGAGGTTATTGGAAGGGATGTTGGTCGAGCTTCTGCGTCTGCCAATCGATCGCCATGGAATTCAAGCTGCGGTTGGGAATTGGGATTGTCAGGCGTGGACGGGGCTGCCGGTGCGAGTTCCTCTGCGATCGGGTCGGGGTAGGAGATATCTCGTCGAGAGATATTTTCTTGCGTGCAATTTGGTTTAGGGTCTGGGGAAGTGGGCGGCTGTTAACGTTGAACGGACCTGGTCCTCGTCCCAAAAGACATGGCCTTTTATTAGAGGATTTTTTTGCGGTTCCTGTGGACCTGGTGCTGCACAGGAGTTGATCATTTAATTAGCGACTCATTAATGAAGGTTGATAGCTACTCCCTCCGTTCTTTAATTGATGTCGCTGTTGATTTTTAAATTCAATTTTGACCATTCGTCTTATTCAAATTTTTTTGATAAATTTCATATATTTTGATATAAGTTGATTTATCATTAGAGTTATTTGAATCACAACTTAAAATTTTACACATTCGAGTAATTTTTTTGAATAAGACGAATGGTCAAAGTTGAATTTAAAAATCGACAGCGACATCAATTAAAAAATGGAGAGAGTATATTTGAGTGCGTAGTTGCCTTAATAGTATGGAGAAATCCTGCGAAAGGGCCTTCAGCCTAGTGGTTGAGGCGCCTCAGTAGCACCCCTCAGGTCCTGAGTTCGATTCTCGGTGGGAGCGAATTTTAGGATGAGGGTAAAAAAATCCCCTTGTCTGTCCCATGCCAAAGCACAGGTCTAAGTCTAAGGACCGGCCCAGGTCGTTGGTCGTTCTCACACGGGCTACGGTGCTGCTGTGTAAGGGTGGGGCAGGGGTTCGGGGGTTTTCTCAACCTGTGTGAGAAGGTCTTCTTCTTAATATAATGCCGCGGGGCGGTCTTACCCCCGCAGGTCGAGTTTTTAGAAATCCTCTGTTGAATAATTGCGGTTCTTTTGAAGAAGGGTGGAGTTGAAAGAGACAGGAAATGGTGAGGTTTGGTGATGGCTCATAAAGCTGTTGAATTGAGTGAGAGGCATGGTTTGTACTTTCCAAATCACCGTTAATACTGTAGACCATGCCAGTGCGCATTAGGATGAGTCATGCAGTCAAAAGTGAAACTTGAATCTCATTTGGCATAGCTTGAAACCTCCATTCAAAAAAAAAAATTACATAGGTTGAAACCTTGCACCCAGTATCAATTGCTTGTTGCAGTATGCTACGCTGCCTGTTCTGTTACCGTAGCCATCATAAAATATATTTCATATGCTAATATAACATCAGTGTCATTTGATTAACCAGGATAAATTTTTGACGTACTGATATACCTTATGTTTTTTGGAACTTTGTTCTGACTGAATTGAACTTTATTGACATTGTGGTGCAGGAGATACTTTAGTCTTGCTAACTCCAGTAATGGTTAATACGATGAATAACGAGTTATTAAATGAAGCAGAAATTGATGAGCCTTTAGAGAGAGTCACTATACTTTCATATGGTTCTGGACATATGCTTAACGATATCACATCATCTTGTTGGTTTACCTATTTGCTGGTGTTCTTGACAGATATTGGACTTAGCCCAAGGTGTGTTTCTTTTAGTTTAATTTCCTGTTCTTCTATTGTGCTGTATATGACTGTAACTTGGACATTCTAAATCATGTTGAATTGGAATCATTTATGCACCCACTTCAGCTTCATTCGAATTTATATACACTCCACTTGAAAGGAATTTCACCTATGCGTTAGGAAGTAAATTTCATTTAAAATTTCAAGTTGCCCTAGACGTAATAAAAACAAAAGTTTACTACAGTATACTCAGCAGCATTGTGATATCTAGAAACAACTGGCCGTTCAAGCTCTCTTGGTTCATTTTGTTACTAGTGCCATTGTTCAACCTGCTCAAAGGCTAACAAGGGAATCTCAGAAATGTTATTTTCTGATCTACACCTGCCTAATATGTCAAAATTGTTGGACCAGATCATGTATATCTATTTGGACTTTGAAATTTTATGATACTCAAGGCTTGGGAGAAGGAGAAAGGCTTGAAGAGCATTTTTTAATTGAAATTTTACTTTATAGTTCATTTTCACAGGGATGCTGCTGTTGTTATGCTTTCTGGACAATTGGCAGATGGCTTCGCAACGATATTTGTTGGCGAACTGGTATGAATCAAGAAATGATGCTTTTTTTTTTCCATACCTTGCTGGCATGCTATAAAAAGTTGTAATGCAATACAACAATACCGAAATCTTTTTGTCCCAAGCTAGCTGGTGTAGGCTAGATGAAACTCATATGAACTAACAAAGTTAATTAAAGGAGAGGAAGGTAGGTTCAAATAAAGATTCTTGCAAACCATGACTCCATGAGGGCTCATAAGAAGTTGCGATTCTCCCTTTAGGCACTGCGACCTAGTATATTTTTCTACATTTACTGTACATGATTCCGGAAAGACATGACCATACCGTTTCTGTTCCAGATTGACCGTTTCGGGCATTTCAAACTGTGGCATGCAGGGGGATCTATTTTAGTGGCAATTTCCTTCTCCTCTGTTTTTGGTGCTTGTGTGCCTTGCAAACTTATGGGGACTAATTCATCCACTGTGGAGACTGTTGGATACAGCACATTTGCTGCTATTTTTAATGTTGGTTGGGCTGTCACTCAAGTTGCTCACATGTAAGTGCAACATTTTTTTACTACTTTTTCCCATGGTACTTTTTACGGATCAGCATTTCCTTTATGGCTGTCTTGTACATATTTTAAGGTCAATGGTGAACTGCATGACATCAAATCCAACTAGCCGAGTTTCACTTGTAAGCTGTCGTAATGCCTTCACAATGGTAAGGCTACTGTACCCTTAACATTCGTTTTCCTATGTCCATAAAATAACACAATGGCATCTGATGTTCTCTAATCCACATGCTTATGCTAGGTCGCAAATCTTAGCCTTTATGGCATTGCCTTGTTGATATTTACTTTATTGCAGTCAGTGAGCGTAATAATTCAGGTACCCTCGTTAACTAACTAATACTCCTTCTGTTCTGAAATTGCTGCTGCCAGCTAAATTCAAATTTGAACTAGCCGGCAACAACAACTTCAGAATGGAGTATGTATTACTATTTGCCTCATATATCTGATTTTTATTACATTTTCTGATATTTGGGACAGTATCGGTGGATTGCGTATATATCCATTTCCCTTGGGTCCTGTTTTGTTGCCATCTTCTTATTCGGGACGAAAGAACCAGGGTAAGATAGAAATTGTAACCAATATTCTTTTGAAGGCCTACCCAGCTTGCTTTGGACTAAAGGGCTTGCTGTTGTTGCTGTTGATATTCTTTTGGGACAATTATTAAATATATGCAGAGTACATCGTAGAAAAAAATCTTTAAAACATTTTTTAAAAAGTTAAAAAAAATTCTCACTTTGTAGAATTTTTTTCAAAAACAATTACTGACGCTCAATAGGTCTTTTCTCACATTTTTTAGTCTAATTATTAGTCTTTTTCTTTAGGTCAAATCAGCATTGTCAAGACAACTCCCTTTCCAGAATTTCATGGGCCTATTGGTTCAAGAAATTATTGTACTACCAAGTTGGGCTGGTGTATACTCTTACAAGATTGGTGACCAATGTTTCACAGGTATCCAGTAAATCATTTGCTCTGTCATAGTTGACTGAAATTGCCTTTTCTTTCCTTAATGGTACCTTGTCTGGTACAGTCACCAGTATATCTAGACATTGTAATATTTAACAAAATCTGTCGTTCTTGTCTCCAGTCTGCGGTATTGAACATTTTTTATTTTTTGATTTCTAAAATATTTATTATTACATCTATTTCAGCCTTTCAGGAGGCAATGTTAACGAATACTAGTTTCAGGAGATCCTAGACCCCACAAATTTTATTATATAGTAGATATGTGGATATTAGCAAGTATCAGCTGTGTTTATACTGTACAAATGGAAAACTTCATTTGGTATTCTTATAACTTTCTTATATACATAGATGTGCCTTGCCTTTATTTCCCTAGCTTTTGATTATAGAAAGTTTTTACATAGGCTTTGAATTTCAACCAGTGGGCTAGGAAGCAATAACGTTTTTATATTTTTCAGGCTTTTCTTGCTTTTTATGTGATGAATGATTTAGGAATGCACCAATCCTCCAAAGCATTGGTAAGGTCTATTTTTATCTTTTATCTATACATTATCATTGTGAGATAAGAGGTGCCAAAGTTTAGTCAAAGCCCATTTCATTTCTGAAATTAAGCAGTCTTTGTGAGAATTCCACTACATTTGATGATGAAAGGGACAATATGATTATTCCGTAGTCAAAATAATCTGAATGCTGGAAGTGATGATAAATAATTATTTTCATCTATGCATTAAGATACCAAACATATTTTTTTCATAATTTTCTCAGTTTAACAATTCAATGCTTATTCCAAAACATGTGTTTCCTCTTGATGAATTATTTCACATTTTTGTCTTCAGGTCCCAGCTATTATCTACATCTGTAGCTTGATAGTATCTGTGATATTACAGGTGAGGATATTTTTTATAACTAATTTAGTACTTCTTTGTTGATGAAACCCAATGACTTTATACTGTTTATAGGAGACTAAATGGTCAAGTTGGCGTCTCAAGAATTACTTTTCCGCTGGAGCTGTGCTCTGGATATTGTCAGGTCTTGGAATTGTTGTTCTACCAAGCAGCATGCACAACTTCATGTATGCCCTTTCAATCATAATAGGAGTTGCCAATGCTTTTATGACTGTAAGTACAATCTAAATTAAAATAGCACATATATTATAAAAAAAGTTAATGCAGTATAGGAATCATATTATTCTGTGTCTTTATATGCCCTTGCATAGTTTTAGCTATCCTGTAGAGCTTTGGTTGAAATTTTCAGCACATGTTTAAGGTATGGTCCTGTGATGCCATGGAAGTTCACTTTCACCATCATCATCATTATCTTTCCTTTGCTTTCCTTGATACCAGGTGACGAGTATCAGCATGGAAGGTGTTTTGGTAGGAGAAGATCTAAATGGATGTGCTTTTGTGTATGGCTCATTAAGTTTTGCTGACAAAGTTGCATGTGGACTAGCGCTTTATATGCTTGAGTCCTATCAAGGTAACAACTTTTACTCACTTGTCACTGGTGCATCAGTATATAAATGAAAATTGACTTGGCTAGAACTTTCACATGGCAGGAACTACTAAGACTGAATCGAATTTAGGAACAGCCTTTGGATATTCAGTTACAAGACTTGGGTTGGGATTAGTTCCAGCTGCATGTTCGTTGCTTTCAGCAATAGTAGTTTACACTATGGAACTCCCTGATTCTCGGCGAAGACCTTTGGTGGAACCTCTTCTAGCTTAATTTCTGGCGACACGTCTATAGTTTACTGTAACATTCGATCATTAGATGTATATGCAGGGCCACGCGATGGGTAAATCCTTTGATGTGCCCTGATGCTTCTAACGACTTTATACGGCAAAGGAGGGTACATGATCAATTTATTTTGACTTCGTATAATCCGAAAAAGTGGAGAAAAGGTATTCAACGGCGTGTTGAATATGTATCAAAAGCTGTATAGGTTCATGGACTAGGAAGATTTCTGCTGATCGTCCTGAACTGAGAAAATTGCTTTTTAATTTCGTTGTAAATGTGATGTAACTGCTCTGTTCAGGACAGTAAATATATTTTACACTAATTCAGTCTTAAAACATCTGAACTGTTACAGTAATTGCAATGAAAGGAATGTTTGCTCAATTCTTTGTTTATAGGATTATAATTTCAATGCAAGTGGTAAGAGAGCAGTTCGAACTGACATTGATATTTTGAAGTAATTTTGCCTATCATTATGTATACTCTTTCTAATAATCAGGAAACAGAAATATAATTTTTTGAAGGAATAATGGTTGCATGTAGCAGGACATCCACACCATACGCCGCTGTCAGTTCAATGGCGAACCGCGCGGCCTTCTTGCTCCTGGCCATCGCCGCCGCAGCCCCACCGGCCAAAGCGCTGCGACTTCTGCTTCCACTGCCCCCGCTCCCGCCACTGCCCCCTCTCCCCCCGCTCCCGCAGCTCCCGTTCCCCGTCAACCCCTGCGCGGCACCAGGCGCCGGGGCACCCGCGTCCTGCGCTTACCCGCTGTACACGATGTGGCCCTGCATCCACTTCCTGACGGACCTCGGCGTCACCGCGCCTCCAGAGAAGTGCTGCGACGCGTTGAGCTCCATCCTGCGCAACGCCTCCATGATCTGCCTGTGCCATGTGCTTCGATCGGACATCAACAATTACACCGGCGCCGACTCTCCGATCAGCCTCGTGCACGCCTTCCTCCTCCCCGTGGCATGCGCCACCGTCCCGCCAGTCGACGTACTGTACATGTGTTTCTGTAAGTCATGACAGCTCGAATTCTCGTCTTGGTTTTTCATTTTTGTTCGTGACTCGTGAGGTGGAGTGTCCATGTTGATGCAGTTTTCAACTTTTGACGGTGGAGACACTTCCCCCGATTGATCTTTTGCCGGCGCCATCATCGTCTTCTCCGGCTTCGTCGCCTCCTGCTCCGACGCCGGCCAGAGCAGGGTTTAGCATGCGCAGAGGGTGATATGGCGCGGCGGCCGCAGCAGCGGAGGTGGAACGTGTTTTATTTATTTTCGGCCCAGTAAGCATATATATCGGCTCATATGTGATTTTGACTGGAATATTGGACTGAATATCATCGTGGTCTCTCCGTACTGGCCTGTATTTTGTATATTAAAGCGCAAACGTTTTTTCAACCATTTTTACGTCACGTCACTAAAAAAAAAATTAACCGTCATATTAAAATCTAACGCTAGATATTAAAAAAAGAAAAAAAAATTCCTCGGTCAAAGTAGAAGCGTGTTTTTAATCAACAGAAGCAGACATGAACGGCCGTGTCATCATCTTAGATTTTTTAGATTTAACATAAATTTTGACTATAGTTATATTTAATTTTTTATAAATTTTATATATTATAATTTGCTTTATCATTAAAGTTATTTGAATCACAACTTCAAATTTTACGTATTTGAATTAATTTTTTAGATAAGTTGAATAGTCAAAGATTATATTAAAAATTAACAGTAAACAATAATTTAAGAATGGAGAGAGTATGTGTTGATACATATGGATAATTGTGTAGATATAAGAAATTAACTGTAACTGTTTTGTCAAATTAAATTTACTTTTGCTATAGATTTAATAGAACTATTTCAAAAGATATAAGAGAAGTTTTTTATAAATTTATTCTACTTCTATATTTTACAAGTATATGCTACAATTAAAAATCTTTATATGTAATGAAAATGTATATTTAGATAACTTAAATTGTTTTATCTCTTAAAAATGCTTCTTGATTACTATAAGAACTAAAATTTAATCTTTTTCCCGCTTACAACTCCGGTAAAACAAATAGTAACTTTGAACGCAATGTTTTAATCAAACATTGCTAATATAAATTAGAAATAATTTTAAATTTATTAAATTACAAAATTAGAAATAATTTGTTTTAAAAATACTTTAAAGTGCATCGATGCTATTTTTTATTAAATATTTTATATATAACAAGGGTCACACTTATGTTTTTAAAACCATATCGATAACTTCTTTTTAGACCAAAGTGTATGTTTATGTAACTTTGTCATCTATATCAAAGCAACTATACTTTTATTTGTTAAATAATATATTTAAAATATACTGCTTTAACTAGAGGTGCACAACAAAAATATACATGAAAAGCGCGGTAATTGTCACGCAGATTTTCTAGGTGCATACGAATACCATACTGAGCCCATACTTTGCGATTATTCTTTTATTTTTGAAATTTCACCGGTGAGGTCTAAATTTCCAGGAGCACAACGCTTTTCAGAGATGCTTAAATATGGTACGTATTTAAAATAGAAAGGTGGAATAAAAAAATGGTACTTATGAAACAGATAATGCCTGCTCCGTGTACAACCCCACGAATCCCACACGGGCATCAGCGCCCGGGATAGGCTGGTCAGGGGCCCCAACTCTCAAGAATTTGCATGCAAAGCCAGCTAGCCGAGCCTCTCATCAGATAGGGCTCCTTCACCGACGAGCATCTCATTCACCAGCCTGCCCAGCAGTTCCAGCGCCGCCGACGCCGAAGGCGGCGCGTGATCCACGCGGCGTGGCTGCTCTCGCGCCCGATGTCCTAAATCTAGGTGTACAGAATCGAATTGTCTAAGTAATTAAATTATTTAAAAATAAAATCAGAGGTTATACTTGATCTTGAGACCTTATATTAGCTAAAATTAGTTGATCTGAGCTTCTAGATATTCTTCTCTTCCTTCTAAGGCTGAGAACACTCTTCGCTAGTCTTAGCAGTGTGAAGTTGATTGGTTTTATGGACAGTTTGACCTTTTGGAGGTGAACTTCTCATGACGTTCTCAAAAGCTCTGTCTTTTTTTTATACCACTGCTGTTTAAAAGGGTGCACCCTAGATTGTTCTTCATACTTCCAATCAAAGCATTTAGTGTTCATTAATATGCTAGCTCAACTAACAGCTGAGCTATTAAGCTCTTTTCACACTAAACCAGTTCAGCTAACTGTTTTAGCTGTGAGCACCATTCACACTGAAACAGTTCAGCTGTTGATCAATTTCACATTAAATCGCTTTGAGATAGTTTAGCTGTTGATCATATTTACAGCTAATATTCTCCCCCTTGATCATCAGGTAAACCTTAATAAGCACATCTTTCAACAAAATGACATACCAAGACAAAATGATTGCAATGATGAATTTAACATATCACAGAACCCAGTTACTATAGTATATCACTTCATATCAAATGAGCTTTAACATAGGAGCTCCAAAACTTTATTCATTAAACTTTAGTCATTACATATAAATTCACTTCTTCAATAGATGATACATCAGATCAATAAATTATAGTAGTCAATTAAGTACTACAAAACTAATTGACCATGTTTCCCATTCCATCTCAAAGTGAATCCTTTTATAATGAGGAGAGGGTGCTTCATATACTCTTTTATTCCAGGATCGAAGTCTTTTCCACCAATCCCATACCAGCAACATGTTCTCTGAACACGCTAGGTGGTAAGCCTTTAGTGAGCGGATCCGCCAACATCTTCTTTATACTTATATACTCAAGTCTTATCGTTTGATCCTGAATTCTATCTTTCACAACATGGCACTTGATGTCAATGTGTTTGACAGCACTACTTGATTTGTTGTTACTCGCATAGAGTGATGTGGGTTGATTATCGCAATATATTGTGAGTGGCTTAGAAATGCTATCAACCACTCGCAATCCCGAGATGAAATTCTTTAGCCATATAGCCTGCCCCGTTGCCTCATAGCATGCTACAAATTCAGCCTGCATTGTAGATGATGCAGTGACACTTTGTTTAGAGCTTTTTCACGATATAGCTCCTCTAGCGAGTGTGAAGATATAACCTGACATGAATTTTTTACTGTTAACACATCCCGCAAGATCAGCATCTGAATAACCAACCACTTCAAAGTCTTCAGATCTCTTATAAGTAAGCATGTAGTCTTTAGTGCCTTGCAAATATCTCAAAGCTTTCTTATAGGCTTTCCAGTGATTTGATCCTGGATTAGATTGAAATCTGCCAAGCATCTCGGTAACGAATGCTATATCAGGGCGAGTGCACACTTGTGCATACATAATACTTCCAACAACTGAAACATAAGGAATCGACTTCATCTGCGCAGATTCATAAGCATTCTTTGGATATTAAAATGTTTCAAACTTATCGTCCTTAACAATAGGAGCAGGTGAGGCTGAACACTTTTCCATTTTGTACTTCTTGAGTACCTTTTCAATATATGCTTTCTTAGATAACCCCAATATACCTCTGGATCTATCTCGGTGAATCTCAATTCTCAAAACATAAGTTGCTTCACCGAAATCTTTCATATCAAACTTGAAGGAGAGAAAACTCTTCGTTTTCAGTAGCAAATTCTTATCATTGCTAGCTAAGAGTATGTCATCGACATAAAGGATCAAAAATATAAACTTGCTTCCCCTGAACTTAACATATATGCAATTGTCCACTCTATTCTCTTGAAAACCAAATTGTTTTATAATTTGATCAAATTTAAAATACCATTGCCTTGACGCTTGTTTCAAGCCATAAATGAATTTCTTAAGTCGACATCCCAAACGTTATTTTTCTTCCACAACAAAACCTTCTGGTTGAGCCATGTATACTTCTTCATATAATTCTCCATTCAAGAATGCCGTTCTCACATCCATTTGATGCAGCTCTAAATCATAATGAGCAACAAGCGCCATGATTATAATGAATCTTTAGTAGAGACAGGCGAGAATGTTTCATTATAATCAATGCCTTCTCTTTGAGTGAATCCTTTAGCAACGAGTCTTGCTTTGAACCTTTCGATATTTCCCTTGGAGTCTCGTTTGGTTTCGTAGACCCATTTGCAGCCTACCCTTTTAGCTTCTTTATGAATTTCTACTAAGTCCCACACATCATTAGCTTTCATTGACTCCATTTCATCTTTCATAGCTTGAAGCCATTCAGATGAATGTTCACTCTTCATAACATCTTTATATGATAAAGGATCGTCATCCAGTATCACCTTATTCATCTCTTTTATTTCATTCAGATCTTCACTCATATAAGTTACATAGTCACTAGGAATGGTAGACCTCCTGACACGCTGTGACCTTCTAAGTGGTTCATCACTAGGTTCATTAATCATCTCTTAAGACTGCTGATCTCCCTCATTACGCGTATCATTATATGTTTCAGGAATATCAGCAGATGTCATATTTACAGGTGGTACAACATCAGCATGCACAGAGAAAACCGGTTCTTGAATTATAGGAATTGGGACACAAAGCCTCTTTTTCTGTAAATTAATTTCCTTAGGTGCCATGCTCCCCCTGATTGCCTCATTTTCCAAGAACACAGCGTGTCTTGTTTCAATAAACTTAGTGTATTGATTTAGACAATAGAACTTATATGCTTTTGACTTGTCAAGATAACCAATAAAAAAACAACTAACAGTTTTGGGGTCTAATTTTCCCAGATTTAGATTGAAAACTCTTGCTTCAGCAGAACATCCTCATACATAAAAATAATTTAAGGTCGGTTTCTTCCCATACCATAACTCAATAGGAGTGTTTAGAACTGCTTTAGAGGGAACTCTATTTAGGATGTGTGTCGCTGTCTTTAGAGATTTCATCCATAAATTGATCGAAAGAGTGGAGTGGCTTAACATACTTCATACCATATCCATGAGTGTGCAATTACGCCTTTTAGCTACTCTATTTTGTTGTGGTTCATCCAGTGCTGAGTACTGGGCTACTATACCGTTCTCTTGCAAATATTTTACAAAAGGACCCGAACTTGTCCATAGGGAGTATGTCTTCCGTAGTATTCACCACCATGGTTAGATCTTACAATCTTTATCTTTCGATCATGCTAATTTTCAACTTCAGCTTTAAAGATCTTAAATTTATCCAATGCCTCGGATCTTTCTTTAATTGGATAGATATATCCATAGCCTAATCATCCGTGAAGGTTATGAATGAATCAAAACCATCAATTGATCTTACATTGAACGGACCACAAATATCCGTGTGGATTATTTCCAAAACTCTCGAGCTTCAGTTTGCACCTTTCTTTATCTTCTTTGGATATTTTCCTTTGATGCAATCAATACAATGATCATCCGCATCCAAAAAATCCAAAGGAGAAAGGATTTCCGACTTAATGAGACGCTCAATTCTCCCCCTCGAAATATGATCTAAACGACAGTGCCATAATTTTGAAGAGTTCTCATTATCATTTTGTTTTTGTTTGGTACCAATGCTTGCATTTGAGGAGGATGCAACATTATTCACGATATCAATGAGAGTAATGAGATAAAGTTGTCCTCTTTTCATAGCAAAATCAACTTCTTTATTGTCATACATAATTATACATCGACCATTACCAAAACAACAGTGATACCCATCGTCATCAAGACGTGATACATAAACTAAGTTTTTTTCTCATAGAGGGGACATAGAGTACATTAGATAGTTTAATAGTAAAGCCGGTGTGGAGTATGAGATCAAAGTCTCCTATGGCTTCGGCGTCGTTTTTCACACCATTTGCAACTCTAATCTTTCTTTCCCCTCTTTTTAAGGTCCTCCTCAAACTTAATCCCTGCATTGAATTCACAACATGATTGTTGCACAAGAACCAATCCACCACGTGGTGGTGGCATCATCAACATGCAAGGATTCATCAACAAAAGTAATAGCATCAGTACCTTTCTTGTTGAGCCATCTCATAAAAGCAACACAATTTTTTCTAATATAGCTTTCCACAATGATGACATACAATTTGACCTTTGCTTTCCTCATCTGGATCCTTTTTGGGCTTTGGCTGCTTATATTGTTTAGAGGACTGGCTTTTTGCTTGAATTGAAAGGTTTACGCGTAGTATACTCATCCATAAATTTCTTATATTTCTTGTTTTGGGAGTGCTTGAATTGATTAATGTACTCAACTCCCGCAGCCCTAAGCCTTTCCTCTTCTTGCACACACCTTGCCATCAACTCATCAATTTCCCACTTCTCTTTCATATTAAGATAGTTGATCACAAATGGATCAAACTTTTTGGGAAGTGATGCCATAATGAAATAGACTAGAAAACCATTAGAGATGTCCATTTCTATTGTCTTTAATTTGGCAGCCATGTTGCACTTCTTCATAATATGCTCTCTCAAATTTGCATTAATAGTGTACTTTTCCCCAATTAACCTCTGTATGAGAGAGGTTGCATAAGCTTTAGAAAAGCCTTTGAATTGGTGCTCAACTCTTGCCAGATATTCTCTGGCAGTTTGAGTCTTAGGAGTAGCTCCTCTAATGCTCTCAGTAATGGAGCTCTTAATGATCATGAGACACTTTCTATTAGATTGCTCCTATAAAGTCTTCTGCATTTCATATTCTTTCTTGAGAATTTCATAATTCTCATCACTCTCATTAGGTTTTTCAGGAGCATCATTATGGAGAGCATAATCAATATCCAGCAGAGCCAGAGTAATCTCCAGTTTCTCTTTTCAAAAAACAAAGTTGCTTCCATTCAGTTGCTCGAGGCCACTGATGAGCCCATTGATTCGTGAGGCATTAGATGCTACATAAAGAAAACCAGACATTTTAGCATCATCATAATCAAAACTTATTTTATTAATTCAAAACCCTAATCAGCTTTAGCCAGAATTGGATTAAGAATAATAAAATGGTTGTGAACATGTATTCATTAATCAGCTTTGGCCAGAAGAATAAATACAAGTCACACTTAGTTTTTGTGCATAAAACTTATTTTATCATTCAAGTTTAAAATCAGCTTTGCCCAGAAATTGAACAGAGATAATAAAATAGTTGCAGTAATATATTTATTAATCAGCTTTGGCTAGAATGATAAATATATATACCACACTTAGTTTTGGGTAATAATAATATTGCAGCGGAAACATAAAAAATAATAAAGCATTCTTTAAAGTAAATACATAAAATAGTAACATAACATGAATGCTTTAATACCCACAAAATCATTAATTCTCTAATTAAAATATTCTTAGAAAAAATTTCCATATTCTAATTATAGAGATGAAACTACTTAAATATTCATAAGGGAAAAATTCCATTTCATAAGACCAAAATTCCACAAATATCCCAATACTAGTATTTGGGAAGGGAATAAAATCCTCTAAATTTTGTCAAAGTTTGACCAAATTTGAATTTAACGTAAATTATTTCTAGATTTTGGTCCAATTCCATCAAATTTCCTTTTAATTTATCCTTAATGAGGGGGAATTATTAAAATTCTACCCAAAAATTTGACCTTCCTAAAAATTTCATAATTCTAGCCAAAATATGTCCAAAATTTGTTCAAATTTTATATAAATTTGGGACCCCAAAATAAATTCCTAAAATTATTCCAAATTTTTCTAAAATTCCTAAAATTCGAAATTCATTTTGGCCCAAAAGCCCATCTGTTTTCGGCCCATTCAAAATTCCCGAAAAAAGAAAAATGTTGCTATCCATCATGGGCCGCAGCCAACCGAAGTCGGCTCGGCCAGCTTTCGGCCCACGAGCGGCCACCGCCTCTCTCGCCTGGGCCCCGAGCCCAAAAACCTGGGCTCGAGCCTGGAAAGCGCGCCCGCGCGCCGGCCTGTTTGGCCTGTTCAGAGGCCGACCGTTCGATGGTGATCGAACAGCCGTCGTGGCTTTATGACCGGATAAAAACCCTGTGCTCCGGCCCCCACGCGAACCCTAGCCTCATTACTCGTTTTCTCTTGCTCCTTCCACTCACGCAGCGGCTGCTGCCGACGCGGGGCTCCAGCTGCCGGCCTCGTCCGGTGCCTCTTCGGCGCGGGCCCAACAACGTG
>BCLF01000008.1:4310468-4351492 GCA_001602275.1 Zoysia japonica | reverse complement strand
TGATTGGAGGGGGCCCCGTGAGGTTGCGATCTCTTATCTTTAAGTGAACGGCGGCCCCGGGCATCCAGCGTTGGGGCAGTGCCTCAGTGGGAGACTGAGGTGAGCTGGAGATTTTGAGGGGCTTTTAGAAAAGCGGATGAAATTTAGATGTTAGTTTTTTAATGTATTTTTAATTTTTTTTGCATATCAAAAGCTTGAAAAGCGATTTTTAAGTAAGTTTTTTAGCTTTTAATTTATTTTTATAAAAACTAGTTTTTCAATGTTTTAAAAGCTAACATTTCAAAACTTTATTTGTTTTAACTTCTCAGTTTTTAGTTTTTTGGCTAAAAAAAGATATATGAGAAGCTCAAACAAATACGGGCTGAGAGGGGAGTCTTGAGTGGGGTCGGTGGTGGAACGCTTTACGTGAACGACGTGACGCGCGGCGAGGTCCGCGTGGAGCGCATGTCCCGCTTTCGACAACCAACTTGTTTCGGTTACTGCTGCTGATGGAGGTGTTTCAAATACTACCGTGTTCGACTCTGCGCGAATTATGAGGCGGTAAATGGATGTGTGATGATATTCTTCTTTTTGTGGAGTCGGCATGAGGTAGGACTTGATTGTGACCCTAATTTAAACTTTTTCAGGGTATTTTAATAATGAAAGTGTTAATGTTTTGATTATTGGTATAGTAAAATTTTTTGTATTGAATAGGTTTCGTACTCGCTTCTCGCTAAGTGGCTTAGTAAACAAGAAACTCAGGAGGATTATATCTGATGCGAGTCGTCACAGAGATATAATATTTATATCTAAAATTGAGGGTGTGTATTGTTTTATTGTATGAAGATTACAACGGAGTAGGGGACTTTGCTCGATTAAGAACTCTCAGTCTTTTCTGAGTGTGAGTGGTTTCGTGTGTAATCAATAATGTAATCATGTCGTCTAAGATCTCTCATGCGTCCTTATTTTAGAGGTTGGATCATGATTACAATGACTTAGAGTTTACGAAATTGAGCGGCCTCTTGACAAATGGAGCCGTGAGAATTCCGATTTATTCCTTGACGACGTCAGGTCATTTTATTGTCGTCTTTGTCTTCGTCTTTTGTCCGATGCTGAAGGACAAAGTTAGCTTTCTGTTCACTGTTTAGCAGACAACGCTTGCTGCATAGCATCAAGAATCTTTGTACTGTCGGAGATTAATCGTTGGAGATGGCTGCCTGACTTAGAGATCGGACGAGTAAGATAGTTGCCCGACCTCAAGTTTTAATGGAGAAATTAACACCTAACCTCCGAAGGTTGGATGAGCATTAGTCTGATGCAGTCGATTGCGCGGCCTGACCTTCCTTCGCGATTAGTTTTGCAAACCGGACCGAAACCGTGGATACCCTATCGCGACAGAAAGCAATACAAACAAGTTGTTAACTCTTACGAAGAACACAGATACTCCTATTATGTACGCAATGTACGAGAATGGCTAAATTTTTTTTCAGCACATTGTATGACAACTTCCTCAGTTTTCTACTATTACCCCAAAAATTTTGAAGGCATTTAAAAAATTGATGCTTGTGCGCGAAACTCTATGACCTGTCATAGGATAGTAGCACAATTTTTCTTTACTGCATAAAAGTGAGTTATGTTGGTGGAAGTGATCGTTGGTGGTCCGTCACCTCAACCCCAACACTTTGGCTCAGTCAAACCTCACCCCTGTGATAACATACTTACAAATTTCTGTATAGAACACAAGCACAAGAGAAACCTCATCATGAGAAGTTATGATACTTTCTTGTCTTTGTTTTAGTTAATACCCTCTCTGTCCACTTTTACTGGCATTTGAAGCTCTATTGATTTGTCTAATAATAGTAGTATTTGAGATGTGTGAACGTAATAAATGAAAGGTAGTTAGATGAGTGAGAATTTTTTTTTATAAAAAGTGAGGATATTATAGTATTTTCATACTATTCTTATTTTGTGTTGGAAAGCGTAGGAATGCTGATATTATTGGATGGAAGGAGTATGAATTTATCGATTAGTTCAAAATTGAGGGAGTATTTTTTATAATATAGGGGTACTCCGTATGTCATAAAAAATAAGAGTTGAATTCACTTGGGCTTCTTGTTTCCTCCATATTAGAATCCTTATTAGGACGAGTATATTAATTGGTTGGTGGCTAGAGTTAGGACCGTGTCACGCCCAACGAGTAGTATATTAATAATATACAAGGAGTATATAATCCGCTCAATTAAGAATATTCTGATACGCTCACGAAGGCAGTGATCCTGACCACTTAGCTCAATGAAGAATGTTATTAAAGTTTATCAAAATTTTAAAAGTTATTGATAAAAAAAATAAAACACAGTTACATAAACTTAGAAATAAATTTTTTATGGGACAAAGAAGCAGAGTTTAGAGTACAGCACCGTATGCCAGTTGATGTGATTTAGCCATGGCTATCCTCGCTAGGCCCGTGGCCGGCCGCCGTCCCCATCGTCGCCGGCCCACCTCGGCATGTGCAACCGGCAAGCCCCATCGTTCCCATCCCATATTCCCATGTGGGCACGCAACGACGACGAAACCCACGACGCTGGTGCTCAAGCGCTGAGGCGCGCAGGCGTCTTGATGCACGGAATCACATGCTCAGCAACAGCATACGTACAGCGAAATCAGAAATAAGAAATCCAGCGATGGCTGGGCCCTGCTCACCCTATCACTGATAAGCATCTGTATTCCATTATATAGGTTTTTGTCATCTACGTATAACAACACGCCATCACGAACCATGTGACTCAACCTCCGCCCGTGCGCTGTGAGAAACCTTCACTAATAAACTGTGATCTACGTCGTTGAAACCTGGGGGCAGCCGTCACCTACGGACTTACTTCCCCCACCAGTAAAGCGGCAAAATCAACAAGGATCCATAGCTTCAGCAACTCCCCGCGAGCAAGTACAATTATAGAAAGAACACGAAGAATGAACAAATCCACATCTGCAGCTCAGCTAGCTTTTCGTCTCGCCTTCTTCAAGGTCTACCGGGGGCAGGCCGCTCACCCTAGCCTTCAGGGGCACATCCTCGCCATCCAGCATGTCGCTCTTATTCCGCGGGATCGCAGTGGTTGCCTTCTTTTCGGCCTCCACAGCCCAGCTGTAGACCACCATGCCCATCACGGCGAGCAGCATCCCAAGGATGTTCTTCACGGTAAGGGCCGAGTCGAACAGGACCCAGCCGAGGATCAGCACGCACACGGTCTTCATGTGGCCCAGGACCTGGAAGGAGGTTGCTGAGAATCGGCCAATGCAGAGGTACTGGCTCATGTTGCAGAAGACGGCCAGGGAGCATGATAGCAGTATGAAGAACTGCAAGATGATGAAAACAGAAGATGTTAAGATCACATAGCAGTAATTTCCAGCCAGCATGGTGGAGAAACTCCAAATAATTCAAACTAGGGATGCAGGTGCGTGCCAAATTGGTATTTGTGGGTTGACACTTCATTAGTTCCAAGGAGGGCGGTGTTTTTAGTATATTTGAGAGTTTGGGTCAACGCAATGAATCAAAAAATGAAACAGAAAGCAGAATGAACAGCTGCAATTGCAAGGTTCAGCAAAAGCTTCTCTAGCATTTGGCACTAAAAAGATGCAGTGGAACTGAATAGAGAAGTCATTAAAAAACAAGAAACTGTCATGAAGCATGTCAAGCAATACAGAGAAACCAAAAGAGAAACTGCCGTGGCAGTTCCATGGCAGAATGAGTTACAGATGGGCTGATGGTTGGGGTGTTCATACTAGCAGCCTGAAAAATATCATAGTAGACTACCATGTCAATCTACTAGAGCTGAAGATTCTAGTATGAAGTTTAGTGTTTAGTTTAATAGCTCAGGAAAAGTAGTGTTCATGAAGAAAGCGAGAATTGGAAACTGTTACACATGGGGAACTTACAATTGCTCCTCCTGAAAAGTTGTAGGTCAACAGCGATCGCCCATTAAGGAAGTAGTCCACAAATGGGCCCAGTATAATAAGTGAAATGGCCTGAATAGGTGCAGTTTTGCTCAGCAGCTCAAACGATCCAATGTTGTACTTCTTCTGAAAGGAGCCGATTGTCTGGGAAGGAAAAAAAAATAATGCCTTGTGAGTCAGAGCACGATGACAAACACTGTAGACACTAACAAGTAAAATAATTTCCCAAGAAGGATCCTTTTTTTTTTACATTCAGATTGGCAACTATTTGTCCACAATTTTAAAGCATTAAAAATTCAGCAACAATAGCAATATGAAGTCCATGCTTTTTATACATTGAACATCACCTAGAAGTAGAAATACATTATCGTTCATATATGTAAAAGAAAAAAGTGCAACCAAAAGACCTTTCAAGTTGATTGTAGCTATTTTAACGAAGCATTTAACTAGTAAAGGAATCCCATAACAGAAAAGGGAGAGAATATGTTTTATGATACAGAGAATTAATCTATGCCAACTGCAACTATGCACATATAATGCAATATAAATTAACTCATATATAGTACTGCAAGATAGAACTTCAAACATTTCTTTATTAGATGGTGCATATTATTTTGTTTCAGATCTGTGTAGAAGAAATTTTTTTTTACTTCCAAGGGAATTAGGCCCTTGTTACCCTGGATATGCAATAAAAAATGGAATGAGTTATGCAGAAACCAATGGCGATACAGCTGCAACAGTGATGTCCAAGGGAGGTTCACATATAGAAAAGTAAGTGGGTGCAGAAAAGGAAGGCATCAAATGCGCTGAACTGAATTATTTGAGGTCAATTTCAGCATACCTCATCACCACTTGCCATACCAGTTTCAATTAAGGTCTATAATTCGATTTTTATAATCACGAGCAAAAAACTTAAAGCACATTGCAGACAATTGTTCTGGCACTCACATCTACTAGTATTCTACGGATCCTAAACAGGAAAAAAAAAACGAAGGGGTAAAAAAGTTTAAGCGGAAATATGCTCACAATCTGCTGAAGCGACGTGCAGAATACAGCAACGCAAGCGCAGATAAATCCCTTGGCATTGACCTCCACATCCGTGACGGTGCAAATCCCGACCCCGGCCGCAACGACGACCACGGCTGAAATGACCTTGGTGGTGTAGTGCTTACTGTTGAGCACCCATTCCATGAAGCAGACCACCGGAATCATGCTCAGTTTGGAGATCTGCAGGTTGGCAAGGTCAGCCACACGAGCAACCCGGGCCAGGGTACGCGTGACTGAAAGAGAGCAGCGGGTGGCGTACCTGGTAGAAGCCGACCGAGTTGAGCATGAGGCTTAGGTTCATCCCGGTGATGGAGGTGTTGGCGACGAGCGAGAACCAGACGAGCTCCCACAGCGGGACGTGCTTGGAGACGGAGTAGCCGGTGGCGTTGGAGATCCACCCGACGAGCGCCGTTACGGTGAAGTGGAACCCGGTCAGCGTGGTGGCTGCGCGCGTCAGGCAATAGGAACACAACACCTCACCGTCAGATCCGCAGAAATCCTCACGAACCACGACGGCGGATCCAGAAATCCGCGTCGCGCGAGGCGTGGGAACGAGACGAGGAACGGGAGGAGGCGCGGGAGGTACCAAAGGAGAAAGCGTAGCCGGCGGCGGACATGAGTTGCTTGTTGGCCATGATGATGCCGACGGAGCTGACGACGTTCATCGCCCACGCGCCCACGTCGGACACCACCGGCGGCTTCTTCTCCGCCTCCATCACCGCCGGCTGTCCCACGCGAACCCGGAGGCGGAAGGAGGGGTTCGGCTGGGCGGTTGACTCGGCAGGCGGCTGCTCGCTCCCCTCGGTGGCTGGCTCACGCGGGAGGGGCCGGCTCGCTGGGTTATAAAGGAGGAGGGGCGTTGCCGCCTAGGCAAGGAAGGCAGCAGGACGGGGAGGCAGGCAGGGTTTCGAATTGGGGCGGGGGCCGCACCCGGACGGAAGCGTCAACGGGCGGGCGCGACGGTGAAAAAATCTCTCGCGACTGTGAGGGGAGAAGGAGGGCGGCGGCGACAAGGCGGAGGGGTAACCCGGATCTGGCCTGGTGCGCGCGGGGCGAGTGAGATTACGCCTTTTTCCGCAGCAGTTTCCCTGTTTTTTGCGCGTCGCCGCGCAGGATTTTTCTCCCAGACGGCAGCGCGCTTGCTCGTTTCCACGTACTAAAACGGTGCGACCGGCTCCGCTTTTGCTGCTGCCTGGTGGGTAAGCAATGGTGAAACCGTGAAGCTGACAGCTCTCTCTTTTCTTTTTACTGGAAAATGGTCACTAGTTGTACTAATTACTGTGTTGAAGCTGACTTGTGCTGCCTGCACGCTGAATCAACCTTTCCCGTAATGGCAAGCAATGCCACGAGAACTCGGAACTTTCCTTGTCATGGTGGCCATCATAGAAAACCACACGGCAGGGTCCTTATTGATTGTTTGGTACTACTTTCATCTCTTTTTACTTATTATCTCGAAAATTAAAAAAATGAAAAAAATAGTGTGCGTTGAAAATAAGAAGAAGAGAAAAAGATATAAATGTATTTGGAACAAAGAAAGTTGTATTAAAAAACGAGTAATATAAGTAAATATAAAAAACTTGTGAAGTGTAAAATAATAAGTAATTGAGGAGTGGAGACGGAGAGAGTGCTGCAGAAACTGTTATGGTCTACTCCAAACAGGCCTCGAGATGTGCCAAGTCCGGGTAAAGAGTGAAGTCATGTGGGTTTAAACTTTAAAGTAGTACTAGGACTTGCTGCTTAGATCCTCCGTTAACCGAGGTTAACTGTCACTGCTAGCCTGAAGGAGCATCTGCGGTAATAGTTTAGTTCATTTTCTGGGAATGTGGCGCGACTAGATTAGAACGACGCCGGCAATCGTGGTTCGCGGTGAGGGTTTCGTGCGTCAGTTTCTGGGACGAAACGTGAAAGGGTCCCGGCAACCGATCAATCATCGAGGTAACGCAGCTATCTGGCTGACAAGCGACACACACAATTCAGGCATTGTTTTCACCTTCATGCTGAGAAGCCTCCGCACGCGATCAGGACCTACCTGCCCCCGTCAAATGGCGACGCTCTGATCAGCACCGGCGGACGGTTTGGTTCCAAGGCCAGGGTCGCCAGACAAACGCGTCATCCTTGCCTGTGCTAGCGTAGGGAGTTTCGCTTTGCTGCGCCAAGCTGCATCTTTCAGTTGCCTGTGCAAGTGCAACTGGTTGTTAGGCCACTTGACGATTGATCAATCCGGCAGGCCGGTTCGGCGACCGGTCTCCCCCGGGGCTGGAAGGAAGGCTCGGATGGAGTCACCCCGTCTGACCGGATCGTTGGCGGCTCCACGTGTCGCGGGCGCCAGTTCGTTTGACTTGGCCGCCACACGCTTCCAACGGAGACGCACATGCTCCGCCGGCGCACCGGTCGTGGCGAGGGTAAGGCGTACATGTCGCCGGTACGCCTATCATTTCGTGTAAACAACTCTAATAATAGATGCACACTATAGTATCCGCAGAGCACTGTTGGTTATTCATGCGTCGACCATCAAATCTGGAAAGCACAGATGACCGCTAGATTAAAGAAACACTGTGTTGTTGGTGTCGAAGGATCGCCTTTTCCGGACAGGAGGAACATTGCATTTAGCCCGTAACTCGCCTTTAGCGGGGGAGCCCTTTACCGGACGGTGGCACGACGCGATCGGCGATCCCGTGTCAAAGCCCGCGAGACGGCGACGCTGATGCCGCCGCGATTGGCGAGGTTGCCCTCTGGAATTCCACGGCGCCAGCCACCGACAGAAGAATACACAAAGCAGACGTTGCCTTGCCGCGGCCGGATTACTTTACCTTTGTTAGCTCTGGCCGGCGCGGCCGCGGACGGTGACGGGCAACATCAAGGCCCCCACGTCACGGCTGGGGGCGTGGGGGAGGAGCGCGGCGCATGTTCCGGGAATCCGGGTTGGGGGCGCAGGGACACGGGGGTGGTGGGTGCGGCGTTCAAACGAGCAGATTTGTCTCGGCCCGTTCCGAATCTTGGCAGGATATGGGCGTGCCGACGGCGACAGCGGCCAGCGGGAGTACGTCGGTCAGCTTCCGTGGATCCGGTAACTGCCGTGCTCATGGGAATTCAAGGCGAACCTCGTACCTGGTGAAAAGACGCCACCCTTTCTACGAGCTTGCCATGGTCTGGAAAAAAAAAATGCGTGGTTGAGTATATGAGATAGCTTCACCTTTATAATTAATTTCAGTTGTTGATTTTTAAAAATTAGTATAATGTTCATTATTTTTCGCACCGAGTTTACTATTTTTATACCAGACTCATCATTTTGATACATTTGATTAAGTATATCTTTATTTTTAATTTTACATCTGATCAAACAAACGGCTGTGTTTAACTTCACATTGTATCATCTCTAAAAAAAACAAGTACTAACCCAGTTGCAACGAGTACTTTTTTAAGCACTGCTGTTATACCATCCTGTGCTGCTTGTGTCGTCGCCGTTCCAGCTATCGAAGGTTCACTTTCGACGAGTAGTTTGGCGAGCCGAAATGACCGGGGATGCAACCGGTAAGGCCGGCAGAGTGGACCATTAGTTCGCTAAGTCGTGCTAGAGACCAACTTAGAAGACAGCAAGGACGACTTTATAGGTTAGCTTGGCATCGATCCACTTTACAGAAAAGTAAGCTGCCGTGAAAGAAAGTGCCAAACATGTCCATGCGGGCAAGATTTTCCATGGACGGCAACTGGTCTACTCCGGACCATGGAGTGGTTGGAGAGGTGAACATGTCCATGGCAAAAATGAATGGGCCAGTCTTGAATGGGCTGAATATTTTAGCCCATTATACTACTCTCGCTAGTTTTTTGTGGTCCAGCCCAGCAGCCAGCTTCGCCTACATCTTTCCATTCGCTTGATTTTCTGACAAAACTCCAGCTCGTACGCCGCCGGCCGCCCTCGCCTTAAACCCCAAATCAACCGAGGCGGCGGCGGTGGTGCGGTTGGGCACCATGGCGGAGCTGAAGCGGCTGTCGGAGAGCCGCGACCTGACGCGGATCGAGCGCATCGGTGCGCACTCCCACATCCGGGGGCTGGGGCTGGACTCCTCCCTCGAGGCCCGCGACGCATCAGAGGGCATGGTGGGGCAGCTCCCGGCCCGCCGTGCGGCTGGCCTCATCCTCCAGCTCATCCGGCAGGGAAAGATCGCCGGCCGCGCCGTTCTCCTCGCGGGCCAGCCGGGCACCGGCAAGACCGCACTCGCCATGGGCATCGCCAAGTCTCTCGGCGCCGAGACGCCCTTCGCCTCCGTCGCCGCCTCGGAGCTCTTCTCCCTCGACCTCTCCAAGACGGAGGCGCTCACCCAGGCCTTCCGCCGCGCCATCGGCGTCCGCATCAAGGAGGAGGCGGAGATTATCGAGGGCGAGGTCGTCGAGATCTCCATCGACCGCCCCTTGTCTGCTGCTGGCGGCAACTCCGCCGCGGCTTCCGGTGCTACGCTGCCCGGGAAGACAGGACGGCTCACGCTGAAGACGACGGACATGGAGACGGTGTACGAGCTTGGTGGAAAGATGATTGAAGCCCTCGGGAAGGAGAAGGTGCAGAGTGGGGATGTGATTGCTCTTGACAAGGCCTCCGGTAAGGTAACCAAGCTTGGTCGCTCCATCGGGAGGTCGCGGGATTATGATGCTGTTGGCCCACACACCAAGTTCGTTAAGTGCCCTGAGGGTGAGCTGCAGAAGCGCAAGGAGGTTGTGCACTGTGTCACCTTACATGAGATTGATGTTATCAACAGCAGGTATTTTCGCATCTTATTCCCTGAATAATTTCATGTGTTGCTTGTAGTACGTATACATATACGGTGCAATTTTCTTACAAACGAATTCATGTTAATAAGATAGCAGAGAAATACACAACGTACTTTTGTAATTTATTAACGCAAACATTAAAATGTGTAGCAGTGAAAGATTGTCCTAATAATTTGAATGTATACCAACTGGCATGATTTACATTGCATGGTTGTAACTTCATCATTTGCTGTCATAGTTTTCTTTGTCTCTGAAAATGTCTGCATTTTCATGATTTAGCTTCCAGTTTTTGTTTTGGTTCAAAGGCGCAGATGTGGTAGATACATAGCCTCATGAGTATAAGTTGATTCTATTGATACAAATAACAGAGTTGGTCAGTGCTATGTTGGAAGTTCTGTGTGCACATACACATTTTCACTCTGCTAAAAAAATGAGGTTGAGTGATGTTGGTGATAATATGATATGCAGATGTTGGTATCCATGGATATCTTGAACTGCTGGATTGATTTACGTTACTAAAGGTCTTTGTTTCCCCAATGTGTGACATAATTCTATGAGTGTACTAGAATATACTGTTTGGATAGAATTGCATGTGGCACATTTCCTTTTATATCAAAAGCTATTATTGGAGGCTACAATTCTTTCCTGTCTCGGAATGCATTGATATAAAAATTCTCTCACAGCCAACTCATTTCAAGTGTTGTTGTGTCCAGGACACAGGGCTTTCTTGCACTGTTCACTGGTGACACTGGTGAAATTCGTTCAGAGGTTCGCGAGCAGATTGATACAAAAGTTGCTGAGTGGAGAGAGGAAGGCAAGGCTGAGATTGTGCCTGGTGTCTTGTTTATCGATGAAGTCCATATGCTGGACATCGAATGCTTCTCCTTCCTGAACCGAGCACTGGAAAATGACATGGCTCCGATCCTAGTCATCGCGACAAACAGAGGGATCACATCCATTCGGGGAACAAACTACCGGTCACCGCATGGCATACCACCAGACTTCCTTGACCGCCTCTTGATCATCATGACGCAGCCATACACAGAGGATGACATCCGGAGGATCCTGGACATCAGGTGTGACGAAGAGGATGTGGAGATGTCCACAGACGCAAAGGCTCTGCTCACCAAGATTGGCGTGGAGACCTCCCTACGGTATGCCATCAACCTGATCACCTCTGCGGCCCTGGCCTGCCAGAAGCGCAATGGAAAGATGGTGGAGATTGATGATGTCAGCCGGGTTTACGGGCTCTTCCTCGATGTGAAGCGGTCAACACAGTACCTGGTGGAGTACCAGAGCCAGTATATGTTCAGTGAGGGGCTAGGGGAAGCCGATGGGGACGACGCCATGCAATCTTAGATGAATCTTGTGTTGCAGTGCAACTGGTTGGCATGGATGGGTCGTGTATTCGGATCCTGTCCTTCACCGATTAGTAGGTTGCTTGCTGCTGCCCTTTCAACGCGTTGTATGTGCAATGGACATGTTTAGTTGTTTTAGGTGACTATGGAAGGCAAATGTATCTCGAATTGCAATTCAGGTTGGAATCGTGGTTTGTTTGTTCCATGTTGCTGTTACGTGTGCTTGTGATGTCTTAGAAGGATCGTCAATCAAAGGTAGGTGTCAAGTAATGTTGTTCTAGACTGGCTACGCGGACACTTAGCAGATAGTGAACTGGTTCCTTTTTGTTGTGCTGTTCCGAAGTAGTCCTACTGTGTGAAAATTCACTTATGAAATTGCATCAGGCTTAACCAGTTGTCCATGTGATCCGTCGTCAAGTGTCATTTTCTGGCGCCTGCTGCGCTGTGTTGCGGTGACTTTGTTTGCCGGGACGAAACGCGCGAGGGCTACTACTACGAATGCACGTGCTGGTCCGTCCGCTGTTGACACGGCTGCTGCCCCGCGGCCGGCGCCTAACCAACGCCGTACCAAAGGAGAAAGAACGTGTTATCCTTCCCGTCACGACTCACGTTCCAGGAGACGGGTATGCGTATCAAGTTTTGCAAGTCCTCTTAAAAAAAAAATGTTTTGCGAGTAAGATCGACGAGTTTTCCAGAACGGGACACGGTGCCCTTTACCCTTCTTCGTTGTTGTCATTTCCCCAACCCGTGCCACGCTGCCAGCCCCCCGGGACACCCGCAGCGCAAGCCGCGCAATGCGCCAGTCATCAGGTTGATCATTGATCCTGCTCCTCCTGCCACCGGCGTCGGATCAGTCGGTTCCCCTGCTCGCCTGCCCCCTTCAATCCCCCACGCCCTCGAGCCTGGGAACACGCGCAGCAACTGCCCCTTCCCCACCGATCCTCCTCCACTCCCCGGCCCTCACGGATACCATCCCCGCACCGCTCTCCCGGGACCCAGCTCCGAGGCTTCACCGCCGCCGCGGCGCTCCCCGATCCACGGCCTTCCGCCGGCGACGCGATGGAGCAAGGCGATTCCATCTCCGCCCCAGGTACCCACTAATTTCCCCAACCCTCACCCTCCTGATCGATTCTGGCTTGCTGCCTCGATCGCACGATCGGCAGTCCAATTGGACGCGCCCCCGGATCGGTCCGCTCCGTTTTTGTACTCTGGCCCATCGATAGCTGTTGCTGGTTGCTCGGATTGCTCGCGGGCAGTAGCCAGTAGGTGCGCGAGTGGGTTTGAGTTCCGGTCATGGTCAGTGGTCACTGCTCAATTCTACTTCTCTCGAGGTAGATGAGCTTGCGGTTGTTTCGTTACTGGGGGACCAATGTGGCGAGCTTACTCGCTGGTACTGACTGCCTGTAGGAGTCCAGTCACTGAATAGAACAATAGGTTATTGAATTGGCTGTTGAACTTGAGTCCCGTAGGTCACCTTATTCCTAAGAGACTTAGGTCTTAGGGCCTGTTTGGCACCCGCCGCCGCCGCACGTTAGGCGTTCATGTCCGCGCCACGATTCTGGCGAAGAAAACGGCCGCCAGACATTAGGCGTGTGATGGCGTTGAAAATGAACTGAGGAGCTGTGGCGGAGCTGAAACTCCGGCGAACGGTGGCGAGTGCTTTTGGCGGGCTCCGCGCGCCAGACCTTTGGCGCGGCGACTTGCGGCAAGCTTCGGCTACGAAGCAAACAGGCTCTTACTCTTACTTTCGGGATGCTAGTGAAGAAATAACATCGTGGGACTAACAAGGTCACTAGCTCGAGGAGTACCATCTCTGTGCAAGATCATGGATTCTCGCTCATATCTGACAACCTCAGGTCCTTTGTTTCACACAGTATACAAATATACAAGCTCTTACTCTTACTTTCGGGATGCTAGTGAAGAAATAACATCGTGGGACTAACAAGGTCACTAGCTCGAGGAACACCATCTCTGTGCAAGATCATGGATTCTCGCTCATATCTGACAACCTCAGGTCCTTTGTTTCGCACAGTATACAAATATACAATAAGTAGAACCCTCTTACACATCACAATTGCCATTTCCCACTAATCAGCATGGTTTTATTCCTAAACATTGACAAATATTGATATAAATTTTGAGATTGTTTTCCTGATATGCTCACAGGAGATAAGGCACAAAATGTTTCGGTGCCACCTGTTGAAGGTGTAGCTGGAGGAGGAACCAGTTATGGCTGGGTGGATGGAGGCTTACGTGGTTCAAGTCTGGGCACTAGCGTGATTGATCCTACGAAAGTGCACTCAGAAGATCTTTTGCATGTGTGGTCTATGCCCAGCACAGCAAATGTTAGCCAAAATGAAGCACCTCGACCTCTTGAGAAAGTAAGTTATATTTCATTTTATCAGCACTGATGGAAGAATAACTAGATTTTCATTTCAGCATTTCATTAAAAACAATGTTTTAGTAGTGATACTACTATTTTTAATCTAATCAGAAGGGTAGCCCACTACTTACGTTTATAAATTTTGAACAAAGAATGGTTTCTGTACAATTTTACAAGGCCGTAGACCCAAGGAAAGACTATCAATTTTTTTTCAGATTTGGAATGTTTTCTTTTATCATTTATTTAGCATATGTTTCACCAATTCTGTTGCTTTTTCTACAAACTGTAGTATTTCAGTTTTCGTCCATATTCATGCTTTCTGTTGGCAGCATTTAGTGTATTACTATTTGATTGTGTTCCTTCCTAACATTTCAAATGTTACCTTTTCTTTAGGTCAACCTGTTGGCAGCAAGAAATGAAAGAGAAAGTTTTCAAATTGCTTTACGCCCAAAGGTTTCATGGGCCACGTCAGGTATTGCAGGGTCTGTGCAAATTCAGTGCACTGATCTCTGCTCCTCCTCAGGAGGCAGGTTTGTTTGTTTAAATTTCAGACTATGTTTTTTAGAGGAGACAAACATTTGCACAATTCTATTTTGATGATTACAACAGTGTTGTACCAGGTTAGTGGTTGGTCAATCTGTAACTTTGCGACGTGTGGTGCCTATCTTAGGAGTACCAGACGCACTTGTTCCTATTGATCCACTCAGTCCTCAGATAAGCCTACAACCAGGGTACACCTCCTGTCCTCTAGATAACTCTATGATTTTTCAATCACTCTTTTCTTTTAATATGTGTTAAGGTTGTTTCACTTTTGTTTGTACAGGGAGACAACTGCAGTGTGGGTATCATTAAATGTTCCTTGTGGACAACCACCTGGCCTTTATGAGGGTGAAATATTCATTACTGCTGTTAAGGCAGAGGCAGAGTGAGCTTTTTTCTTGCTGTTTTTGTCTTTTTCTGTTAGAAAAAAGTAGTTTCCTTTAGGCTTACAGAAAAGAAACAAATTCGATTAACCTTGGAGAAATGTGGTGGCAATATAAATAATAAGATGACTCATAGGGAAATATCGACTTCAGTTTGTACTCAGGAAAATTTATGTTCCATGTATGGGTTCACTGGTCACTTAGGGTGCGTTTGGGAGTGTGAAACGTTTCAGTTTCACGCGTGAAACGGTTGAAGCGGCACCAAACGAATGAAAAACTAAAACGTGTCAACCCTGAAACGATAGAAACATTTCAAGTTTTTACGTTGCATCCCTAGAACACCCAAAACCGAGTTTCGCATGTGAAACGGTAGCAGTTTCACGTTTCTCCCTGTTATGGCAGAAGCAGCTGCAGTTATCAGTTAGTTTGTTAGGATTTGTTAGTAAGATAAGATCAGGTCATTAGTTTGTTAGATCAAGTTGTTAATCTGTTAAGGTTAGTTGTCCCTCGCGCCTATGGCTATAAAGGCAGCTGCGGGTAGAGAGAAGGCAAGAAAGGAAGAAGAAGACTATGGGTCTCTCTTCCTGCGCTGTGGACGGAGGCCCCTGTGTGGTTCCACAACAATTGGTATTCAGAGACAGCAAGGCGCATCGCCCTCCATGGCCGACGCCATCGATCCTGAGGCCGCCATCTTCTCCGTCAAGCTGGATCAGATGTTGGCGCAGATCGCCTTCTTCAATGCCGGCAGTGATCCTGCGATCACGTTCTCTGCCAAGTTGGATTTGATCTTGGTGCAGACCACCATCATCAACACGCAGATCGTCATCATCAGCACGAGGATTAATGATCACGACGTGCGGATTGCATGTATGGAGGAAAATTTCGACAAGCAATCTGCAATCTCGTATTGTGATGGTTTGCTGGCTCTAGTGCCACAGATCATAGCTGAGGACAACAACTCCGATTTGGAGGACAACAGCCCTGCTCTGAAGGATGTCAGCCCTGTTTAAGTTGATAGCAGCCCCATCTTGGAGGACAGCAAATCTGTTCAAGATGACAACAATCCTGTTTCGAAAGAGATCAAACCCTCCTTCATGCATCAATTCTCTTTGTTGTCCTTCGAGGAGCCTGCGGATAACCGATCCAGCATTGTGGTGCCTGTGATTATCCATGAAAGATTAATTATCAAGGGATCCATCTGCGCCCTTGAGGAACGAAAGAAGTCAGGCATTTTTTCATGTGAACTAGGAGGAAGTTGTTTTCTCCTTTGGGAACTAAGGAGAAGGTGCATCTTTCCCTGGGAACCTGGAGGGACGAGCGTTCTAGTACAGCTCGAGGACGAGCTGTCTTTCGCCGAGGGGAGTAATGTTATGGCAGCAGCAGCTGCAGTTATCAGTTAGTTTGTTAGGATTTGTTAGTAAGATAAGATCAGGTCGTTAGTTTGTTAGATCAAGTTGTTAATCTGTTAAGGTTAGTTATCCCCAGCGTCTATGGCTATAAAGGCAGCTGCGGGTAGAGAGAAGGCAAGAAAGGAAGAAGAAGACTAGGGGTTTCTCTTCCTGCGCCGTGGGTGGAGGCCCCCGATGCGGTTCCACAACACTCCCGCATGTGAATCTTTAGAAATATTTTTTTTGAACAATTAATAATTTTCGGCAATTTTAAAAAATTCCCTCAAGTTCCCAAAGTTTTTTAAATTTATTTTTTTGATTCCCAAAATATTTACTGAATCTGAATCACTAAAAATTTGCCAAATGGTTTTTAAAGTGATTCTGTTTTTGACCAGAAACGTTTCTGGACTGAAACTGAAACGTTTCTGATTCTTCGGAGAATCGGAACCGTACCAAACGCACCCTTATGTAATTAAAAAAGAACTATCTGCCACACCCAGCATAGCTGAAAGGCCTCAAATTTATTTTGGGTGGCCTAGGCTTACAGAAAAAAGGGATCCATCTGGTTAGACATGCTTGGGCACGAATGTCAGTTCTTAGTTTTAACTATGACCCAAATGCTAACCATACGAGTGATCAAGGGGTATCAGTAAACATATATTGTGGAATGGCAACTCTGCAAGTGCTATATAGCTTTTTTAGGGTGTAAATAGGTGCACTTAAGGCTCACCTAAGGTTAACCTGTGAACCTCTTATAGTTAAAAAAAATGGACTAGTTTCTCTTTGTTTTTCCTAATTAATGTACTCTTAGGCTGTAATTCTCTCTTTTCCTTGCTTAATGAATGGCAGTGCTCCTGTCTGTTTTTCAAAAAAAAAAAAGGTATCTCAAAAGTGGAGGGGATTTTGAAAAGTTAGTTCATTTTTTGAACTGCGGTTTGGAGGGTAATCTAATTGTCATTAGATTTCACTCCTAGTTTTTTTCCCCTTCGGTTGTGTTTACCAAAATTTGTCCCCTTGTGTAGCCTAGCCAGTGTACATGCTTCTATATGTTAGCTAGCTTTCACAGGATTTCACACAATTTGGAAGGATTCAGCTCACAAAAGTATGAAACAAGAGACAGTTTTACAATTTTACAACAAACACGAGAATTACAAACTAATTCAGGAGTGTCCAGATGATATCTAGTTTTGATTTATAGGGTATGTTTAATTACTATTTCCCATGGCAGTTCCAGAACAGAAGCTTTACCAAAATCTGAGAGGTGTCGGCTATATCGAGAACTAAGAAGTTGTTTGGACATAACTGAACCTAGAGACTGTTCATCATCAGAGGAAATGGTATTCTGCGCTGCTAATACATTTAAAAATCTAGCTTTTTCATTCTTTCTCTAATACAGCTATAACATAGGTACAAAGACTGACGTCTGCTTCAAATTCATTGAGGAGGATGTTGGATATTCCATCATTCCATGACTGTCAAGAGAGTAATGGATTAGGAGAGAGTAATGGATTAGGAGACATGATGGATGAAGATGTTATGAACAATGTTTCAGTTCGCTTGAAGTTAAGCCTTACTGTTTGGGATTTTACTCTCCCAGTGACACCTTCATTACCAGCTGTTTTTGGTGTATCCTGACAATGTTCCCTTAATATGCTACCTTTTCATTCCTGTGATGTATAACACATAATCAGAACCACGTTTTTTTTTTCTAAATTTATTGCTGGATTGTCTATTTCATAGTGTCTTTGTAGGCACATGCAATTTACATTTGAATAATAATCATATAGACATGTTCTCCTTTGACGGTACCTTAGATATCTGAAACTGTGATTGAAGATCGTTTCTGTTTGGAGCATGGCACTGAAGGGTGGTACGATGCACTGGATCGTCACTTTAGGTGGCTTCTACAATATCGAATCAGTCCATTTTTCTGCCGATGGGGTGATGGCATGCGCATTCTAGCATACACATGCCCGTGGCCTGGTATTGCATGGATTTCAGTTGTTCTCTCTCATAAAATAATTGCAGATTTAATTGAAATTTTATTCTAATATGTGATGTTTTATTCTACTTTGTTTCTTTTATTTTAGCTGATCATCCAAAGGCTGATGAGTACTACTCTGACCCAAGACTGGCAGCATATGCTGTACCATATGCACCTATCCTGTCATGGTATTGCTTGAATTCCATTATGTCAAATTGCTTAACTGATTAAGTTTGTTTCTTTAATTATTTTGACTCTATCTTGACACTCAACAGTACTGATGCTGCAAAAAATTCCTTGAAAAGAGAGATGGAAATCTTAAAAGTGAAGCCTCACTGGTCAAAAGCTTATTTCTATTTGTGGGACGAGGTAAGTTGTTTTTTTTTTTGCTACATTTTGACTACATCCACGTGAGCTTTGGCTCTAGTAATCAGTTAAATTATCTGCTCTCCTTGAAAATAAAAGGTCTCCTTTGACATGCCATTTGCTTAGAACCCCTTTTATAGGTTGGGTTTATTACTTTCTCTAGTTTCTGTATAGCTTTTGCCCATTCACACTTTTTTTTAGCTTCTTGATGTAAGTATTTTGCAGCATTCTGCTCATTTCCTTTCATATATATAGCTAGCGGGGCCTTGCTTCACTACTTCTAGGTGAAAAAAAGCTTATGGTGTGCCTTCAGATCCCATATTAAATATTCAGGTCCAATTTGACCTGCCTAACTGTAGGACGTTGAACCTAGGAACTGAAACCTTATTATTTCTGGTGATTAGCTAATTGGTGCCTTATTATTAGGCATGATGTCTATAGGTGTTGTGCTGCTGTTCTTACACCCTGTCCTACATAGCATGTCCGGTGGCATTATCTTTGATATGCTGCAAATAGCAACGACAGTCTGGGAAATATTTACTACAACCAGAACACTTAACAATCATTAGGTCAGAACAGTCATTGCAAGCGTTAAATGAAGGTAACTTCAATATGCAATGCCACTGCAACACTACTCAATTCATCTTTGCTTGAAAGTTTTTATAAATTCCTTGAAATTGCCAAAATAATTAAATAACCACTTCTCAACTTTCTAGAGTGTAATGGTTTCTTGAAGGAAACTTTTCTCTAAACATATGTATAGTCGTTTCACTTTCAACTACTGGAGAATTGTTATCATATGATCAGCTTACATTTGCTTTTAATTTTTCAGCCTCTGAATGTGGATCAGTATGATTCAATATGCAGCATCTCTAATGAGTTACGCTCATATGCACATGACGTAAGGATTTTAACAACTTACTATTGTGGTGAGTATGAGACAAAATATGATATCCCTTTCTGTGGTGAACACTGCCACCTTTTAGAAATATTCTTCCATAATTGAGATTTGTACTGAACTTCTTGTCTGTCACTCTATCCGGAGTTGGTATTATTAGGACCTCTAGTTTCTGGATGTTTAGTTGATTGTACATATAGAACCCATTGGCAAGTTTCTATAGCAAATCTTGAAATATGTATTAATTTTCTGTACAATTTGAATGATCTGTTCAGGTCCAAGTGGTTCTGAACTCGCTCCTTCTACATTTGAAGCGTTTGTGAAAGTTCCAAAATTTCTGCGTCCTCACACACAGATCTTCTGCACAAGGTATACATTGATGTTGGCATCCTTGCATTTGTCTAGGTTACTAAATTTTGTGAGAAGGGCATTGATGATTGCACATATGCACATTAACAGCCATAGCATGATACATTTTTTTTTCTAAATATACTCATTCTAAATGTTATTTAAAGTATTTGGCACTAAGATTTTGTACATTTCATCATATCTAACCCTTGTCATACAATTCCTTGTATTAGGAACATAGCCTATGCATCTAATGCACAAGGTTTAAAAATTCAAGTAAGTAAACCAATTATTATGATAACAAAAAAAAGCAAAACGGACGAAATTGCCCTCCCTGTGTGCGTGGGTAGCGCTTTTTCCTTCTCGCAAGACCTTGGTAGTTGGTACTATGTTTATGGTTTATATTGCATTAGCATGCAGCTCCAGTATGTGTTGAGGACGTGGTGCACCCTATGTATGTTGGATATGCATCATGGAGGCTGTTAGAAGTATTGATGGTTTGATGCATGCTTAGACAACATTACGCTTCAATCCTGACCAAGGAACCACGTAACCTTTAATTTGTTGCCTTTTCATACAGCGAATGGGTTCTTGGCACGAGAGAGGACTTAGTGAAAGATATTGTTTCAGAATTAAGACCTGATCTTGGTGAGGTAAGAACAATTCTATTCCTCCAAGCTAATGTATTGGTAAATCAGGCTTTTATATTTGTTATGATATCTATTGTTTCACTTTATAAGCATGCTCAAAGAGAGTTCATGACATTAAGCCATTCTGAATAACACTTTCATATCTAACAATGTAAAATTCAAACTCGTTAATTGGAACACGTGAGCTTTATAAATTTCATGAAAGGAAAAGCTCAGGGCCTATACAAACTGTTTTCTTTGTTAGGAATAATATTTACATATTCTTTATTGTCATTGGAAGAGATCATCAATTGTGGAGCTCGTGAGCTCCATTGCAATGATGCGGTGAGGAATTTTGAACCTGTTGACAGTGCACGTAGAACTATGCATTTAGCCTTACTCTCTCCAGGACCATTATTCTTGACGTTTTGGATATGTCTTGAGTCAAACATTGGAAGCATAAATTACAAATAACTTTTAAGTGGTTAAATTTAAAAATGTGAAAACTATATGAACAGATTTGTCTTTAAAAATTCTTTCATAAAAGTATACATATGCCACTTTTAAATAAAAACTTATTGAAAAAATAGAAGTCAAAGTTGCATTTTGGAGACCGTGTCATTGTCCAAAACATCAAGAAATATGGGACCGGAGGGAGTAACTGCCTCATTGAAGACTATTTGCAGACACCAATCTTTTATCCCTGGTGGGCTCTGACTCAACTCACCTACTGACTGCCCCCTTGCGAGTTCCCTATAGCCTTAATTGATTATTCCCTCCGTCCTAGAATAAAAAAGGGCAGCTTGGTGTACGTAGCTCACACTTGCGTAGAACCCTACGTTTCCATAAGAATGTCGCTGCGACTTTTAGACATCAAGTTTGACCATTCATCTTCTTTAAATGTTCTGTGCAAATATAAAAACAAATAAGTCATGCATAAAGTAACCCTGATGATAAAATAATTCACAACAAAATAAACGATGTTTTCACAAATTATTTGAATAATAGTCAAACATAATGTCTAAAAGCCAAAAGCGACCATTATTCTGGGATGGAGTATGCTACCTGCTGCTATATTTATTTTAGTCTATGCAATCTTCTGTGAACCATAGTGTATCCTGGAGCTGCCTCTTTCTAAGTTATATGCTTTTTTGTTCTGTTCACATTATTTGGTTTTTTCATTTATCACTAAGTATGAACTACTCTGTTTTCTCCCCTTTTTAGGAGTGGTGGACGTATGTTTGTATGGGGCCTTCTGATCCTCAACCAAATTGGCACCTGGGGATGCGTGGATCCCAGCACCGGGCAGTGATGTGGAGAGTGTGGAAGGAGGGTGGGACAGGGTTCCTTTATTGGGGAACTAATTGTTATGAGAAAGCTATGATTCCAAGTGCCGAGGTATGCTGCAGAGTGGGAAACCTTAAGGATCTGTCACTAGTACATGATCTGATTATTCTCGTTTAGTTTTGTAAAATCTAGTAAGGCAGTTAGTTATTTGATCTGTATTTATGTGCTCTATATAAAGGCCCTGTTTCTTGGTTTTTTACATGGGTATCGGACACATGATTTATTGTTAGGCTCCTATGCAGATCCAATAGTATGAGTCTAGTACTTTTGGCAACTAAAAAATTATTCAAGTTGAACACGTTGTTTCTAATACAATAGAGAGCACTGATACATTTGAACCAACTAATTATTCATGTTGAATAATACGTACCACAAATATCCAGTTATATTATAAAATACAATTTCTCTGCTTGAATTTTCAGACAGAAAAAGAACTTTAGCAAAAATGCAGGTGCCCCGTGATTCTTATTCTCAAAATAGCATTTCGGGGGTAATTTGTTCAAAATTGTAATTATAGTCCTTCTTGTGGAATTATTCTAAAGCGATTTGAGTTAAAACATTGAAAATTAAAACATATTCCCTGTTTTCTGATTTATGGTTAGAACCTAGTTTAAGATTGTACTTTATTGTTGGTGGTGCTACAGATCTGCTTCCGGCGCGGTCTTCCTCCTGGCGATGGGGTCCTGTTCTATCCTGGTGAAGTCTTTTCTTCATCACATGAGCCAGTTGCTTCGACCAGGCTAGAGCGCATTCTCAGTGGCATGCAGGTTATAATTCTTGGAAATTATTTGTTTTTTAATTTGAATTATGAACTAGTCTTTTTCAATGGTTGCAATGCTTAGCTGTTAGAAACATGTTAGAAATCTTGAAGTCCATAATTTCTACTAAAGATGTATGCATGTAAATGAAGATTTACAGCTTACAGCTCTCCAGTTCATTCAATCCAGTTCAGCTGACGGCTCCATCTCAGTTGTTTTTTATTGCATTTCCTTGCAGGACATCGAATACCTGAAACTTTATTCTTCGAGATATGGCAGGGAGGAGGGCTTGGCTCTTCTCGAGAAGACTGGTGTATATCTTGCCCCAGATCGGTACACATTCGATCATGGACCGGTCGATGTGATGCGTGGTGAGGTATACCGCACCTGCAGGTCTTAGTGCAGTCCTCAAGCTGTTTATGTTCTTTTGGTACAGCAGTTTCTGTTCTTTTGGTACGGCAGTCTCCGTTACTGTTGTTGTACATGGCCGTATGTCATCTGTGTAGCGATTAGAAGGTAGTACTCTCGATGATCAGCTCGCGGAAGCTTGACCCAGTGTTGCACTGTTTCTGCTCTGCAACCTGAAGGGCAATGGTAGCTGGACTAATTTTGAATACGTGAAACCAAATGTGCCTTTGCTGACGTGTTGATGTCAGTTTCTTTTTTCTTTCGAGAGTGGGTGAGATCTGTTTCTGAACTTGCACCTTAGGCAGATCAGCATCAGCCCAGAGTTATCCGGGAAAGCGATTCGGCCCGGAGTTACTAAAGCCCACGTTGGGGCCTGTGTCAAGGGTCCATATTCGGTTCCCAAGCAAGGCGAACTGTGAGCGGGTGGTACTGGTACGGCTAATCCCTTCTGCTCCGCCGCATGCTGCTCCTGTATCAGATTTGACGCAAGATTCGCCTCAGGTCCTCGGCCACTCCATCCCGGTGAGAGAGAGAGAGAGAGAGAGGGAAAGAACCATAACGCTAATCACCGTCCGCGAGTCGCGTGACCCACACGCCACAGTCCGACTAACCCTGCACCAGAAAGGGGTTGAGATATTCTTCAGCCTTCACCCGCTACATCCTCCCCCTCTCTGTTGCAATTAGCAGCACATGTTAAACACCTCAAACCTCGCATTTAATCGCGCTTCGCCGTGCCCATTCCCGTTCCCGTCCGGACGGACGGTGACGCCGGGGTACCCGGTCCCTTTCGAGGTCGGAAAGCCCCGCCACGGCCTGATGCGATGTGGAGAGCTCCGGGCCAGAGAGAGAGCCGCATCAGGATCAAGCTAATAATATACGTTATCCTCAGGGCTTCGTTTATCATCAGATTTCCCATCGCAACCACTGCTAACCTTCTACGAGTACAGAAACGGGGCGGCATTGGTCTCGGCACACCGCGCTGGCCGGGTCGCTGTCGCCCATCTACCCGAGACGATCTCCTTTCCAGACATGTTGGATTTTTTTTTTACACCTCCACGCGATTTTCAAAAGGGGAGCGGAGCGCTCCAGTTCTGGTCGTTGTCACGGGTTCCGCATAAGTCTTCCCGCAGCCGTGTCGTTATTTATTTTTTGGTAGCTAGCTCTTGCCTTCGTTGTCTGCCCATGCATGCCCACCTTATACTATGCTCCAATGAGAAAATTGAGAGCTGACAGAACAATCTTTCTGTTAGATGCTTGAATGAAACTTTAAAAAGCATGTTTTGGGTGAGCAGCAAAATTTCCGCCCAGATGCGCTGTTATGTTTGACCGGCTGCAGTAGCACGTCTGACAGGCTGACAGCCAACAGGGAGGCCCCGTACTGTGGCGTTCATGAAGAGGATGGTACTGTCGAAATCGCGGATGAACTCTTTATGCAATCACTGTTGAACTGTTTATGCAATCGCTGTTGAACAGTTATGCAATGCCAGCGTGGTTTTCTCTTTTCTTTTCCCTTTTCCCTGGAGTAAAGGAATCGATAATAGGCATTCCTGGAGATCTTGAGCTGATGAGGAGTGAGGGCAGGCGGTGGGTCATCCTCTGATATCCTGATCTCATGGAGCTCCGGTACCCAGGACCAAGGCAAAAGAAAGAGGGAGCGAGCCCTCAACTCGCCGGTCACGAGTATATTCGTTCCGATTTGCAGTGCTGGCCGCCGGGCGTTCCGGTCAAGGCAGTTGCCGTCGTCCGGCTACGCTGACGTAAAGCGTCTATACGAAGGCAGAAGGAAGACTTCTTCTACAGTACCACTTGCCCATGCATAAACCACGAACCCCAAATGCATTTCCCGGGAACAAATGACCAAATGCATTTCCTGTCACCGTGATGAAACTGTTACCAATACTACTATTTTTTTTTCACTGTTAGTTGCTTCTACTACTATCATCGTGCAGAAATACTACGAGACACCGTCTGTCGGCTATCACGTAGTAGCTTCAAGCATCATTGGCAATGGCGCTGCCGGAAAATGACCCTCTTCGCCATCCAAGGGGCACCTGCCTGACCAAGGCGATCCGTTCCGGCGAATGATTGAGCCGCTGCGTACGCTCCTCCGTTTGTCCGGTGCTCCTTGGGACGTAGCGCCTATCCGTTCCCTTTGTTGCCGGGCTGGAATATTTTCCCCTGTGTTTTTTGTTTACTCCTACCACAGAGAGAACGGAGCTGAAAATTAATCATCCGTTCAGTCAGATCGATTAGCACAGTGAGATGATGAGATCACCTCGTCGGCAAGTTACTGCCGCGGGAAGATGCAGGGTGATAAGCTGCCGGTGAATGTGGTGGTGGCGATTGATCGCGACCACTCCCAAGGTTTATTCTTCCGACCAGCTTTTACGTTCGGAGCAGTGAACACTTTTGTGGACGGGACCGCAGAGCAAATGACGCTCGTTAGGAGATGACCCGTCACCGACATGTAAGTCAGTATAGACCATCCACCAGTTGCGCTCGTCCCTCTGATAAGCGTCACTGGATCCCGTTCCGCTGCGACTCAGAGTGTCAGAGCTGGCAAGGATAAACAATAGAGACCGTCCAGCCACGCAGTGCGGTAGAGACTTTGGACCAACTCGAAGGGCAGCAATTTATCGACGGTGTAGATAAAACAGTGACATGTGGACCCTCTGTAAGCGATAATGCATAGATCTTGGTTGGCAGTACACGTCGGCAGAACAATGTTCAAGTTAGGAGTACTAGGGATTAAAAAGCTCTGTTATTGAATACTTGGGGTTATTGTAGATATTAGGTGAAGTAAGTTGGAGCTTGCATCAAGTTGTTACTAGTAAATGTTATGGTACTGCATGGTCGTCCTAACGGCAAAGGGTACCAAATGACATTCTTCATGACTGTTGTGGATTGCATTGCAATAGGCGTGAAGCATAATGTGAGGATGCGTTTTGTGCACTTCCTACAAAGTTCTTTCATTCATAATGTATCACACATTCTAAAAGCTACTTGGAAACAAAGCCAAAAAAATGAAATAAACTTTTATCTTAACAGATTTGAAAAGAAAAAAGGGGGAAACGCAATGCAATCGTACAACATTAAACGGTTTTTATTTCAAATATGGAGTACATAATTCTGGTCCGTGTACGTCATTATGACCACTAGTCAACGATTTCACAAACATTGGTAAAAGCGCTTTTTTCACGAGTGATCAGCTTAATGAATGTTGTATTTACTAAACCAAATGTAGTTAAAGATTGGTCTTTCAAACTGCAAGGGAATAAAATGGATGGGAGGATACCCGTGTTAAGTCAACCACAGGTTTCACTTGCCGTTTGAACTGTGAAAACCGCTAGGGAACGGTTTGACGAAAACCGCGAAAATCGTTTGCTTTTTCGTTTAAATTTCAATTTTTAAATCTGGAAACGGTTTCGTCGGTTTGAAAACAGTAAACCACGTGGTTTTTGCGGTTAGCCGAACGGTTTTCGCGGCTAGCCGAACGGTTTTGCTGAAAACCATTAAGTGCGAAAACCGAACGGTTTTTCGGTAAACTGGTAGATTTTTCGGAAAACCGATAAATTAGTGAAAAATAAGAAAAGAGATGAAAAAGAGCTAAAAAATTGGGCATAACCTATTCTAATTTTTTTTAATATCAGCATTTACAACATACTTCATCCACAAATAGTAAGACACGTATTCATTCATATCAAATTCAAATTTCTAAACACAAGAAATCTATATATACATGTAGTTCATCCACAACAAATTCAAAGTTCATTCATAGTTTTCGAATCACACTTTACTTTAAGATTGTATTCCAATCAAAATATGCATTGTCGCACTCTTCAATTGAAAGGAGTCGAATTCCTCGAGTAGCTAACAGCTTCGCTTTGAATTCATTCCACGATTATCCCGTCTAAGCAGTAGTTATCTCTCATTGTGAGTACAATATGTTATAAAACTTTAGATTTTGCCATTGGTAGATCCATGTGGTGGGAGGTTCTATGCTACAATCACCGTACGGATAATTGTAGTACTTATTACCTCGACTGTATGATGTATCACAGTCTGTCGCGGAATAGTAGGTATCGTAGTAATGCTGCCTCCTCCATGCTCTCAAACCGAATCAGACTGATCTGCCATAATAGAACCAACAATACCTGAAAAATGATTAACTATGTTCTAGAGTTGCTAACAAATCGATCAATATTTGAAGAAAAAAACAGAAAAACAACCATCTCACTTTTTCTGCCACGGAAACCCACCAGGTCCGACGGCTTTCCGCGCTAATCGCTCGGCTTACCGCTCAAATCGAGCGGTTTGCCATTGGCGCCGGCTTACCGTCGACGGCGCGCAGCTTACCGCTGAAGCCAGACGGCTTGAGGAGCTGTCGGCACACGCGCGGCTAGCCGCTGTTCTCTCTCGGTTTCTGGCTTCGATGCGGCGGACGGCGCGGTGGGGCGGCGGATACGCGAGTACAACGCGCGGACGGAGAAAGGGGAATGGCAGAAGAGGGCTGTGGACATGTGACTCCGAATAAAGTTTGCTTATATATTCTCCATCCAATTTTTCTCGAATTTTTTCGACACCAAAATCAAAATATTTTTAAAAACTGATTCAACCACGAAGTTGCATTTGTCATCTAGTTTTTTTACATATTTTTTATTTTAAAATTTATCAAATTTTCAAAAAAATTTGAATTCAAAAACCACTGAACCGCTCAAACCGAAGTGGTTACGCGGTTTTGCGAACCCTGTCAACCATTCGCGCCCATTGGAAACTACTTAGTAAAAAAATGTTACAAAATCCGCACACCATAACCATTTGCAGGTTGCTTGCTTGGACACGACTGCTACCTTTTCCTTCCACCGGCACGTCGACAGATCCCAAACGCACGAGGCCTTCGCCGCCCCGCCCAGCTGGCGGTGGCACGCTCGAGCGCGTTGCGTTAGGAGCCAAACCCGCCAACCCCAAAAGATATATTCGCACGAAACCCGCGGTAAAATACGTCCACAACATCCATCCATCATCCACCGCATAAGATAATGACCTGTCCGCCTCGCGAGCCCCGCGCCGTGGCTCACGAGCCCTTGTTTGTACCGACTCCCCCGGCCCCGTCGCGTGGCAGGCAGGTCGATCAGCCCGCTCGCTGCTGCGTAGCGAGCCCTGGAACGCAACAGCTGCTGCTGACTTTTCCCGCGGCCGTTGCTGCTGGTCCAGCTCATCAGCACGCACGCTCATGATCCACGCGCGGTCGTCGCTGGTCACCGCGCGGCGCCGGCGGATCGGACGGCCGGCCGGCCAGGGTAGCGGGTATTGCTGGCTTTCCGGCCGAACTATAACCGACCGCGCGGATCCCCGCACACGCAGCCTCCCATTCCGCGTACGAAGTACGCTTTTCGGCGCGGTCCAAAGCCTCCACCCATGCCCAGGGAGTCTTGTCACTCGGCGTGTCTCACACTGCTTCACTTCGCACTCTGCTGTAGTAGAACGTGCCACATGTTTCGTTACACTGCCAGAGGTACGCGACTGGTACTGTTACCGGAAGAACGCGACCGGCGAAACGGCGTCGGCGAAGGCCAGGAAGCTTGCCGAGTTTTTCTGGTTTGGGGCGGAAGCAAGCGAGCGAGGAGGGAAAAAGGCAGCAGCAGAAAGGCAGTAGGCCGCGGCGGGGGCGACCACGTGCGGCGCGGGCCGGGCATCCGACGGCGGCTACCCACCCCGCGTGGCCCGGCGATGCTTTGGCTGCTTGCGGTGGGAGTTGGGGTGCGAGCGAGCGAGCAGAGCCAAGCAGCGCCCCACGCCACCACACCCGGGCCGGGGCTGTCTTCTCATCCCGATGCCTCCGCCTCCTCTCTCACCCTCACCCTCACCCTCAGCCTCGCGTCTTCTCTTCCCCAATAGAAAAGCCGCAAAAATTAAATAATCAACGCCAAAAGGGTTAGAGAGAGAGAGAGAGAGAGAGAGAGAGAGGCGAAGGAGCAGACGAGAGGAGAGAGGAGGGAAAAATCCCCGTCCACCGTCCGCCGCCGCGCAGCGCTCCGGGAGCCGGCGCGAGAGGTGGGATTCAGTGAGGCGGCGAGCGGGGCGAGGCGGGAGCGCGGCGGGCGCCAGATCGAGCGGGAGCGGATGACGCGCAACCCGACGGAGCCGGAGGCGGGGCCGGGGCCGGCGGAGGCGCCGGCGGCGCCGGTGAAGAAGAAACGGAACCTCCCCGGGACGCCAGGTGAGCTAGCTGCTCGCTCGCTCGCTCTATCTCTCTCGGGCGTGTGTCTGCCTGCCTGCCTCCGCTGAGCCTCTGATGAGTGGTGTTCGCTTTTGCTTCCGTGGCCGCAGATCCGGAGGCCGAGGTGATCGCGCTGTCGCCGGGGACGCTGCTGGCGACGAACCGCTTCGTGTGCGAGGTGTGCGGGAAGGGGTTCCAGCGGGACCAGAACCTTCAGCTGCACCGCCGGGGGCACAACCTGCCGTGGCGGCTGCGGCAGCGCGGGCCGGGGGCGGCGCCGCCGCGCCGGAGGGTGTACGTCTGCCCCGAGCCCGGCTGCGTGCACCACTGCCCCACGCGCGCGCTCGGGGACCTCACGGGGATCAAAAAGCACTTCTGCCGCAAGCACGGGGAGAAGCGCTGGACGTGCCCGCGCTGCGGCAAGCGGTACGCCGTCCAGGCCGACCTCAAGGCGCATGCCAAGACCTGCGGCACCCGCGAGTACCGCTGCGACTGCGGCACCCTCTTCACAAGGTGCGTTTTCCCCCTTTAGTTCCCTTCCAACTTCCAAATCGAGCTAAATCCGAAGTTGTCCAGTGGCCAATCCGGTTCCTTGGATGGCAAATAAAGCTTTGCTTTCATGTTTGATTCATTGAATGGCATGCTTGCTTGGATCAGAAGGGACAGCTTCGTGACGCATCGCGCGTTCTGCGGCGCCCTCGTGGAGGAAACCGGTAGGGCGCTGACGGTACCTGCGCCGCCATCGCCTCATCCGCCTGATTTGGAGGCTGAGGAGAATGTGGAAAAGGACAAAGAGAAGAGGGAGGAGGAGAAGAACGATAATTCTGCTGTGGCTGAGAAGGAGCAGCTTCCACAGGTTGAGGCGGCAACACAGAAGCCGCCATGCATTCCGTCGCCACCTCCATTGCCAAAGGAGCCGCAACATCCGCAATATAATCCGTCTCCGACTCCAGTGGCACAGGATCCACTACCACTTCGCTCAAGGCCTCTATTGCATCTGGAACCACAGCCACTTCACTCAAGGCCTCCATTTCCGAAGGAGCATCATCAACCAGTTGTGGCATTGTTGCCAAATGTGGATGGTATGCTCATTCTGAATCTTGTTCTTGTGCTTGTCTTATTGAATCTATGTACTACAAGTGATTTATTGCAAATCCTTGCTTTTTAAGTCAGTCTTACTGCTATAGAAGGAAACCAATGCATGAATTGTTTTGTTTCCAAATTTGGTTGTCCATCTGAATAGTGATCTGGATAAGTGAGGACTGATATTTTCTTCCTTACTTTATTTTATCTGCAATAGAGCCAAAGGTGGTTGCTGAGCCAGCTGTGATCGCCAAGCAAGAGGAGGAAGCTGATGAAGATGAAGCTACCTGCATCCTGGAAGGTGATCAACACAAGGATCCTGAGCTTGAGACTTCCAATCTTCTGAATAGAGACACCCTGATGCTTCCACGCTTCCTCCCTTCGCCCTCAGAGGCCATTGGTACAGACGTCAGCGGCACTACATGCGGTGCAGGCGGCAGTGTTTCCAATTCCATTGCGCCATCCACAACAACCAACACATTTGCTGGTCTATTTGCATCAGTCACAACAGGCACAACTTCCCAGAGCAAATCTCTACCTGATCTTATTGGAGTTGATCCTACATTCCTTTGCCTTGCGATTGGTCCGCCCTCCCCTTTATTCACCCAGACAAATGCAAACAACCCATGCAACTTTGCTCCATCAGCAGCTCCACACATGTCCGCCACTGCACTCCTGCAGAAGGCTACTGAGGTTGGAGCTTCACAATCCAGCTCATCATTCCTTAAGGAGTTTGGCCTTGGCTCTTCCTCCTCGTCATCACCTCCGTCAAAGGTACCGCAAGGAAGGTTCACTGAAAACAGTACACAACACTGGCATCATCGGAGTAACCAGCAGATGGAGATGGAACACTACCAGAGTAATCAGAGAATGGAGATGGAACGCTACCAGAGTAATCAGAGAATGGAGATGGAACAGCCTAGAAGCCGTCAGCAACACCACCGCAGGAGTAATCAGCAAATGGAGATGGAGCTCCGCAATCAACAAATGGAGATGAATCCCAGGCCGATGCTATCCAGCAGTCTAGGCCTTGGTCTTGCATATCAAAGTGGGAATTCAGCAATGCCGGATTTGATGATGGGACCGTCTCCACTGTTTGGTCCCAAACCTGCTACTCTGGACTTCCTTGGGCTGGGGATTGGAGGGACCATTGGTAGTTCCACAGCCAATGGTGGCCTTCCGGCATTGATGATGAGGGGAGAGCTGGATATGGGGTCTGCACAGTCGCGGGCTCCATGGGACGATGGCAAGAGGAAAACCAACGGCCGCACGATCCTGTGAGGTTTTCTTTTTGTAACCTTAGGGGTTTTGTGCTCCGGCTCATTCTTTCAGCAGATGTGTTGGTAGAGCTAGAACTCTGTATGATGCAGATTTGTATATAGCTCAATGCTTCTTCCAATCCTGCCTTTTGTCTAATATCTGAACTGAAGTTAACAGTATAGCGGAAATTTGGTCAGGGGAATATGGGACCTGAACTTGACCCGCCCTTGATTGGCCCCTTTCTTTTCAAATGTAATCAAGTAACAGGGTAAGTCGTTGCTTTTATTACCGAAAACAGAGAAGAATTGAGATTAGGACAGCGATGTTGACACGGAAAAGGTGCTTTTTTATTACTGTTGTTCCTTAAGTGGGCAAGGCTGAAACCGGCCAGTCATGAACCTTGGTGCTTCAAAGAATATATATTGTACCAGATGTTAACCGTTTCAGTATGACTTCTCAGTCATCAGTTAGACATGATACTGACGTTCTCGATATAGCTAGAGTATGTTTCAGTTTCACTGCTGTTGTTTTCAACAACCGGTTTTCATCACAGCAGTGACTTGCTGAGAACCCTGCTGAGCCGTATTAATCCACTGCCAACAGCCGTATATTTCCTCAGATTTCTGTTGCTTTCACCAGCGACCGGCTCAAACGATTCAACTCGTGTCTAACCCAAATCAAGGTCTTTTTCTTTGATTCTTCCACAGATTGCAAGTATTTGGCCATCTGGCAAACAACCAGGTGGCGATCCCTCTCGTACGCACGTCGTGCCACAGTTGAATCGATGTAACTTTCTGAAGACGGAAACCGACAGCACGACACGGATTCTGCTCACTGGACGTGTCCACTTCCTTTCGGTGAAGCGAAAAGGGAGAGGACGACGGACGTGTCGAGATTTCGGTCCCGTCGTACGAGCCTACAGTGCCGTTCATCGGACAAGACGATCGATGCCTAGTCAGTGTGGCAAGAGATGCTCCACTATTTACTCCATAAACTTGGAGATCATTCATCCAGGCAATCATTATTGGAGGAAAGAATTATTTGAGGCCCTGGTAGATTCCCTCAAATCCCTCCCCAAACGAAAAATGTACCGGCTCCATCTATTTTAATTTGATTTTTAATAATAAAAAACTAAAAATGTTTTATCATATATATAAGATCATATTACTAGATTTTTTTTATGAAACAAACATTAATAATATGTAATTCTTTATATTATAAAGTATTTAAACTTCTAAATATTATTTAGTCAAAATTGATAGAATATAACTATAATCAAACCTAGAAATATTTATATTTGAGGATGGAGGGAGTAAGTAACAGTTTTCTCGATGGTTGGTTATGCTTTTATATATATAATTTCAACAAATGAACCAATAAGCAGTTTAAACATATTATTTATTCAGAGCAGTTTTTGTGACTGTAAGTTCCTGTAGCGAGAGCAAATTGTTGATAGTGCAGATCCAACCGCAGCCTGTTGCGGCAGCCTAATGCCTCCTTTGAAGCGCGAAGATTTTTCTCGTTTTCTGTGTTTTTTCTGTAAAATTAAACTGATTTTTATAAAATATTTATGAGATTTTTGTGAAAATTTTGCATTCTAAAGGAGGCCTAAAATATAAAGCGAACACATGCATAGTAACTCTGCATTGTGCATGTCGACCAAGCTTCATACAGTTCATAGATGTGCTTTCTAAGAATGGCCAGTCTTTATCAAACCAAGGCACGCCCGGCCCGGTCGTGGTGCCAAAAGCGACACCCAAGCTGCTGCTAACCTAGATCCACTTTTTGAGAGACAGGTCGCTTTGGATATGTCTGCTGCAAATCAGATATGGGAGGCGAAGCTCGATTGCTTTCAGTTGTCGAAACTAGCTTATCGGCTGCCTGCACTCCCAGTTGTGAAATGAAACTAGTTTGCGCTAAGCATTTCCGAGACCGGAACATGCAGTAACCTCCTGTTTTGGAAGAGCAATCACAGGACCAGTGACTTCAACACCTGGAAAGAAAGCACAGTTTGTGTAGTTTCCTGATGCGAACCATCAGTTCGGAGCAAGGTTTCACTTAGGGTGTGAACCGCGGAAACCGCTGGGGATGACTTAACAAAAATCGCGAAAATCGTTAAAATTGTTTGATTTTTCGTTCAAATTTTAATTTTCAAATCTGTAGACAGTTTTGTCGGTTTAAAAACGGTAAGCCGAGCGGTTTTTGGGTCAGCCGAACGGTTTTCGTGGTTAGCCGAACGGTTTTGCTGAAAACCACTGAGTTCGAAAACCGAACGGTTTTTGGTAAACCGGTCGATTTTTCTGAAAACCGATAAATTAGTGAAAAATAAGAAAAGAGATGAAAAAGCGCTGAAAAATTGGGGATGACCTATTCTAATTTCTTTTAATATCAATATTCACAACATACTTCATCCAAAAATAATAAGACACATATTCATTCATATCAAATCTAAAGTTCCAAACATAAGAAATCCATATATGAAGTTCATCCACAACAAATTTAAAGTCCATGCATAGTTTTTAAAGCACATTTTACTTTGAGATTGTATTCTAATCAAAATATGTATTATCGCACTCTTCACTTGAGAGGAGTTGAATTCCTCTAGTAGCTAACAGCTCCGCTTTGAATTCGTTTCATGATTGTCTCGTCTAAGTGGTAGTTGTCTCCCATTGTGAGTATAACATGTTATAAAACTCTGTATTTTGCCATTGATAGACCTATGTGGTGAGAGGTTCTATGCTACGATCACCGTACAGATAATTGTAGTAGTCATTACTTTAACTGTATGATGTATCATTGTCTGTCACGGAATAGTAGATGCCGTAGTAATGTTGCCTGCCCCATCGTTGTCCTTGGTGACTGTAGAGTACTATGGTCTTCATCCTGTGTAGCATAGGTTTAATCTGTCTCACCTGTAAAAGAAGTGAAGTGTAAAATAAATGAGTGAAAATTGATCGTATGATGTGAATAAATGGTTACTTGTGAAATGATGAGTTCTGATCGGTGGCTGTGAGTCAGGAACCATACTGCCTGGTGGGTCTCCAGATGTAGTTCGAGAACTGCTATCATTTGATTTCTGGTAAGGTGGGCTTCGTTTGGCGTCTCTAAAATCTGTGAAGTCGTCGCTGCCTACATTCTTACATTTTTCTTTGCTCCTTATCCTCATCTTTTTAGCACATTTTTTCTGTTTTGCACTTTGAACATTTCTTTTGTCTATATGAGTATCACTCACATTTTGATCCGTCTATTCAGATATTATTTCAGCACGAGATAAGCGTAACAACTCTCGATCAACGTCATCATCTGTAACAAGACGGTTAGGTAGAGAAGTGTCACTCTCGGTGCCCTCTTCAACAAAAACAGAGTCAGAATTTGATCTCTCATGTTCCATCTATTCTTAAATAGGATTTGAAAAATCATAAAACGACAGCTTCATGAGACGATCAAATAGATTAGCTTCTGGTAGCTTATATGTTCATAAAGCATCACGCATACGGATTTGAAGGTTGTAGTTAACATACATCAACTTATGCAATTTGTCATGAAATAATCTGTTACGCATCTTAGAGTGAATCAATGCAAATGTACTCCAGTTGCGCTCACAACCACTCGATGATGCACACTGTGAGACTATCCGTAATGTAAGCTGCTGGTGATGAGGTGTGTTATCTTCAAACATATTCCACCAAACTGCAGAAGAAGTATTTTTATCAACTGCCATCCTGTTGGCCAACTCAGTGGCGAATGAATCTTGTTTTCTTCTAAATTTTTTTGCCTCCTGCAGGGCCTACACACACAAGTCGGTTAGTGCTATGTGTGTAAATGCCTTTCGAATATCGTTCATCATATTTCGCCCCATCTCGTAAGCATAGTGACTTCTCAGGTTCAAAGATTCAGTTGCACATATAACAATAGTTTGATATCTTTGTATTATAAATGAAAGAATACAATAATTTCGACCATGCGCGTCCAATAGCCGTCTTTGCTAGCTTGCTCTTCGCACTCTATCAACCTGTGTCGATCCTAGTTTGAATCCGTTCTTTACTTGACCTCTGTGACCCCGACTTCCTCATCATGCTAAACAATCCAGACCCACCACTTCTCTGCGACGAACCAGAAGCACCTTGCGATGAATCAGCATCAGCACCATCACTCTCGAACTAACCACCGTACGAACGCTGACGCTGTCGAAATTCCTTCTCCTCTCTAGATAACCTCATGGCAGCCTGCATCTACTCATCGTTTTCCTCATTGACATTTCTCTCACCTGCAACCTGCTGTTGTCTGAGAGTCTGTCTAGCTCAGTTCTTTCTTCGCTCGACGGTTCTATCAAGCTTCCGGCAAAAATAGTCTCGCACGTCGGCGGGAACATGAGGACATCCAACTACGCTGGTTCTACGATGTGCCAAATGTTACTTGAATCGTGTAGCACCACCCTCTCTCTTCACAAACTTGCAATATTTGAAACGGAACTCGAGATACACGTTCTCCCCGTGTTCTCAAACCAAACCGGACTATCTGCCATTCTAAAACCAACAATGCCTAAAAAATGACCAACTATGTTTTAGAGTTTCTAACAAATCGACCAATATTTGAACAAAAACAGAAATACAACCATCTCACCTCCTCTGCCATGAAAATCGAACAGATCGGACGATTTACCGCAAAAATCACTCGGCTTACCGCTGCAAACGGCTGATTAGTCGCTGCCGATGGCTTTTCGGCCAAGCCGCACGGCTAGCCGCCGTTTTTGAACGGTTAGCCACTCTTGTCGGCCAGCTCCGCAAGTGGCTGGCTGGCGCGCGGCTAGCCGCGTTTACCGCTCGGCTAGCCGCCGGTTTCGGGCGGCTTCGGCGACGCAGCTCGCGGATGGGAAAAGTGACTCGCGTGTGGTGGTTTTGGACCCGTGACTTCGAATAAGGTTTCCTTTTATTTTCTCCATCCAATTTTCCTCGATTTTTTTTTCTTCAAAATCAAACAATTTTCAAAAACTGAATCCGTCATAAAATTGCATTTTTCATCTAGTTTTTTTACATATTTTTTATTTTAAAATTCATCAAATTTTTAAAATTAAAAAAATTTTAAATTCGAAAACCGATGAACCGTCTAAATCGGACCGCAGCGGTCCTTTTTAGGAAATCGTCTAGGAGCTACGTGTAAAATTCCAGTGTCATCTCCTGTTGTGTTGTAGTACTGCATGTGTACACAGCAGAGTACAGACCAAAGAATGAATAGGGGCCCTACAAAGTGGAGCAGCAAGTTGCAGCAGATTCTTCAATCCACAGCCTGGACTTCGTCGTAAGTAGTTCCCCATATGTGGTTGCAACTTGCAAGGGCTGGGCGTCCCGTTCATTGTCCTGGACGACAGGAGCGAAAGATCAACGGGAGCGGGTTTTTTTTTTCTTTTTTCTTTTTTTGAAATAAGCGAAGCAGAGCATATTCAGGATCGACATGAATATGGGCATAAGCGCGCAGGGTCAGCATTCAAAACGTTCTAGGTGGCAACACGTGGTGGAGCGTGATAAACTTGCCAGATTGCTGGCCTTGAATTCCGCTCGGCCCGCTATTTCTCCTGATGCTTGAATGCCCAATGAGTATTAAGCAATAATGACTGCAGCAACAAGCAGGTGACTTGTCATTCGTTGCAGTTGAACAAGCAGTCTAGCACGTCAATTGTCACCAGATCGGTGCTACTACCCTGTTATTTCTCCTTCATTTGCCGCTTTGTCAAGGTTAGGTACACGGAGTACCTGTATTTTGCTTGCTGCACCGGAAGCTGCTGTTGCAGTGTTGCTGCTGCCTTCTGAGTCGCCATGGACAGAGCTGTGGAGCTTGTTCGGCCCAGGATTTTGAACCTGGGCCTCCGAGTGTCCTCGACTCTGAGTCCAACAGCCGCGAGGCGGCTAGAGTGCGGCCCACCATGAAAATATAAATAACTGGACCGATCGGCAACCCCAGTCAGGCCTGTGTCTCATAACCAGCCCAACACGCATCCGCGAGCTGTGGCCCATATCCATTTCGCAAGCCCCTCTGGCTGCTCCCGCTGCGCAAGATCGGCGACGTTGTGGGAGATAATAACCTTCCGAGCGGTGGCCACCGGAGATCACTACGCTTGGACGCCGCGGCGGCGGCGGCGTGCACCGGTCGCTGCGTTGGAGCCACGGAGTCGCCGGTGCTGGCTGTGGCGCTTGGCGGCTTCAGGCCGTTGACCAAAACTTCTTCTAGAGAGGTCACCATACCAAGGGTCAACGAAGCTCAAGTACTGCACACCCCCGATTTGAACTGACCACAGTTTTATTTCAGGTAAATTCTTCGTAGATTTGGAAAGATTCGCCAGGCTAGCTGTGCCCCTCGCACCGCCAGGTAAGAATAGAATCCGTCTCGTGGCGGCCGCAGCGAGGTTCCTCGCTAATCAATGTTATACTACCACTGCTGCGGCTCGAGGTGGCCACAAGTTTTGCAAGTTATTTGATCCGTTGGTAGCTCGGTACGAATTAGTAGCGGCTTTTGTGTGGTCCTGTGGAATTTAGAACTCTAGATGCCATCCTAGCTATCTTTTTCTCAGTATGGAGTGAATCTGAGAGTGGTTATTTAAAAAAAAACACTCCAGCTAAAACTCGTGTAATTATGATAACAATTTTTCAAGAGAAAAATGTTTGTGGATAAACATTCTAGCATCATGTCACTATTATTTTCAGAAATTTAGTAGGTTACAATCCTCTTTTCCCCTTTAGCCCTCGTTTGGAATGCAGGAATTTTCTCTATTTATGTGTCTTTTTACTGTATAATAAAACTGATTCATGTGTGATTCATATGAAATTCTTACGTTCAAACATAGCCTGAATAGATAACTACTACTAGAAGCTATCAAATTAGTCGTCACTTTTTAATGCTTACTGTCCTGAGACTTCAAGCAAGATTCCAGATTATTATCAGACCTTTTAGATTACTCAATGATTACAAATTTGCTGTCAGGGTTGCACTCCGGCCTGCTGCTAACTATACCTTTCACACGCACAGATATAAATTTCTGGGAAAGATTCTGCGAGTACTCCAAGCACATTTGTTTGGGACGATTCCTATTGGCGCCAGATTAGCATGGGCCATTAGTTAACCATGTACGGGGATGAGAGATTAAACAAATGGCGCCAGCTGCTTCATCGATCGGCTTAGGGTTGAAAAGAGATCGCAGGCGTTGCTGCCACGTTTCGCCGTGTCATGGGCAACGTACCGCCTGGCAAGATACTGGCTAATCGCGCTTCCTTGGTGCGTCCTGATCCTATAGTGTACCTTATCTTAGGCATTGAAACGGAGTCGTTATTTCAGTGGCGCTAAGGTCACGTCACATGGTTAGTGGCGTAATTCAAGGAAAGGTGGTAAGGATTTGATTTTAAGGGTAAAGTTGAGTGCCGCCCAAGGGTGAAAATTTGAAAATGGTTCGTGCAAATCTATGTCCCGTACAAGCAAATTAAAGGATCAGAATTTGAACTTTGACGCCGCTGAGCAGGAGGCATGTAGATCAACTACGCTAGGGAAGTAAATCTTTCCGTGAACCCTAGAGGATGTCAGATTTTAAAAACCAGAAGCTGGCGACTGCAGTAAATCTTTCAAATCTGAATTTAGTTAGCTAGTACTTATTATTAAGGAACTCTCAGTATTGCTCCATGAATCAAGCATGATACTGAAATATCGTTCTTAATATCTAACAACACTACATTTGCTACTTCTGCCTGCCTGATCTACATCTTGGGACTCTCAGAAGATAGAAAACAAAAGCGCAAAATATCCACTTGCGTTTAGCAAAATTTATCTCAATTAAGATTCATTGACCTCTAAGTCGCGATTACATCGCCGATTTAAGATGAGCAGGTCTCAGGCAGATCAAAGGTGATAAGTTGGAGGTTGGGAAGCAGGGGCGTGGCTTGTCTGGGAGTAAGGGCGCCTCCATTTGATTACTCGCCGTCGTCGCAGCTGGTGTTCGCGCGTTAACAAAGCGAGTTGGAGATCACGGAGCATGTGAGGGAATCGAGCACATGATGATCATTTGGGATTAGTAGTGTATCAGTCCCTATCCCGCGTAGACAAGTGTCCTTAGCGCTGATCCCTTAGGTAATACCGCATCCAATCTCGATCCGAAACAGCCTAGATGTGTGTGTAAAGAACGTGGGTATACAGCCGCGACACAGCTAAGAAGCTTGGTTATGAGTGTTATTAATGTGCTATTAAGAACACTAGTCGCCGTAACCATGCATACCCCCTGCAGATAGACATAACATTTTTTTTATTAGGAGGTCATCTAGAACAACAGTTCTGACGAGGTCAAATTAGGGCAAGTTGCAGCTGCATGCTAAACTTGCAATACTTTGTCTTGTTATGGATTGTTTACTTACGGGACTTGTTTACCACTTTCAGTTCCTCAATGGAAGTTTCAGTTACTCAATGTAAGTTCTGGATGAGATTTTTTTTACTCCGATAAATCATCAGCAAAATGTGAGATCATATAATTGTCTCCGAAGCGTACGAGGCTACCACACATTCCACGTACAAGCTCTCGGATGAATGCATAGGTTCATCCGTTCATGCAGCATCGTCTCATAACTCATAGGGCAGGCGAAATCCCAGTAAAGTTCTCCTTGCACCTTTTCTTCACCAGAAACGACCTGGTGATCTGAACCGATACGTCTACGTGTTGTTGCTTGCAGCCAATGGCTCCTCGTCCTCGTGGGGACGCCGCCGCCGACGGCAGCGCGGCAGGTCCCTACTGCCATCCACGGCGGCTGATTTCGTCCCACGACGCCTCGTCTGCGTTCCTGAGCGGGGAGGTGTCCCTCTCTCCGGCGCCGAGCGGATAAGATAAGCCTTACCCGGAAGGCACAAGGCACAGGTCAACATGGGGAGGAGCGGGATCGCGAACTTGCCGATAGGAGAAAGGGGCCGGTGAGCTGGTCGCTCTTCGTGACTGTGTCTCGATCCGCACGCTGTACTATGTGAAAACAGTTCAAAAAATTCCGTGCAACCAGGGCGTGCAGCAGGACCATACGCATTCACGGGAAGAAAACTGCTTTCCCGGCGTGTGCATATTTCACCGGGGGGATCGAGATCGATCGATCGGTTGGCGTGAGTGAGTTGGATCCGAACAACTCCAGGATCCGGTCTAGTTATGCCTGCCGTAGATAGATGGTCCGGCTTTACAGTTCAGAGAAATGGAGTGTGGCATCAGCAGCGGCCGTATGTTGCTGAACCTGACCAAGCTGTCGCTGAGTCAACAAGAAAACATTTGGGATCATACCAGTAGAGTACTAGATAAACTTTTTTATGTCAAAAAAAGGAAGTTGCACCAAACCGATAGAGAATCGAATTGAAATCCTCTTGTAATAGCGACACTTCTGTTGGTGTGCACTGTACGTAGTTGGGCCAAGAGCTAAGCCAGCATCTCCCAAACCCCGATATGTTCTCACTCGCAGCTGGCAGCAGCCAGTAGACAATGGAACGCTTCGTCCTGCATACTGCTAGTACTACCTCGAGAGGTCGCAAACAGTCGATGGCACCCGGGGACGTGAACATCAGTGGATTGCAGTCTGGTAACTCTGGTTTGGCTCAGGCAGGCCTAGCTCAGACTCAGGCTGCTACCGCGACGACTATTCTACCGGTGAGCAGTGGCGGCGTTTGGAATCCCGGAGCGCACGAAGAAAAGCATGGGGGACACAGTACACTCACCAGAGGCCGCCCCGGATCGGCGGGTGGCGACACGTCCGACGGCGTGGTCCCGCGGGCGCCGCGCGACGCGTGGAGATCCCTATTCACCCTTGCCTCCACCCCTTGTCTCCCGGGCTAGCTACTCCCACAGTGCCCCCTTCCTCCCCGCTTTGCTTCGTTGCTGCGCCGGCTGGCTAGGCCGTCGTGTAGCCTTATCCACTGTTCCTCCCCCCCCCC
>BCLF01000008.1:4247881-4310455 GCA_001602275.1 Zoysia japonica | reverse complement strand
ACCTGGAAAATTCCTCCATGTTTGGCCTGCTTGTCCAAGCTTTTGCCCATGCGTGCGTCGTCGTTCGAGATTGAATTCTCTCTGCGAATCGTAATCCGTCTTAGTGCATGTGTGTGTATATGCTGATCGTTTCATGCGTGGCACGGCATCATGCTCTGCCATCTCCCTCGTCTGCATTGATAATGCGTGACTCGGTGTATTCTTCTTGAGTCGACAAGCTTCCTCTCCTTCTCATTTCTACTTTAGGTTAAGTGCAAGGTTTTTCTGTGATCATATGATCACGTACCATTACTTGTCCTTCGGATATTACAGCTGCGGTATCCTTGTAAAACTATGTTCTCACTGTCGCAGTGTCACCATAATATTCCAAAATAAATCATGCTGAATTCTTTATTGTCTGATTTCATGTCTCAGTTGGGATACCCCGTTGCAAAATAAATATAATTTGGTGGTATAATTTCATTGTTTGCATATATATTTATATTTTTGATGTTGTGACTCAGGTTGTATAAATTGTTAATCTGTGCTTTGGGTCGTGTAAATTGTTAAGACACTTGATAATACTTGTTGGAGTTGCTGTAATTTTCATGCCAAGATTGTGGTCCCATATACTTGTATGTCAGCAGCTTTTATATTACACAATTCAACAGTTTTCTTGTTCCTATACCATTTATATATAGTTTGAAATTTTTCTATAGTATTCTGTTCGACGTAGCTCTAAAATCTGTAAGTCTTTTTAAATCAGTGACATTCTAGTACGTATGATTTTTACACAAAAGAACTGATCGAAGGTGGAGGGACTTCACTTTACAGTGCAACTTCAAAGATGGTAAATAGTCGGCTATTAGCTACTTCACCGTCAAATAACATGCTACCTCCTCTATAAAGACTACTACTAAAAAGAGAATCTCTCTCCCCCATCTTTTCAAAGAAAGTGAAAGCTCTTTCCAGGAGTAAGTGCCACCTTGTCGACCACTCTTGTTTAACCTAGAAGGTCGTGCACTATCCACTAATCATCAAATTAAACATTGTCACATCATGCCTCCGGCCCCTACTTCAAGTCTTCAACCTTGTAAAATCAAGAAAGAAAATTATAAGAGCATAAAGAATAATATTTGTGTTTGGTCGTCGGTGCACATGTGCATCGAAACATTGTAAACTTTGGCAAGATTGTACACTAGTAACTAACTATATAAACACCAGAAATACACGCTTCTAGTAGTTAGGCATTTCATGTCGTATGAAGATATGCCACGAATTCAACATATCCAAGAAATTTCACCATTTTTTTAAAAAAGGAAGCTTTAATTTATCTGAAAACAAGACTTCTTGTTTTCCAGACAACACAGAAATGGTAGTGCTGCTGTGTACTCCTGTACACAGTGCCCTTTCTGCACGAGCCAGTCCATGACAGGGTAGTACTCTTGAAGAAAAACAAAGTTGCGGTGATGTGCATCCATCCATCCATGCATGGTCCGGCCAGGAAAGCCATCACCTACCCGGCTACCCGGCCGGCGAGCGCCACCGGCGTTGGGCGCGCGTACCTTAGCTACATATATATATTGCTCCTAGGTCTCTCACGAGACGAGCACTCCGCCTTACTTAACACCCAGCTGGGTGCCTTGTGGTCCTCCCTCTCCTTGATCCAGTTCCTCCTGTCCTCGCACATCGACAGCGTCTCCCATTCGGCCCCTTCTCTCTCCCCGGCTAGTTCCAGATCACGTCGCACTTGGCAAGGAGACAGAGAGAGTGAGAAAGGCGTCGTTGCTGCTGATCCGACAGGCGGGAGAGGAGGCAAAGCATGGAGCAATACGACGAGCTGCAGCACCAGCTCTTCCCTTCCACCTTCGTTGACATGGACTCCTCCCTCCTGGCGGCCAACGGTACGTACGCCGCGCGCCGTCTGGGCGTCATCTTTAACAAGCGGCTTGCCTGTTCTCTTCTCTTCGCATGCAAACAGTACCTCCGGTGCCAGGACGTGCGAGTGACTGGTGGTTCTTTAGTGCAGGCGTGGCGCAGGGGGAGGAGAGGCCGAGAGCGCGGCGCAGGAGGCGCCGGGCTGCGCGGTGCAGCGGTGCCGAGGCCGGAGGCGAGGTTGACGCGGGGGACCCCAAGAAGCGGCGGTTGAGCGATGAGCAGGTCGAGATGCTGGAGCTGAGTTTCCGGGAGGAGCAGAAGCTGGAGACCGGCCGGAAGGTGCACCTGGCTGCCGAGCTCGGGCTCGACCCCAAGCAGGTCGCCGTCTGGTTCCAGAACCGTCGCGCTCGTCACAAGAGCAAGCTGTTGGAGGAGGAGTTCGCCAAGCTCAAGCAGGCGCACGACGCAGCCATCCTCCACAAATGCCACCTCGAGAACGAGGTACGGACATTCGTGGCCTGCTTCAATTCCTGCCTGACTTTCTCTGTTCAAGTTCATGCACTGATTATGGTGCCGGAGACATGGGCTAAGATGTTTACAATTGTTTTGCACACGCCTATGGCAGGTCCTGAGGCTGAAGGAGAGGCTGGTGGTCGCAGAGGAGGAGCTGGCGCGGCTCAGATCCGCCGGGAGCCACGCGGTCTCCGGCGGTGACGGCGGGGACGTCATGGGCCGCATCGTCGGCAGCGGGAGCCCGAGCTCGTCGTTCTCGACGGGCATCTGCCACCAGCAGGCGGGTGTCGGCAGCGTCGTCGATCAGCTGGGGGACGACGACCTGATCTATGTTCCCGACGTGGCCGACTACGCCTACGCCGATAGCAGCGTGGTCGAGTGGTTTAGCCTGTATGGACTGATGTAAGCGTCGACGATGCGCCTGTCACATTCTAGCTAAGCTAGTAATCGTAACGTCATTCCTCTCCTGATTTCCAAGAGTGTGTGTTCAATTATGTACATAAATCATGTTATTATTAGTGGCGAAATATGGCCAGCTAGTACTAGCTATCTATAGTACTCCTACTTGAATTTCAGATGTGGATATTGTCGTTTGGCATCTTGACAGTATTAGTCTTTTGAAATGGGCTTAGTTATGGGCCGAGATGGGGGCAAAATTCAGTGTCCTACGACTTGAGAATCATCATAGCAAGATGGGAGGTACATACTCCTATACATTTCAAAACTTAGGATTCAAATGTTATATATTGTGCCTGATTGAATGGCATCCACACTATACTGATCACATGAATAATTGTGAATCATCATATCAAGGTCATTGCCTGATTTATGATTTTTTTTTTGGAAATAGTTAAATTTGCTATGTAACCCTGACATGTTCCAAATGTGCTTTGCCTGATGAAGATAGACGGCCACAACCCTGACATAATGCTCATATAGATCAAGCCCATTGATCAAATGCATCGTGATACGCTTCTCCAACAATCCCCTTAAAAATCACCGTAAAATGTGCCTTTTGAAGCTTAAAAAAATGAGATCTATTTTTAATCACCTCCTCCAACAGCTCCTCTAAATATGTTTTAGTATAGTTTAAATTTAGTCAAGTCAACAAGACAACAACCGATCTCACAGTTAGTTTCACAAGAAATAGAATTGGAGACCTTAGAAATTTCCTAGATCTATCTCCGGACAGAGGGTTTTCTACGGATCTGAAAAAAGTAAAGAGGTATTTAAAAGAGCTGCTGGAAGAGATTTTTTATAAATTTTTTTATAATTTGATTTAAGGGAAATTAACGGGGCTTTTGAAGGTATTCTAACGGGCTAAACTAAACACGAAGTGCCACGGTGCCATCTTTAAGATGATACCCATCACACGGTCGATCGCGGAATAGCACCACAATCCACAAAAGCCAGTCTGCCCGTCACATCTTTATGTATCTTTGTCGTCAGTTTGTTGGTGTTGCTCCATCGCGGCTGTTCTTGAGGTACTCATGGGCGCAAACATATCTTTCGTGAACTCAGCATCACACTGATCAATCGAAGAAATGCTCCCCGGACAGAGGCGGAACAAGGCCACCCGGCAGCTTCACGAAATCCGCAGAGGACATCTGTGCTACCAGCGTGCCGGTATTGGTACAGAGCTAGCGGCCGAGCGCTGCCACTCTCCGTCCAACACGCGAGTGCGTGCCCACGGGGACCTCGCCATTTCAGGCTACCGCGCGCGGCCCGGGCGATCGACACACCTGATATGGGAAAGGCGACGAACGATTGAACGAATGAACGATCGAGCCGCTGGAACAGCGCCCAATTCCATCACGACGGTCGACGAGGCCACACGCGTTCATGCTGCAACGGGATAAGCAGGCCATCACGGACGCGACGCGACGCGACGGGCGACACACATGCGGGCGGCCGGCCGGCAAGCACGCTCGCAGAGCCATCCTGGGCCAGCGGAAAGCTTGCGCCCCGTGCGACTTTGCGCTTCGCCCGGAGCCTGTCCCAGATCACTGCTTGAATAAGATTGCACGCGCTCGGTGCCCACACCAGAAGATAGGCTAGCGAGCTACGGCGCGTAGGTAGCCAATTGTCGAGCACCGGTTCCCTCGGCGCGCGCCGGTCTCCAGTGCCAGGTACTTTAAGTACCGTACTTTACCTCTCGACGTCGCGGCCCTATGCGTCAACACATGATGCCGCGCGCGACGGGCGAGCGTATCTATCTATCCACCGTCCGCATGATCGGGGAGCGAAATATCAGGGGCGGTGCGTGACGTGAACGCGCGCATCGTGCCGGCGGCCCCGCGCGGCCTGGGGGCTCCATAACCGCGCGAGCTGCGTTCGACAACGTGACGCCATTGGAGGAGGTTCGGTCAGGGTGCGTCCGTGCGTCGAGGCGATGAACCGGATCTGAAGAGTGAGCCTTATCTATCCCAACAGTGCGCGGTGTCCACGGACCGCTGCCGGCCGTCCACCGCGAGCCCCACCACATGCGGGGGATTTCATTTTTTCAGCCCTTCTGCTGCTGCATACGCGTGCCGATCTGTAACACTACAGCACAGGAGATGATCGTGGAATGACTTGTCGAGCGTACACGGCGCTGCCAATGCACGCGGCTGGGTACGGTGGTGTGCGCTCGATCGTGCATGTGTCTTAAGCGTGGCGGCCTCTTGCTCGACAGCGAGAAGAGACACCACATGGAGCATCGCATACCTGCAGCCAGCTCTGCCTTTATCGTACCTTTCGTGTGTTCTGCCGTCGATCTCCGCTCTCCGGTCCGCGCGCCGAGGCAAATAATCACTGGGCGAGGCCAATCCTGCAACAGCGCCGTCGAGACGCCGGCTCGATCTGGCATGTCCGTGCACTGTCGCACGAAGAGTGTTGCATTGCATGATGCATCGCTTGGGTGTTCGACACATGCATGCACTTGCGCCTCCGCAGATCAGCCTTCGGAACGTTGGAAAGAGGCGGTGGCGCGACACGAGCCCTTAACAAGTACAGGATATGACACGCTGCGCCGATGACGAGCTGCCTGCAATAAGCGGATTTTTTCACCAGCCATGCGTATCACAGCTACCTATCAGAGACAAATGAATAAATAAACAGATAAAATAAATTTTACAATTTTTTTTCAAAAAATAAAATTTACTTATAAACTTATATATCATTCATCTATCTACTTTCAATTATATAGATCTCACCTTACAAAACATTTTACTCGCTGCCTGCACATGGCGCGTGCAGCCGCAGCGCTGAGCAGTTCGTTATGCGGGGGAGGCCAGCCGGACTTGTTGAACGGCGTAAAGGGCGACAGGTATGAGCCGATTTTCTCCTGGCGTCCGGAGCTGCGGAGCCCATCCGTCCGTTTCCCTCGCCAAACGGCGCCGGCGCCGCAACTTTTTTTTTCCAAGGAGGGCCCATGTGGCAGAGATGGAGTGCGGGCCGTCCTGGGCTGACACCTCCAATAATGGGAGTAGTTCAGATATCTACATGTGGCAGAATCACGACCACTGAATCTTGCTTGCGCATGTATAGGACGAGGATCCGGAGCCCCTGAGCTGCCGTGGAGAGACCTGAACGACGTGCTTAGTGCTGTCCTGGGGGCTCAAAAGGATCGAAACTTCAGGGCAACATTTCGGCGCATATTGCGTCTCTGTGCTGCTTGGACAAAAAGGTTTAATGGGCCAACATATACTCTGTCCGGAAGTTTAGTGGTCCAGAATCTGTCGATCAATCAAGGGCCCAACTATATTACCATGGGTCTAGTTCCGCCTAAATAATGTATTACCGACTGAAGCCCAGAAGAAAAAAAAAATTGAATAAGTTTTTTTTTTTAAAGATGTTACAATGCAGGAGTTAACAATAGTTATCTATTTGATCAGATTTAATGATTAAAAATAAAGAGGTAATAAGTCAAAGATACTAAAATAATAGATTCGATACAAAAATGATGAGTTCGGTACAAATTTTTTAAAATTAATAGTTGAAATTAATTGATGAGAGAGAGGTACCTCTAGTACCTCGCAAATACGGTAACCCATCTCTTTTTTTTAATGTGAAGCCGTCCCTCAAGAGTAGTACAAAACATAATCTACTCCACTTAGCTAAGGTCCTGTTTGTTTCAGATTCTCAGCTGGCTTTTTCAGCTGAAAAGCTGAAATAAATAAGGTTTTAAAAAGATTGCTTTTGCAAAGCTGAAAAGCAAGTTTCTGATGAAATGAGCTAAAAGCTGAAAAGCATATTCTAAACTGCTTTTCTGACTTTTGGTGTACTGAGAAGCTAAAAATATATTACAAAAGCTAATATTCAAATATCATCAGTCTGTTTTTTCAACTAACCACTAATCAGCTTTTTTTAAACCACAAAAGCAAAAGATAGAACAAACAGACCCTAAGTCCGGTCAACAGTCTCTCTGTTATGTAATAAGTGATGTTTTTAATTTTTTTAAATTAACATTTGACTATTCGTCTTATTTAAAAATTTTGTAAAAATATTATTTATTTTATTGTGAAATAATTTGTTATTAAAAATATTTTAATCTTGATTTATTTATTTTTGTATTTTTAAAAAAAATTTGAATAAGGCAAATAGTTAAAGGTTGATTTTTTTTTAAAAAAAAGTTACTTATAGCGTGACGGAGGGTGTACTGCGAAACTACTCCGTATTCTGATCCCCTCTTCAAATGGTATTTGACATTTGCCTTCACGATCTGTTACGGTGATAGCCGCCTAGCTAGTTTCATCGTCTGAAACTGACAAATTAATTAATATAGCCATGGAGTATTTTTTCAAGGAAGAATCATAGAGTATATTAACATCATAATCATCTTCCTGTGATTTCTATTTTGTCCACTATGATTAGCACTTTAATCTTGTACTACCTTCGGATATAATTTATTGACACTTCTGACAGAAGTTTGAACTTGAAAACAACTATGTGCCACTGTCCGAACATCAATATTAAAAATACGGAGGGAGTAGTATATATGGTTCTGATTGGGGATCATTTTCTGACCTGACTTTTGTTAGTATCCGTCTTAGTCTCTGACTCCCTACTGATACACGTCTTAGAGCATTTCAATGGTTCTCTAAATCAAACCCCTAAATAAAAATATAGGAAGTTATTGAAAAAATACCTCTCCAACAATTCTCTAAATCAGGTTCTTAAACATATTTAATTTCTAAATGGAGTATTTCATTCCCCAAGTTTAGAGACCTCAGCAGAACTCTCGAAAAGCTGAAACCTGGCAATTGCAAGTCAAAATCGTAGCTCCCATATCTATTTACGTCATAGTTTTATTGTTTTTGGCAGCCTTTCACATTCAGAAAAGATCATAGCTGATATACAACAGTACAGGTGAACGATGGAAAACATTGTAACCAAAAGGCAAAACCATCGAATGTGATAAGACGTCATCAGTACGATCATAATATTGTTGCGGCCAAGGGAAAAAAATGCAAGAAACCAAGAACACCTCAGGTGGCGCGCGAGTCTACTCTGCAATGAAATTTGTCTGATGGGATTCGAAAATGACGCACACCGGTGATGTGGCTATAATGAAAATCATTTTAAAAACTATTATTGGAAGTTGTTGGAAAAAGGACAATTATTTTACTCTCAATATCTTTTGAGAACTTCTTAAATCTAGCTTTAGAAAGTAAATATGCTTTCAAATGCTGGAATCATTGGGAGTTTTATGACGTCAATTCTTGCGTGTTGTACAACCTTAGCCGTGTGGCCTGTGCCCCACGTATAACCTGTTGCCACTGATTAATGCCCAGCTTCATTTGGTCCTCTCGCCGTGATCCATCCATTGGACCGAATGCGCCATGATTCAACGGCCCTTGCATCAGAAACGTGTTCTTAATGCAACCGATGTTGACCCCTTGGAATCGCTCGAGTAGCGGTAGACTGACGTGTGGTAGTGGGTGAGCAAACGTTGACATGCTTGTCGCACCGGCCGGACCTGTCCGTCCTGCAGATCCTGAAGAAATACGCTTGATGATCTGCAAACTGCCAATGCAGCGATAATAATTCAGTCGACGGTGCAGCAACCAGTATTCAAACGATTCACGTATCGGTTGCGAAATGGATCGCGAGTGGGACGGAACCTCGCCGGAGTTTTCAGACCACCTGTCGCCGATGTTAACTGTTTCTTGGCAATCAAAAACTTCATTCTTTGGACGCTGTTCTGTAGTGGGAACCGGCTGATCCTTGGGTCTGGTTTTTCCCGGCTCGTGCGTTTGACTAAGCACAGTGACGGGACGCTTGTAGGTCCGGCTTGGAATCATGGATCGTTCTTTTGACTTCACTTAAATCCATGGCCACAAAAGTGCAGAAACCTTGTGTCCTGCACTGCACGTCTTGGTTCTTTCAGTTTCCGGGACCCCTACGGCTTTCCTAAAATTTCCACAGGAGCTCGGACTTGGGCAAGCCAGAGAGAGTGCTAAACCGGTCACCACGGTCACAGTTCGTGTTGTACTGAACCCGAACGGCAAAGCAGGCGGCGAAATCCAGTCATCGAGACAGTGTCACAGTGCCCAGCGCCGATGCCGATGGGCACGGGCAGGCACGACGGAGACCGAATATTTCAGGAGGAAAATCGAGGGGTGTCGCGGTTACCTGATTGACCATGCACTTCATGGCGCCGTTTATTTTTATTGGATGCCATGAGTTTCACGTAAAGGGCACGTATCAGGAAAGATAATAACGGGGAGTTTCGTGCGGTCAAGAACCACGTTTTCGTCATACGCGGATTTTGGCACAGTGTCCGTTCGGACGGACGCTGGCCCGCACCGTCCGATTGCTCCCGTAAACGGCCGACCGCGCGGCCGTATTTTTGCAAGGGGGGCAGGCGTGTGGGGCCGGAGGAGCAGCGGCACGCGGCCGCGCGGCCGTCGGACGGACGTCCGTCCTTTTTTTTTACTCCGTTTTCGTCCCGTCCAGTGGGTCCGGTGGCTGGTAGCAGCCAGCAGCGCTGTCGTTCAGGCCGGCGGTCTATTCAGAGCGTCGACTCGTCGTCTCAAATCTCAATCAGTGCACACCTGTCGCCGTCGTCGCCGCGAACCAGCCAGCTCCTCCAATTGACTTGTTGACTTGCACCGCCGGAGGGCTCACGGCACTGTGTATACTCCTCGCAAGCATGCAATGAATGAAATTAGCAGCAGCTTTGACTGCCGTCTCGTCGGCCGCGATCGGCCTCATTTTCGGCACGGTGTAAATGCCGAAGTCGTCGTCGTCGCCGGGACGTAGTGTGCACTGCAATTGGATCGCGGGTACGTGCGGCCGTGGCCCGTGCATAACTACTCAGGTGTTTCGCTCGTACAATTTACATATGTAAAAAAAGATTTGTGTCCTTTTTATGTTGATATGATATAGCCTACAGAAGACTCAAATAATTAATCTGGTTCGAGTCCCCGTAAAAATGTAATATCCAACGTTCAGAGATCGAAGAGTTTGAATTGTATCATTTGATCGAAAAGAGGATTATAATATAGAAAGAGTCCCTGTTCGAGCAAAAATCCTAAAACTCTCGCGTGTGTAGCTATCAAGCTGTTCGCTTGGTGTCTGAATAATTTCTCTTGTCTAAGTGTCTTGACGCGCTCTTATATAAGGGTTAGGGGGTCGGGGTTACATGGCTTAGAGACTTACGAAACCAAGCGACCTCTTGACGAGTGGGGTCGCGAGCATGTCGAATTTTTATTCTTTGACGCCGTCTGAGTGTCAGAGCTGTTTGTTGATGTCTTCATCCGTCCTTTGTCTAACGCGGAGAGACAAAATTTACTTTACGTCCGCTGCATAGTGTCATGAATCCCTCTGACTGTCAAGGGTTGGCCATTGAAGCGGTTTCCGACCCTCGAGAGTCGGATGAGCATGGCGGTTGCCCGGCCTTTCGAGCGCCAAGTTTTATCATCGTGCGGCCTCGACACTCGGACGGTCAGACCGTGTCTTCAGACGAATCTAACCTTAGAGGACCAGACGTTATCTTCAGGCGACTCCGACTGTACAGTCGGGCTGGGTCTTCGAGACTTACTGTGGTGAAGTCGTTTGGGGATTCTCCTTTGGTCCAAAAAGCGTTGGGTCATATTTTCTAGCTACACCGTCGAGTAACCTCGGGGTCGCAAGTATCGGAGTATATGATTCCGATAGTACACGTGTGGACTGTTTGTGGATTATTATGCGCTCACTCATTGATCGTAAAATATTTCACTAGCTATATTCTTTCAAAAAAAAAGTGTTTCGCTATCTTGTGAGAAACGCGGAGCCATCATCGCAGCTGTGCATCCATGAGGCCCTGAGGTCCATGTCGACCTGCCCCGTTGAATCCCGCAGCCAACGGTGAGCGCTGCGCGGACCACCTGTCCGAGCGCCCCCCTCGAAACCCAGCCAAGTACACGGACACGGACGCTGGCTGCAGGCTGCACATCGCAAGCGCGGCAAGAGCGATGCCGACCAGCCGGGATCGACCCACAGGCTCGGCGCGTCGCCGTCGCGTTCCGGACGACGGAAAACGCGAGACGCAGACCCCTCCCATCACTAGAGCAACGCCCCGTTGCGCGCTCACCCGCTGGAAGCTAGCGCTGAACAGGGACGGACGGACAGAGACCCGCGGCGCGGCGCGCGCAACAGGCCGCGCTCCGTCCGCGCAACGAGCTGGTGCTGCTGGAGCAACCGCGGCCAAGTAATGGAGTCGCCGCGAAAGTCCAACGCGTGCGTGCGCGACGTCTTGCCGGCAGTGGAGTGTAGCACCCCTCACCACTAGCCCGGGAAGGACGATGATTGATGGCGCCCCGATCCGCACCGGTCCGCAACAGGGTCCACTGGCTCAGGGTCTCCTGCTTGGACGGGGTCTATCTCAGCTGAATATTCGTGGTCCGTATCCGCCTCTGATCCGGCGCCCCACACCTATGCGTGTGACCACGCGAGGTCGGCTCGCGCGCTCCCTCGGTCAATGCAGGCTGCTCCGGTATCGCAGCGATGGCGACGAAACGCCGGCCGACACTTGCCGCAGGCCCGCAGCCGCGCATACACAGACGGCACAGCCGAGAAGCACGACGACGCCACCCCTCTCATGTAGTTATCGGTTACTACATGGCAGAGCCGCAGCTGCGGCACCAACCAACACTTGCCGTTCAGTGCACCTGGTTGCAGTCGATGTCCACGAAATCCGGCTGGGAAGATCTTCAAGCTAGCTCGATCAGTTCCGGGTTAGGTGAGCAAGAAATACGGTCGCTGGGTAACGCGCACGTGTAGCTGACAATCGAGTGAATCGGCCGTTGGCTCCGCGATTTATTTTCGACGAGTCCCATTGACAATGCCGAGCGCCGCACCGACCAACAGACCTGTAGTAACAATTTACAGCTCCGAAAGTCTCGCAAATTCCAAACGAATCTGCCAGATAGTCATCGTTTTGGACAGAAAAATACTCCGTATTATCTAACCGAAAGTCGCACTCTAGCTGAAGTGAGAGAGTCCTTGAGCTAGGCTGCTAGCGAATCAACCGTCACTGGCCGCTGGCTGTGTTAGTTTGCTGTTTAACATTATTGACACCAGCTCAAAACTAGAGAAATTTTCGCCTATCTGGCGGATCAGCATATTTAATTAACAAAATGACAGGGAGTCGCCACCTAGGTATTCTGATAATGCAATTCACGTTCTCGAAAAAAATATACATTTTGACTGATTTCGATGAGATGCGATACCGTTAGAAGACTCCACCATATAGAAAAGAAACATGTTATTGCAACATGGCTGCTGGACTACCATTGCTCACCAAGTCCTAAACAAGTCACATGGCAACGTATACTGGAGTATTATATAATTAATCATGTACCTATAATATTTTTATAGTTTCTTGTGTTGAAAACGCTTATATCTGTTGACGGGAATCTGGCAACGAATAGGCAATAATTTGCAATGAGCTTTCTAGGTGTCTTAATTATTTGTGTATATAATTGAAGGAACTCTACGACCTGGCAATAATTCGAACACCGACTATATATGTCAGAATTTTGCTGAAAGGCTTTCTTACGGGGAAATCGTATCCATAAGAAAGACATGTATTTTCTACACAATAGTTATTTTTCGCCTCCCTCGTAGAAATATACATTTCATTTTTCGCCAATAAATAAAAAAAAACAAAGGAATACTTGAGGTTTCAACTTTCAAATGGCAAACTGTGTCTTGTTGCCGATTATTTTTTCTATTTTATTTCGTTTTAATTTATGACGAAAGCCATAGTCCCGTGTCAAAGTGACCTAAATGAATGTCGCAAGTTGCAGTTAGTTGACTACTAGGACTAATCTATTACGAGGTGCACATGGGCCGACATGAGGAAAATATCTGAACCCGCGAACTGTGTGGTTCTGCGTTTATAATATTTCTGCTACAGACGAAATCACATGCTATACCGGCATACAACACGGATTTACCACAAAATAGATGTTAACTCGTGTACTTACCTTTGTCTTGCAGTAGTGAAAAGGGTATCGCTATGGTTAACACAAAACAAAGAGGAATTTTGGCATGCACACTGAAAAGTCTTCTTGGCTGCACTTTTTAGGGGGGCACCTTTTCCTCTCCTATTGGATGTTCCTCCAGAGGGGATGGTATACTACCAATAAAAGAGGCAGATCAATCAGTGATTCCCTTTACACTTGTTTATATTGTTGCTTGCATTACCTAATTCAGCTTATCAAAGGAGCCGTTGGCCCCATTTTGGACGTACCCACTCAAAGTCAGAAATCAAGAAACGCGGCGCCGGTGGGACCCAAGGTGTCAGGCAGGTCATTCAATCAGATGAGGAAATAAGAACATGCCACCGCATGAGCAGTCTGTGTTCTGGCCCATATCGATCACCATTGACTGCTAAGTGGGTCCATTTCCTTGTTTTGAAACTTCTTTTGTGGGGTGAGCAGGTCCTGACTCCGGCGGCTATATATGTGCGCCCTGCTGCGATCCCGCATCGCCGTGCCTCCAGCTCGCTTGAGCGCCACCAAAAACATTGACCATCCATAACGTTCTCTGCGCAGCAAGCAGGGCGGTACGACAAGCATCGACGATGGCTTCCGACGGGCTCCCGGCGGCCGTCGAGCCGAAGAAGAAGGGCAACGTCAAGTTCGCCTTCGCCTGCGCTATCCTCGCCTCCATGACCTCCATCCTCCTCGGCTATGGTACGTCCACGCGTTCACTTCTTGTTGCTGCCATGGAGGATACTACGGCGCCCCTTTTTGTTTCGCTTTTCCTGTTCTTTGCATGGGCTCATGTCGTGTGCGTTCGCGATCCTGCAGATATCGGAGTGATGAGCGGCGCGTCGCTGTATATCAAGGACGACCTGAAAATCAACGACGTCCAGCTGGAGGTCCTGATGGGCATCCTGAACGTGTACTCCCTCGTCGGCTCTTTCGCGGCGGGCCGGACGTCCGACTGGATCGGCCGCCGGTACACCATCGTCTTGGCGGCGGTGATCTTCTTCGCCGGCGCCTTCCTCATGGGCTTCGCGGTGAACTACGCGATGCTCATGTTCGGCCGCTTCGTGGCCGGCGTCGGCGTCGGGTACGCGCTGATGATCGCGCCCGTGTACACGGCCGAGGTGTCCCCGGCGTCGGCCCGCGGCTTCCTCACGTCGTTCCCGGAGGTGTTCATCAACTTCGGCATACTCCTCGGCTACGTGTCGAACTACGCGTTCGCGCACCTCCCGCAGAAGATCAACTGGCGCGTCATGCTGGGCATAGGCGCGGCGCCGTCCGTCGTGCTCGCCTTCATGGTGCTCGGCATGCCCGAGTCGCCGCGGTGGCTCGTCATGAAGGGCCGTCTCGCGGACGCCAAGGCCGTGCTGCACAAGACCTCCGACACGCCCGAGGAAGCGGCGGAGCGGCTCGCCGACATCAAGGCTGCGGCGGGCATCCCAGCGGAGCTCGACGGCGACGTGGTCACCGTGCCGAAGAGGGAAAACGGCCACGAGGAGTCGCGGGTGTGGAAGGAGCTCATCCTGTCGCCGACCCCGGCCATGCGGCGCATCCTTCTCACGGGACTCGGCATCCACTTCTTCCAGCAGGCGTCCGGCATCGACGCCGTGGTGCTGTACAGCCCGCGCGTGTTCAAGAGCGCGGGCATCACCAGCGACAACAAGCTCCTGGGCACGACCTGCGCCGTGGGCGTCACCAAGACGGTCTTCATCCTGGTGGCCACGTTCCTGCTCGACAAGGTCGGCCGGCGGCCGCTGCTTCTGAGCAGCGTGGGCGGCATGATCGTTTCTCTCGTCTGCCTCGGCATGGGGCTCACCGTCGTCGGGCACAGTCCGAACACCACGGTCCCGTGGGCCATCGGCGTGTCCATCGCGTCCACCATGGCGTACGTGGCCTTCTTTTCCATCGGCCTCGGTCCCATCACGTGGGTGTACAGCTCGGAGGTCTTCCCGCTCCACGTGCGCGCGCTGGGCTGCGCGCTCGGCGTGGCCACCAACCGCGTGACCAGCGGCGTGGTCTCCATGACCTTCATCTCTCTCTCCAAGGCCATCACCATCGGCGGCGGCTTCTTCCTCTACGGCGGCATGGCGATCCTCGCGTTCGTCTTCTTCTTCTTCTACCTCCCGGAGACCCGTGGCCGGACGCTGGAGGGGATGGGCAAGCTGTTCGGCGTCAACGACGAGGACGACCTGAGGCCCAAAGACGCCACGCCGACGAGAGAGAAGCAGCAGCTGGAGATGGCTCCTGCCACAAACTAATTTACCGGACGATGACAAGGGGGATCCGTGCCCAAAAAAAAAAGTACAGTAGTTGAGCAGCTCGGCAGCTAGTACTCCAGCAACGAGCTGCCATTGGAGCCATATGAGCTAAGCTGAAGTAACGTGCGAAGGTTCGCCGATCCGGTGTACGTAGCTGGAGAGCGACGGCAAGCTCCAGCTCGAGGCTTTGAAGGCTCCTTTAATCTTTTTTTTCATGTACACGAGTTATGTTTAAATTCTGCGCTTTGGTTTGTCTGTTAGGTTGCGAGATAGTAGTAGTGCTGTACTACTGTTATATTGAAGTTGCCGGGAGGCCAGTGCCAGGTTGCCAATGCAATGCCGCCGGGTGTGTCCGTGTGTGCGTAGAGGTGTCAGCCAATATGGTGTTTGCCCTGTACTCCGTTTTGCAGTTACGTCGTCGTTGACTTTTAAATTTAATTTTAACTATTTATTTTATTAAAAAAAATTGATAAGTTTTAAATATTTTGATATAACTTGATTTATCATTAAAATTATTTGAATCATAACTTAAAATCTTATACATTCGAGCAAATTTTTTAATAAAACAAATAGTTAAAGTTAAATTAAAAAATCAACAGCGATATTAATTAAAGAAGGAAGAAAGTAAATTGGGTAGAGGCTGTTGTGGCAGCAGTCTACCTCGCTGGATGGAGTCAAGTGCACGCGATGTGTTTAGAAACACTGGCGGTGGTTGGCACGAGGACTCTGGTCTCGGCTGCTGCTGACGTTGGTGAGAGTCAAGAAAACCACGGAAAAGATGTAGAGTAACAAAAACTATGTGAATCTATCTAAAGACTTTGTCATTCATCGAGCCAGCTAGCGTTGATTACTTATACCTATCGAGAAGCAGCCACTGTTGTTTACTGCAACAAGTTGCGCTTAATCAACTCAGTACGAGATAAGAATCTGGAGAGTAGTAGTCCCTACCATCATGTAAGATATACTCCATGTAGCTTGTCGGCGCTCGAGGTAGTCGTATTGTAAGGTTTGTCAAGGAACCTGGATTACCATACTGGCTACACCACCCTAGAAGGTTCAACACTTCAACATCGTGTATATCTTCATGTTGCATGCGCATCTGTGGCGAGAGATATTTTTGACGCAAATGGGGGTGATAAAATGGGAACAACAAAACTCACGGCCTTTCTTGGCTGCCATCCTCTCCGTCTTTGGGAAAAACCTTGAAGGGACAGGTTATCTTCAAGGGCACCTATTGGTTACAGTATTGGGCGCTTTTGCAAGGGGACAGGTTATCTTCAAGGGCACCTATTGGTTACAGTGTTGGGCGCTTTTGCAACCTGAATAAATAAGGATAAAGTTTCAATATGTGAGTACATCACTGAAGATTGCTGCAATGAAGCTTTATGCAACTCATGGATAGAATTTCAATTTTAGGCTAAAACCTCCTTAGCCTTTTATCTTATTTTTTTTTCAGTTTTTTAGTTTGTTATAAAGTTTGTAATAAAAACTTGACTTGTGTGCTTCAAGCAGTGGCGAAAAACATGTGGTGTTGTCACACCTCATTTCTGGAATGCACTGTGATACACGTATCAGTCGTCTCTGGATCAGTAGCTGATACGCCAAACACAACAGAATGTATATCGAAAGCATACTTTAATAAGGAAAAAAAATACCTGAAACAGAACTTTCAGCGGCCACGCGGAGAAGATTTCTATGATCCAACATCGGTTGACCAACCAAAAGCGAAGCAAGCAGCGGAATACTAAATCCCAAATCCACAAGCAGACTTGGGAGGCAGAACAAAAACCCAGCACGTCGTCACCTACGCGGTTCTCTCTGTCTCAAACCACAAATGCAAACGAGTGAGTACATAAAGTACTCAACAAGCTCTAACGCTAAGCATGGGCATAAATAGATGCATATTTTGTTGTAGCAAGGATGAGCCTAAAGGAGTCCACTTTTGCGAAAAGCCGGTTTTTACGCAGGGTTCACTGCAGAAGATTTTTAAAGGGAAGTGAAAACATTTGTTGTCTATATTTTAAGTAAGTTGGATCTAGGGGAGAATAAACCATTTCCGTCAGTTCTCAAATTTTAACTGAAATGGCCTCCACTATCCCATCCAGACAATTTCCAAAGCACGAGCAACTACACCTACTCACACAACAAGGATATTAGAGAAGACTAATCGTAGGGTGGTCAGACATAATGTGTCAATACCGTGAGAACGGCCATTCTAAAAGGATTTTAAACTCTGCAGAGTTTGTACACTGTACCCACAGGCTACGCTCTCTTAGCTGGAGAGAAACGTAACGCTAGTCTCACCTTACCCGAGTATCCCCGTATGCGCACCTTGGGAAGCAAACCAAAGGATAAAACTCAAGTACTCACTTTCCTTAAGTTCTTCGGTACTTCATTTTTCTCGTAGGCCCAGATACGCCGAGCCCATGTACTTTTTTTTCCTCGGAGTCGAATCGCTCGAGACCATACATCTCCGACTGTCCACCCTTGGTCCCCCGTGCCCTACTGGCCGCCAAGTGGAGCATACGATAGATGCCAATAAGTTAGGGTAAATCCTACCCAATATGTACAGGTTCTGTGGTTGCACGTAATCACTAAGCTGAGCGCTAACGAACCGATCATTATATAGCAGAGCGAGCGCTATCCATGAGAGGTGGATTCTATTACGCACATAGCTAATCACTGAAACACACAATTATTCTCAAATCACCAATGCACAAAGCACAAGCCTCGCCCACGACCAAAAATACCCCTTCTTCACCTAGCACCAATTGTTCTATCACCCATCCTATTTTATTTTACTCACACCACCAAACTCATTTTCATGTATTTTGTAAACAAGTGGTGTATGGTGTGGCGATGCCTCGCATCGCAAGAGGATTCCTAAGCATCCTAATATCAAGGTAACTTTCCATTCGTTAAAAGTATTTAACAACGAAAATCCGATGGTTAACAAGTGGGGTGTCGACAACGAGTAATCAAGGTAATTAATATTAATGTCTAGTAGCTGACATTAATATCAATATATCAATCAACCAATTAGGATTTTAATTAACATAATGTTTTAAATCAAAATATCATGCACAGCAGTATAATAGGCACTATGGGGGCATTCGCAAAATGTAGGTTCAATATGGTCAAGAGAGGGGGGAGGGGGTTAGAGCTTGCCTGCAAACTCCTAATCTTCGGATCTTGAGGTCGGAGGCAAATCTCCTATGCGATAAAAATGCCTAATAAAACTACTGCAAAAAAAGCCAAGCTCGAGAAGAAGCGATAAAATCCAATGAATTTCGAATAAAAACCAATTAAACTCCGCGAGGAAAACCTAGTGCAAGTCATGCGTGATGCGGTTGTTATTATGCCTAGTGTAGCTTATCGAGAGTGTATTAGGTTTCATGCATGGAAAGCTACAGGGATGAGCTGTGCTTTCTTGTGGTTATGAACATGACAGTTTACATGTACTGATGTATGATAGACTTAATTTAGAACTATTTAGTGATTAAGCTATATCTTGAGTACGTGGTGTGTGTTCCTATGACACGGCTCATGGATAAGCATTCGTGTATATCGTGCACTCACATTTGTTGGGGATATGTGCATGTATCAAAGTGTCCTTGGTTGGGAATATGCGGAGGCGTGGTGATACTAACCTATTGTGGTTAAGGTTACTTAGTGTTTTCCATAGTCCAAGAAGATGTGTGTGTTTTGTGATGCCCGGTCAGTTTTCGGCTTGGGACACGTGGGTTTGGTCATGTTCCTTTTCCGGTTAGGTCTTTGATAGGTGATGTGTGGAAATTCGGGTGGTGCTGCACAATCGGCCCAATGGTGGGTCGTGGTCACACGAGTTCGTCTATGTCCACACTCTGTGTCAAAAATTGTCAGGTGAGCTGTGACCGTGCTGCGGGTCACACAGCCGGCGCCATGTCCAGGTCTCAGGACACGTGCACGAAGTCCGGTTGTGACCCAGTTCTAGATCACACGGCCGTGGCCGTGTCCAAGCCCCAATTTGGGTTCTAATCGTTTAGCCGGTGACCACTTCGTAGGACACAGTGTCTGAGCCCATGGACACGTGACCGTGTCTGTGTTCGAGTCTGTGGACACGTGACCGTGACTGTGCCCGTGTCTGTGGACACGTGATCGTGAATGTGTCCATGTCCATGGATACGTGATCAGTGATGTGTCCGTGCCCGTGGACACGTGATCATGTCTGTGTTCGTGTCTGTGGACACATGATCGAGGATGTGTCCATGTCTGTGGACACGTGATCGTGAATGTGTCCATGCTCCTGAACACGTGATCGTGACTGTGTCTGTGTTCGTGGACACGATATCAGTGATGTGCCCGTGTCCGTGGGCACATGATCGTGACTGTGTCCGTGCTCGTGGACACGTGCCTGGCACCGTGTCCAAGCCTTTGGACACATGCCTTCGGCCCGACGGTGACCTAGCTTCTGGTCATGCGGCCGTGATCGTGTCCGGGCCGCAGCTCGCGCGTGACTTGGTCAGGTGGTAATCGGTGCCCAAGGCATGCACCGTTTATTGTGTCCTAACCTCAACCTAGTTGCAAAGGTCAACGGGTGACCGGTGTCTAGGACACGTTCTGACTACCGTGTCCAAAGCTGGGTGTAAGTGGTGCATATGTGGGTGCACTTATGGGGTCGCGCCCCCCACTGGCCAGAGGCCAGGGCCGACGCTTTCTTCTTGCACGACAGAATTGACTTACATTGGGCATAGTGGTTAACGATTAATTGCCTAGTTTAATTTATATAATTAAACTACTAACGCTAACCAGTGGTACATGAACTAATGCACGTGAATGCATGGCAGAATGCTTGGGAGCTGCTATCTAAGTATTTACTTCCTAATTTTAGCTTCTAGTATTTAACTACTAAACATATGATTCTAACCTTAAATTGAATTACTTAGTGCTAACATGTGCAGGTGCGCTAATGCATGCTAAATAATGACATCACACTAGGGTGAGGTACACACTAACTACTATGAAACTATGCTCAGGCATGAACCAACATTAAAGATTTGCATTTAAAACCGATAAACCTTAGAGAAGTAACAAGCAATTAAAACCTGATAAAACTTACTATTGATAAAAACCAGAATGATTGGAGATTTGCTGCGGTTTGGATGATCTGATGAGGTAGAGCTCGGGACAACGATTCAGACGGTGCCAAAATTGTTGATGACGGGGTTGGGATCAAGAAGTTGTGGCATTTCTAATTTGTGTGGATATTGTAGGGACCTCTCTGCAGTTAATAAAACAGCCACAGGGACCTATCTGTAAATAAACAGAAAGTTATCAAGGATTTGTTTGTAAATATCAGAAGTATCTAGGGACCAATAGGTTATTCTGTAAAGTACAGGGGTCTGGATGTGAACAGGTCTGGACTGATTTTAACACGATATAAATATCAGGGTTGTCTTCTGTGAAAGCATTGGGTTAGAACTTTATATGAAGAAGTTGGAGGGCTTTCCTGCAAAACAAAATTTCACCTGATTGAATAGCCTGCTTCTCACGGATAGAAAACCGTGGACTGTGCCCATGGTTCCCTGGACCGTGACCAATGGCCGGTCCACGAAGCTCGCCGTGGACCATGGCAGTGGCGGTGCAGCAGACTGGCCGGGGAAGCTGCGGACTCGGCGGAGGAGAGGGAGGACGACGCCGTGAACCTGGCCGCAGGGTCAGAGGAGCTGGGGAGGTGCGGAGCTGCGCCGGCAATGGCCAAGGGGCGGCGCACGGCAACGTCGCACAGCGCCTGGGTTGCAGCAATGGCCGATGGAGCTTCGGGACCTGGCGGGGAAGCAGCAGGGTGACCTGCTGAGCCTCTTCATGGGGGCCAGGCACGTCGGAGAGGGACCAAGGTGAGCCCGCGGCGGGCAGAGGCGGCACTCGGCGGCGATGCGCGGTGCCAGCTCGTAGGACAGGCGGAGCGAGCTCGAGACTTGGTGGCGGAGGAAGAGAGCAGCAAGGCGGTGCCGTCCATGTACTCAGGTGTGTCGGAGAAGAGCCGTGGAGCGCCAACATCAGAGGAGGGTGGCGCAACGCCGATGGCGCATGGCAACACAAGCAGATGGAGTCGGGGAAACTCAAGCGTAAAGCTGTCTCTGGGCTCGGAGGCGGAGAGATCGTACAGGTGGCGCACACCACGCCCGAAGGAGGGCACTCACCGGAAACAGGAAAATTGCGTCGGCGCCGGCTCGATGGACGACGGTGAGTGCAAAAATTGGGGTTCGACTCCAGGGGCTTGAGGCCGGTTGCAGTACAAGCGGCAGAGGGAGGCCAGGCGGCATCCGTGCCATGCACGTCGGGAGCAACTGGTGACAGGTTGTCCTGGACGGGCGAGAGAGAGGCTAGACGTGTTTTCTGACGGAGGAGACCGAGATTGGAGGTAAGGCCAACATACCTTCAATGTCGAGCGACGCGTGGGCGAGTTCGTGGCAAGGAGCAGTAAAGGTGAGCGCGTGGCGGGGCGAGCTATCTGCTTCTAGAAGGGCGGTGGTGTCAATGGCATGCGGAACTCGCTTGCAAGAAACGGTAAGATGAGCTTAATACTTAAGCAATTTAGTAATAGAAAGAGGGAGAGCAAACAAATTTGTATGGAATTGAAATTTGGTATGAACCTATGGTAGGTCCTCTACAATATAAATTGTACGCATCATGTTTTTCAAAGGGAATAGAGAGTTCTGGAGTTTTGAAAGTGGCTAATTGTTAAGGAAGGTGTCCGCTGAAAGAACGGATTATTTTTTAGTGGCTGTCTATTTTGCTTTGAAAGTCGAATTTTTAGAGCTCGAATGGGTTTGAAATTTTGTGAAGTGACAAAACATTTTAGAACGGACAACTTTTCTTTGGGGCTTGTCTTCAAATTCAATTTCGGTTTTGTTCTAGAAAATTCAAAGAACAAGTAACTGCTTAAAAGGAGTAATTTAATTTGAAGGAGGTCGAATATGATTCAAACAAATTGGATGGGTTTGGAATTCAAGGGATTGGATGAATTTAGATCTTAGATGAAACACGAGAAAACGAATGACAAAGAGGAATAAAAAAAGGCAATTACTTATCACACTTCAAATTTTAAACTTTATGAAACTTCAATTTACCAAGGTTTTGATTAAGTGAGGTTTTTGTCCTTTGAATTAGAAAAGAAATGAGGAGATGAGAAGGAGAAGTGAAAATGTTAGGATGATCGTTAAAAAAAAAATTTAACTTCACATTTTTAACTTGTCCTAAAAATTAGGATGTCATAGGTGTTTTCTTTATCTAGAGGGAGATTTGTATGTGGGGCACTGCTCGTTGGTGGCTTGGTCTGGCATACATCGCACGTCACGATTTAGTCCAACACACAACAACAAATTGTGTATTTTGTCTGCAGCACAATGCACTGATTATTTAATATATTTTATCAATCCGAATGAGAGAGAAGAGGGAAAAAAGACGTCTCTCGTCCAAAATTCACCGTCGAACACCGGATCCTCCATATGCTCCAGTGCAGACGCCTCGTGGTCCCCTTCTTTACCGTCTTAACCCTGTGACCACGGTCCAGTTCTTGATCACAAGTTCAGGTAAAACTTAAAAGTTAGGCGAGCTCTAACGGTGATGGTTCGCAAAGTTGTGATTGTGGCACCACCACGTATAACTGGAGTTTGTGATTTGTGACACAGAAAAGGAAGAATATATGTTTAAGGTGTTTAAGGGCACTAACATCTTTTTACTTTTTCTCTCTCCTCCGGAGTTGATAAAATATATTAAATAATCGACGCGGTGTGCTAAAGACAAAATATATAGTTTATTGTTGTATGTTAAACTAAATCTCGACATACGATGTGTGACAAACAAAAACACCAAAAACAGTGTCCCACACGGACAAATCTTGTCTGTCTAAAACAAAAGTCACGGCCTCTTCTCGTACGGGGGTGGCACAACCGGCGGGACATCAAGACTTATGCCCCTCCCTGGAGGCGCTCCCTGGAGGCACGCCCGCCCGCTTGCCCCATTCCAAGACCCAGGGTTTTCAAATACCGTGAAAATCGGTCCCGTCCGGACGATGAATTTTTAGCTTAAAAATTTCAAAATAATAAAAATTCTAAAAATAAAAATAAAAAAAAATCGTTCGACAAAGGAAAAAACTGAGCGGTAAATCAGAAAACCGATGAAAAATCGGTCAATCCGAGTTGATTTCAAATTTAGAAAATGAAAATTGGAAAAATTGAGCGGTTTTCGTTTTAAATCTTAATTTTTCCATTTGTCCGATTTCTACGATTTACTATAGTAGTTTTTTCAATTTTGCAAAAAGGGGTCAGACCAGTCCGAATCATTTTTCACGATTCAAACAGCAACTGAAACCTTGCACCTGGGTGCCCCCGCACAAGAGGCGATTGGAAAAAAAATAGTCCTGTGTGATAAATTGATAATTGGCGCTTGACGTGTCCCTGGTATGGTATGCAAGGGACTTTGGGTTTGTAGCTTACATATCGCGGGCCAATAGGCCACTGAAGCCTAGCGCTACGGTGAACCAGTTACCGGCTCCCCTGAAGGCCGGCATTCCACTGTGATTACTACAGCCCACGGGTCCCCAACGCGATTACCAGTACTTCATTCATAATTTTTCTCTTTTTATTTAGTTTGTTTGCAGGAGTGTTCAAAGGCGAAATCAGGTGATTTGGAGAATTTATAAGAAAAAAGAGTTCAAATGTGGACTTGGGGAACACACAGTGCAGAAGTTAAAAGAAGTCTTTTTCAATTGCTATTGAGTGCGTTTGGGGGCAAAGTGGCAAATATTACAATCAGGCGTGTGGAACCAACCCAATGGCTCGCAACTTGCAGAGCACACGCGACGCCGACACCCAGTAGCAGCGTGACCAGGCAAACACTGCACCGCACACTTACACACACGGACAAACAAAAGAGCGCAAGCGCCCACGCGCCAGAGTCTCGGGTCGGATCTCGCCATCGCTCTCCTGCAGACGCAGCTGATACGCGAATCCTGCAACCTTACTTCAGCTAAGCAGCATGTCCTCTACGAGATAATGACACAGTGACAACCGTTCCTTGTTTGTTCCGTCTATTTCGTGGGAAGCTCCACCGCCTTCTCCGTCGAGGCGGCGTCTTGTGCTTCCGCCATGCCCTCCTCCTCCATGCCGAACAGCTTGCCCATCGACTCCAGCGTCCGGCCGCGGGTCTCGGGGAGGCATGTGAAGAAGAACACACAGCCGATCGCGGCGATGCCGGAGTAGAGGAAGAAGCTGCCTCCGATTGTGATGGCCTTCGACAGTGACAGGAAGGTCATGGAAACCACGCCGCTGGTGACGCGGTTGCACGCCACGCCGACCGCGAAACCCAGCGCGCGAACCCTCAGCGGGAAGATCTCCGAGGTGTAAACGCCAGCGATGGGGCCGAGACCGATGGAGAAGAACGAAACGAAGGCCAGAATGGACACGATGCACAGCGCGACGGCCCAGGGGATCTTGGTGTCCGGGTGGTGGCCAACGACGGTGAGGCCGGTCCCGAGGCCGACGAGCGACACGACCATCCCGGCGGTGCTACTCAGCGCCAGAGGCCGCCTGCCAACTTTGTCGAGCAGGAACGTGGCTATCAGGATGGTGACCGTCTTGGTGACGCCCACGGCGCAGGTGGTGCCAAGGAGATGGTTGTCGTCGGTGATGCCCGCGGTCTCAAACACGCGCGGGCTGTACAGAACGACGGAGTCGATGCCCGAAGCCTGCTGGAAGAAGTGGAGGCCGACAACGGAGAAAAGCATGCGCCGCATGGCGGGGGTTGGGGATAAGATGAGCTCTTTCCAGACCTGCGACTCCTCGCTGCTCTGTTTCTTTGGCACGGTGACCACGTCGCCGTCGAGGTCCTTGGGGATGCCGGCGGCAGCCTTGATGTCAGCAAGGCGTTGCGCGGCCTCCTCAGGTGTGTCAGCGGTCTGCTCCAGCACAGCCCTAGCGTCCGCGAGGCGGCCCTTCATGACGAGCCACCGGGGCGACTCGGGCATGATGAACGCCAGGAACGCGAGGAGCACGGACGGGACCGCGGCGATGCCGAGCATGACCCGCCAGCCGAGGTAGAGCGGGAGGCGCGCGAACGCGAAGTTGGAGATGTACCCCAGCAGGATGCCGAAGTTGATGAACACTTCCGGGAAGGACGTCAGGAAGCCGCGCGCCGACGCCGGAGATATCTCGGCGGTGTACACGGGCCCGACCATGACCGCGTAGCCCACGCCGACGCCAGTCACGAAGCGGCCGGCCATGAGCATGGCGTAGTTGACGGCAAACCCCATGATCAACGCGCCCGTGAATAAGATGGCGGCGGCAAAGACCAAGGTGAAGCGGCGGCCCATCCAGTCGGACGTCCGCCCGGCGGAGAAGGCCCCGATGAGCGAGTAGAGGCTTAGGATGCCTAGCAGGATCTCGAGCTGCACGTCCGTGATCCTGAGGTCCTTCTTGATGTAGATCCCCGCTCCGCTCATCACTCCGAAGTCTACCGACAGTGTTCAGTACAGTTACAAACGGATGAAAACAAAATGAAAGACGTTATAACGACATGAGCTATAAATGTATGAAGTATTTACCATAGCCGAGGATAATGCAGGCCATGGAGGCGAAGATGGCGTATGTGAAAGCGTACTTGAAGTTGCGGCTCTTCTTGGGCTCAATGGCGTCGGGGAGTTTGGCAGAAGCCATTGTTAACGCTCCTGTGCTTGTTCCCTGCTTCTGCTTATTATTGTTACAAACTCAGTTGGGAGTGCTATACGTTTGGGGCGTTGGAGAAGATGCATATATATAGGCCAGGAGGGAGCAAGATTTTAGAAACCACTAAAAATCGGCTGGTGTTTACGAAAATCGGTGAAAGCGATGTAGTTTAGTTTAGTCGGATAATTAGTTTTTGATCAAAAATCAAATCTAGCACTATATTAAAACTGATTAGTCGGCCGGCGAAAATCCGAGCCAGACCGATTTCTATAACCCTTATCCGAGGGAGACGGTCTGATAAAAGATAATATCATTCGAGCCCTCTTCTAGTCAAGGGTGACGTGCCATGGATCCTCTTACAGTGATTCTGTCTTTGTCGGTTGCGCCCCTGATCCCTGATCATGGGCGTTCGCGCCCATCCACCGTGTGTTTTTTGTTCAACGATGATAGCAATGCCCTTGGATATTTGTGATGCTATTTCCAGCATCCGTTACGGAGTACTTGGAAGTTTCTTCACGTGAGATTAGTGGAGAGGCAAGTGGATGACTAGGCTTGATGTAGATGGGCCCGACTTGTTAATCTTTACTCTCTTTGATTTTAAAATAATGACACTGTTAACTTTTAATTTTGATTATTTATTTTATTTAAAAATATTATAAATATTACATGTATTTTTATTATAATTTTATTTTATTATTATAGTATTTAAAACACGACTCATAATTTTACACATTTAATCCCTCCGTTTTTTAATTGATGTCGTTGTTGACTTTTAAATTTAACTTTGACCATTCGTTTTATTCAAAAAAATTTGATAAATTTCATATATATTGATATAATTTGATTTATCATTAGAGTTATTTGAATCACAACTTAAAATTTTACACATTTGAGCAAATTTTTTGAATAAGATGAATGGTCAAAGTTGATTAAAAAAGTCAATGACGACGTCAATTTAAGAACGGAGTAAACTTTTTTAGATATGCCAAATCATCAAAGATACAAAAGTGTCAACAATTTGTAAAGCAGTTTCGGTGCAATAACTAGCACCGCCAAAAGGCTCTTGTGCATGTGTTGCCGTGACAGAAGAAAACTGAATCTTCTTCGGTGCACAATCGTCCCAACTGTCATGTTTACTGGAACATTTTGCATCAAACATTGTTTTACCAGCATGTGCATATCATGTTTGGTATGTTACATTCGCCGGACAAATCCACACGATTGCAAATAAGAAAGAAATATCACGCCCTGCGCTCAACTCTGATCCCATCATCCCAGGAGTCTCGACGAGCTGCAGCTGGGGGCGATTTCACCTTCAGGTACCTCGTCGACCTCGCCGAACAGCTCCCCCATCTCCTCCAGCGTGCGGCTGCGCGTCTCCGGAAGGCAGCTGTAGAAAAAACCCCCAAGAGATGGTGGCGATGCCAGCGTAGAGGAAGAAGCTGCCACCGATCGTGATCGCGCTGGACAGAGACAGGAAGCTCATGGAGATCACTCCGCTTACCACGCGGTTGCATGCCACGCCGGTCGCGAAGCCCAGCGCGCGGACGCGGAGCGGGAAGATCTCCGAGGTGTACACGCCGGGCATGGGGCCTAGGCCCACGGAGAAGAACGACACGACGGCGAGCGTGGATACGACGCACAGGCCTACGGCCCACGGGACTGTGGCGTCCGGGTGGCGGCCCACGACCGTGAGCCCCGTCCCGAGGCCGACGAGCGAGACGGCGACGCCGGCCGTGCTGCTCAGCAGCAGTGGGCGCCTACCGACTCGGTCGAGCAGGACCGTCGCGACCAGGATGAAGAGCGTCTTGGTGACGCCAATGGTGTGTTAGAGATCGGCGGACACGATCGCCGGTTCGCCGGTGTTGAGCGACGAACGCCGGCGAGAAACAACGCACACGAACGCAAGTGGGAAACTGGACACCAGGAGAAATATTGCTGCGATGCAGCCTCAAGAAGGAATTCTTGATTACTTATAAGCAAAAGATGACAACGGCTTTTTCCCGGCCTCTAACATACTCGCGACATGCTCGCTCCCACGTTGCATGCCGCGCCGACGCCACGACCGCTCGGACACTCGCGATCATGGCGCAAAACCTGGACGACCAAGACTCAGCCCCACGTGAACGCAGCACGCATCAGGCCATGACCAATTCTAACTGAAAAACGACTAGTTTAGCTAAAACTGAGAACTGTAAACGCACAAGTTTATTCTGACATATCTCCGCCTAAACCTTGTGCGCTTCATCAACCTGATCAACGCCCATTCTGCTTCTTAGTTCATGAAACTTGATGCGCGCTAAAGCCTTGGTCAGTATGTCTGCAAGTTGATCTTCAGACTTAACAAACTGCACCGTCATCCTTCCTTCTAAGACACATTCACGAACAAAGTGATAACGGATCCGAATGTGCTTACTACGACCGTGGTGAACTGGATTGTGTATGAGATCAATCGCCGACCGATTATCAACACACAGTAGAGGAAGCCCTCTTTGTCCACCAATCACTTCTGTCAGCAATCCATCCAACCAGATTGCTTGACAAGCTGCAGCTGAGGATGCCATATATTCAGCTTCACACGAAGAGAGTGCCACTAACTTCTGCTTCTGTGACTGCCATGAGATTGGATTTCTTCCCAAGAAAAATAACACTCCTGAAGTGCTTTTGCTATCATCAGTATCTCCTCCAAGATCACTGTCGCTGTAACCTAACAGCTGCAGCTCATTCTTTCCACCTCTTCTGTATGTGAGTCCACACTCTCTTGTACCAGCAACATACCTTAGTATGTGCTTCACTGCTATCATATGCTCATCATACGGTTCAGACATAAACCTGCTCAAATAACTGACAGAATAAGCTAGGTCTGGTCGAGTGTGTATTAAATACCTGAGTGCTCCAATCAAGCTGCGATATTCTGTCTCATCATCCAGCTTCTTTGACCCAACCTTGGAAAGCTTCAACTTGGGCTCCATGGGAACTTGACATGGATTACATTCAGCCATGCCTGCCTTTTCTAGCAGCTTCTGCACATATGCTGACTGTTTCAATGTGATTGATTCACACTCCTGTCTGACTTCAATTCCAAGGTAATAAGTGAGCAATCCCAAATCACTCATCTTGAACTTTTGGAGCATTTCTCGCTTGAATTGACAGATGTCAGAGTTCTCTGCTCCAGTGATGAGCAGATCATCCACATATACTCCAACTACCAGAGGTTTTCCTGATCTATGTCTCACATACACAGCATGCTCATGATTGCTTCTACTGAAACCTAGTGAGATAAGTGAAGAGTGCAGCTTGGAGTACCATGCTCTTGGGGCTTGTCGAAGTTCATACAAAGCCTTTCTCAGTTTTAAGACCTGCTCCTCTCTGCCTAGGGAAAAACCTAGTGGCTGCCTTACATACACCAGTTTTTCTAGTTCCCCATTTAAGAAGGTTGACTTTACATCCATATGATGTACCTTCCAACCATCATGAGCAGCCACAGCTAGGATCAGCCTCACTGTCTCCATTCTTGCCACTGGAGCAAAAACTTCCTCAAAATCAATTCACTGTTTTTGAACAAAGCCATTTGCAACCAACCTTGCCTTATGTTTCACCACCTTGCCAAACTCATTTTTCTTGGTTTTGAAGACCCATTTCAAGCCAATTGCCTTCTGTCCTGGTGGAAGGTCAGTGATGGCCCATGTATCATTTTCTTCTATTGATTTCAATTCTTCCACCATTGCCTTCCTCCAACTTGGATCATCAGCAGCTTCCATGAATGTAGCTGGTTCCTCTGCACTAACCACATTCAATTCCTCACAGAGTTCCCTGTGAGCTCTCCCTAGCACATCAGCAGGACCAATTACCTCATCTACTTTCCTGAACCTCAGTGCACAATCGTCATGATCTGCATCAAGGTCTGGTTCAGTGTCAGGTGGTGATACATCCTCAGCTTGCATTGGTGTCTGCTGTCTCTGTGCTGGTGAAGGTGTTGGAGCAGGTGATTCATCAACACTCTGATCATCAAAGTGTCTAGGTGCTGGTTCAGGCATAGTGAAGTATTCTATGGTAAATGGCTCATCATCAGCAACCTCACTCTGATTTTCCCAGTCCCACTGATCATCTTCATCAAATATAACATCCCTTGTCACATGAACCTTTTGAGTCCTAGGATCATATGCCCTGTATGCTTTGCTTCCAGGCTGTTATCCAACAAAGATCATCTTTGTTCCTCGATCATCAAGCTTCTTCAGATGGGGCACAGTATTCTTAACATAGACTATGCATCCAAATGTGCGAAGATGGTGGACTGCTGGCTTCTTCCCAAACCAACTTTCAAATGGAGTCATATCTGTCACACTTTTAGTAGGTGTTCTGTTCAGCAGATAGACTGCTGTAGTGACAGCTTCCCCCCAAAAATATCCAGGCAGGTTCTTGGCTTTCAGTAGGCACCTGGCTGCTGCTACTACAGACTGATTTCTTCTTTTCACCACTCCATTTTGCTGTGGTGAATATGCGGCAGTGAGTTGGCGCCTCATACCAGATTCTGCACAATGTTCTGCAAAGGTTTTTGAGTTGAACTCGCCACCTCTGTCTGTCCTCAGACACTTTAACTTTGCACCTGAAACAGACTCTGCTTCACTCTGAACCTTCTGTATTGCAGCCAATGCACCACTCTTCGATGCAAGCAACTCAAGCCACATATATCTACTAAGATCATCTACCAGGAGGAGAAAGTATTGCTTACCACCTGGTGTGGCCGGAGTGATGGGTGCACACAGATCGCCGTGGACGAGTTCCAGCTTCTCTTTCGCCCGGTACTCCGCCTGCTCCGGAAACAGCGTTCTCCTTTGCTTGCCAGCCATGCATCCTTCACACAGCCGCTCCACGGACTGAATTTGCGGGAGGCCTCGCACCCATCCTTCAGCTGCCAACTTTCTCAGTGCTGGGAGATTGACATGCCCCAATCGGGCGTGCCAACGCCATGCTTCTTTCTCCCCTTGAGCGGACAGGCAGACTGGACGAGCCAGCTCTGCTTCCAGGACATAGAGTCAATTTGGTCCACGCTTGATGCTGGCCAGTAATCGCCCCTGTGGCTCCCGGATCTGCATCACTCCTACGCGGGTGCTCGTGCAGTATCCAATCTCGTCAAGTTGGCCAACGCTGAGGATACTTGCCTTTAGCTTCGGGATGAAATAGACCCCGCTGAAGGAGATCCGCTCGCCCGTCTTGCTGATGAAGTGGATCGAACCACATCCTTCAATCCGCACCACTGAGCCGTCGGCGAACTTGACCGTGCCACACACTCCGGTGTCGAGCTCGGTGAAGATTCCGCGCACGCCCGTCATGTGGTTGGACGCGCCGGTATCGACGACCCATCGTGAGGCACTGCCGTCCTCCTCGGCTGCGAGGTCAGCTAGGGCCGTCCCCTGGACCAGGTGCCTCTCCGTCCGTTCCGCCGTCGTTGGCTCCGCCGTAACTGTCAACGACCCGATTTGGAAAACCTGACTGGCCTCCACTGTTAGCAGCGACGCTTCTTCCTCTTTAACATGGTGGGCTTGGGCCTCGCTCTTGGACTTGGTGCGGCAGTCTCTGGCCCAGTGGCCTGTCTTGCCACAGCTCCGGCAGACATCGTTGGGCCCGGCTCGTCGCGGCCCGTCACGCGAGTTCGAATCGCTATTACCGCCGCCGCCATTTCGCCCCCTTCCTCTGCCGCGTCCTCTGCCTCGCCCGCCGCGGCCGCCATCGCTCGAGCCTCCCTGCTCGCGCGATTTCATCCGAGCTAACCACTCCTCCTCTGTTAGGAGTAGTCGCCCGCTGCCATCCTTGACCTGATTGGCAGACTTCTTCCTTTCTTCGACCGCCCGCAGTCGACCGGTAGCTTCCTCAATCGAAATCGCTCCCAGATCAAGCAGTGTTTCGATCGAGATCGCAACCTGCTCCAGCTGCTCAGGGACTGAGTGTAGAAGACGCTTGACAAGTTCTTTCTCCGGCACATCTTCCCCCAAGACCCGTAGCTGATTCGCCAACGTCGTAAGACACAGTGCGAAATCTTCGACGCTTTCTCCGGCCTTGAACGCAAGATCGCCGAATTCTTGACGCAGCTTAGCGACGTTTGCTTCCTTGACGCGGTCGTCGCCGACCCTAACCGCTCTGATCGCCTCCCAAGCCTCCCTTGCCGACTCCTTGACTGCGATGCCGACTTGCATCTCCGGCGGGACGGCTCGAAGCAGCGCGGACAGAGCGCTCCGGTCTTCCTGGTACGTGCCGTTGCCGGTCCGGATCACCTCCCACAAACCCGCGGCTTGGAGATTCACCGTCATGACCAGCGACCACTCCGTGTAGTTGGCGCGCGTGAGAACGGGGTAGACGACCGAGTTCGACGCTCTCTCAACCACCCGCTCGATCACCACCTCCCGCCGCTCGCCGCGCGTTCGTGGCCGTCGGGGCGGCGGAGATGGCGACTCACGGCGGCCTGGAGACTCCTGTCGATCAGCCATTCCGCAGGAACTCAACGCGGCTCTGATACCACTTGTCAGAGATCGGCGGAAACGATCGCCGGTTCGCCGGTGTTGAGCGACGAACGCCGGCGAGAAACAACGCACACGAACACAAGTGGGAAACTTGACACCAGGAGAAATATTGCTGCGATACAGCCTCAAGAAGGAATTCTTGATTACTTATAAGCAAAAGATGACAACGGCTTTTTCCCGGCCTCTAACTTACTCGCGACATGCTCGCTCCCACGTTGCATGCCGCGCCGACGCCACGACCGCTCGGACACTCGCGATCATGGCGCAAAACCTGGACGACCAAGACTCAGCCCCGCGTGAACGCAGCACGCGTCAGGCCACGACCAATTCTAACTGAAAAAACGACTAGTTTAGCTAAAACTGAAAACTGTAAACGCACAAGATTATTCTGACAAGTCTAGTGGAGGTAGCCAGGAAGGGTGGAGAGCCTCCAGTGGATGGGGGGCCTGCTTCTGTGGACGCTTTCTGGAAGGGGGCTTCTGCGGCAGATGAGGCGGCGCAAGGTGCGATCAAGACGGACGGGGAGGCGGAGGTAGACGACGACGTAGGTGAAAGAAAGGTGGAGGCGAAGGTAGCGGAGGAGGAAGAAGAGGTGGAGGTGGAGGTGGAAGAGGAGGTGGTGGTGGAGGAGGAGGCGGGGGAGGAAAAATGGCTCCGCCATTACTCCTCGATGCACTCCATACTGATCGTCGGCGACGGGGATTTCTCCTTCTCGCTGGCGCTGGCCACCGCCTTCGGCTCCGGCACTAACCTCGTCGCCACCACGCTCGACACCTACGGTTCGTGTACCACGATTACTTCTGCTTTTTGTTGATGCGCGTTAGTGTGCCTTTGCTAATGCACACTGGTACTAGTATGGGTGATTCCCATTTTAGTCTTTTCATCCTTCAATGTGCAAATTTTGGAGCTCCGAGTGGATGGATGGGTATATGGAAGAATATGGTCTTCCTGTATCAAATATCCCAGGAAAATCCGCTACTTTTTGTTGGTTTTATGGAGGTATTTGATTCACATTGGCCCACTGTAATGAAGTTTATCCTAATTTAAGTGCCTGTGTATTTTGTTGATTGAATACTGATTGCACTGTTCCAAGATATGAGTTTGATTTCGATGAAGGATGTTCTAGCTGTGTGATTTGCATTTATGCACTGATTGGGGTTGTACCTTATGGAAGGCACACACTCATCGAGAAAGAACTATTGCCTCTTCCTTTGTTTTTCTTATGTTTGCATCCTTGGACCCTGGGAATTGTAGATTGGTTAAGCATAGTGCGTGCTTATAACTATAAGCCTTATTAAACAAAGGTATCAAGACAGATCCCAAAAGATCTCAAATAAATTACACCAAGCCTGAGCTTGTTATTTAAGCCTGAGCTTGAAAAGGTTAAGGTTAGGTTACTCGTTATTATCTAAGCAGCTTGTTTGAGTAACCTCTCTGTTGCTTTCTTATGACTATTGCACATCGCAGTGCATGCATCCTCTTTGCTATGGTCAGTTTAGAATACCAATTTGGTTGAAACAAAAAACTTCAATGAATCAGTGGGAACATTGATTTTAAGCAAAAGAATAAGGCCACGACCATCTTTTACTGCTTTTCTTGTTTTGGGTCAATGTGTATTGCTCTGATGAGTGCTATTACCCTCAAAGAAGTAATATGTTTTGATTTGTTTGTGCATTGTGCTGATATATTTGTCTATTTTTTCCTGCATTCCCTGTGGTAAATCATCTTTTGTAGAGGCTTTGATGCGCAAATACAGCAAAGCAGAGTCGAATATACTGGAGCTGAAAAGATTGGGCGCCACAGTTTTGCATGGCGTTAATGCAGAAACAATGATGTTCCACACTGACTTGAAAATTAGGCGGTTTGATCGGATCGTCTTTAATTTTCCTCATGCTGGATGCAAAGGAAAAGAGGATGACTTGCATATGATCAAGTATGTGCCCTGTCATTATATATGTTTTTACCAGTTAATTTTGCTGAAACCTTGGATTAAGATAGTTATTCGTTTTTCTTTTATTTATTGATTCAATATTTGCCTGTCGAGCTCTTTAACAATATTTGCCTGTCAAGCTCTTTAACTACAGAGTTGATAGATTATACCAAGGCTACTTCATGCTGCTCTGTATTGAAAACTCATGCACAAAAGTGTCATTTGGATGAAACCCCAATGAAATTAATTCGTTTCATATTTTTCATTCTAGGCACCATTGATCACTGCTACATGTACTTCCAAAGTTAACTTCAAGCTCTTTATACTTTTCGGATAAGTAATATCGTATATATTTACCTCATGAATAACTTGCAAAGTTCTTATCGTCCATGGTCATTGGCTAGAGTACATTTTTCTTTAAATCTTGTGATAAAATCAAAAGCATATCCCATGTTACAACACAATAAGCTTGTTCATTTGTCAATAGAAGCTTATTCCATTTCATATGAACAAGGAGTAGGATTGATCTGTTAGACAAGAAGGTTCATTTTTATATGACAATAGTCATAAAATAGTTAGCTGATATTTCATAGTGCAGTTAAACAATGCATGATTCTTTTCGAAATATTTACCCTGATGTTATTTACAGCTTTCTCTTTCATAGTTAAACTATTATTGACCATCTGCTCTGACCTTTAGCTCGCGCAAGGAGTTGATGCGGTACTTTTTCTGCAATGCACGCCGTCTTCTCCGGCGATATGGTGAAATCCATGTTACCCACAAGACTGGGTATCCATATGACAGATGGGATCTTAAGCACCTAGCTGCTGATTGTTCTCTTGTTTTGGTTATGAAAGTTGGTTTTCGGAAAGAGGACTATCCTGGGTATAACCAAAAGAGAGGAGATGGTTCACGGTGTGATAAACCTTTCGATCTAGCTTCTGCTTGTACATTCAAGTTCCAAATTGGTGACCTGAAGAAGTTGAAGAAATTGAAGGGGAACAGGGCTCGTTCAAAATCAAACCTTGGAGGCAGTAACCTCCATCACGGCCAATGGGCAACTGATGCAGAGCCATTTCATCCACATACACCAGTTGGATCAAGGTCTCCACAACGTGGCCAATGGGCATCTGGCAGAGGGCAATTTCATCAGCTTCCACCTGTTGAAGCATGGCCTCCGCAACATTTTCCTCCACCGGCTAACTCAGGTCACATACCTCTCCATCCTCACGTAGCTTATGAAAGGCAACATACAGGTTTTCTACGGAACCCTGATGGCATGGTGGGAGATCCGTACTTCCATGAGCATGACACTTTCTGTCCAAGGTCCAGCATGCCAAGTTCAGCAGTGAACGATTTGCCAGCTCTAGTCGGCATTCCTCCGCGAATGGGCAGAATCACCTATCCCAATCACCTTCCACCACCGGAGCAGCCTTGGTACGATCATCCAAGAACCATTTCTGATCCACCAGAACGTGATGACCACTCTTTCCTTGCCCAGGAATACCATAGAAGTCTGCAGAGGGAGTATGATCTGGGGAGGCACCTGGTGCCAGGATCAACCAGCTCGAGCTACCCCGCTTTCTTGGAGCATTGTCTAATGGAGTCTGTCAAGAGGCAGGAGTGGCTGCGCAGCAGGATAGATTTGCACGATTGGCGGTGAAGGGCCATGGATGGGGTCCTGGGGAGGGGTACGTACATCTTCCTAGAGGATTGATCGAGTCGCGCTTGACTCCCCGGCTGTGATACATTAGAACATGACCAAGTGTGTTTTTTTGGGTACAGTAAGTGTCATTTTGTGTGGCTAACGCTGACCCCAGTGGCCCAACAGCAAAAAAGTGAGAGCCGAGTCCACTCTCTGTTTAGGGACTAGGGATATTTGTAACCCTGGACAGCACGTGTGTTTATTTTGCGACGGGGCGGCCGTAAAGGGCTCAGCCTAGCTACGATTTATATACTAATTCAGTGGTAAACCTGGACGAGGCTGTCGTTCTATGATGCCAGTGGCTCCTACTCGCGCAATCAAAATATTTTTCTGTGCGATCTTGTGAATAGTACTTCAATTACCCCTGAATCTGATTTTGTGGAATCGACCATGGTTATTACTGTAGGAGCAGTGATTTGACTCGTTTTATCAAAGTCGATTCTGCATTTCAAATGCTCCCGCTGACATCTTAGACATTTCAAATGCAGGGTTTACCAAAACCAGTTAAAATTAGTCGGTTTTTGCGGTTTTTGATGAAATCAATTCGGTTCGGTTTAAAAGGTCGATCGATTTTCGGTTTAATAAATTAAAAAATTTAAAATTTAAAAAAAAATAAAATTTTAAAAACCGGTCAAACCGGCCGAAAAAAAAAACCGGTGAAAAACCGTTTGAACCGATTTGATTTCAAATTCAAAAAAGATAAACCAGATTAATCAGTCGGTAAACCAGAAAAATCAATCGATTTTTTTAAAAATTTTGATTTTTGAATTTACCCAATCTTTTTTAGTTTAACGATTTTTTTGATTTTCGCAAAAATCAATGAAACCGGTGTCGATCGGTTTTTGAGACAAACCGATTTATGAAAACAGATGTGACAATGCGAGAGCAGGCAGGGCAGGGTGCCACTGGTTAACCGATGGTTTGACGTGCCCTCCACCTCATTGGCCCCGGTGTGTACATAAATGAACAATTTGATGCAGCGATGGAATGGGACGCAGAGTTTCATGTGCTAGGAAACAATTTGAATTACTGCTATACGAATTTGTTTTTTCAAATAATAAATTGAAGTATTATTTGATGTAAACATTCAAATGACTTGCCACGTCATCACATCTCTATATATTATGGAAGAGGTGTTAGAATGATTGGAATTATCATAAATCCTACAGTAATGAAAATTTTGGAGGGAATGTTGTACGATAAAAAATGGAAAGAGAACCAACGAAAAAGGACTGATTTTGGATCCCAGGATCGCCGCAGGTCAGTGCAAACGCGAACCCGCACCCTCTGCCATGTGGGACTGACCATTCGAGACCCTTGACGCAAAGGAAGGAGTAGAGTCCAGCCCGGTGACTCCGGTCTCCGTTCCCAAACAAAGAAACAACGGTGCGCGGATGGTGGCCCAGCCGGCGGTCGTAGGGCACGCCATGGTGGTGACTGGCGGTGCGGCAGGGGGCAAGGCGCCGTTGGAGTTCACCGAAAAGGACGATCGGCCGCCAGCGGAGGAGGTGCCCGTAATGGGGGCGGCGGAGCCGGTACAGGGGGATGAGGTAGTCGCAGAAGACGGCGAGGGCGACAATGATGGTACGGAGGAGGAAGAGGAGGGGAATAAGTGGCTGAAGCATTACTCCTCCATGCAGAGCATACTGCTCGTGGGCGACGGGGACTTCTCCTTCTCCCTGGCGCTGGCCACCGCGTTCGGCTCCGGCGCCAACCTCGTCGCGACGTCTCTCGACACCTACGGTTCGTTCGACCGATCCCTCTCCTCTTTTCTTCTGGCTCGTAAAGGTACCGCCTTTGCTGTTTCTCAAAAAAAAAAAAAGGGTACTGCCTTTGCTGTTGCACACAAGCAACTGGGTGATGTATTTATACAACTTTCATCTATTACTGTTGATTCACCAGTTATATACGAATGTGGAACCGTGTTTTTTTTATTGAAGAACAATATGGCAGCTTTTGCTCCGTTGAGATCAAGGTAGCTTGAATTTGGTGCCTTAACAATGATCCATTGCAATTTCAACGTCGTACAAAAATAAGTGGAAGTAATGTGACATATGGATTAGACTTGCGGAATGCATTTAAAACTTGTTTTAGTGTGTTGTTGATCCTTGGACATAGCCTTCTTGCTACTTGGCAAGGATTTGCTGAAGTACTATTTATGCAATGTGAGAGGTGGTATGAATACAAATAGCTACTCCCTCCGTCTCGTTTTATAAGTCGTTTTGGAGCCGGGCACGGGAATTAAGAAGAGTGGAAAAGGTGGGATGTTCAAAAATCGAGGAGGAGAGAGATAGAGTGGAGATGTATTGGGAAGAGAAAAATGTATCTCAGTAAGCGAGAACGACTTATAATTTGGGAAAACTTGAGGAGTCCAAAATGACTTATAATTTGGGACGGAGGGAGTACTATTTATGCAATGTGAGATGAAAAGTGCACTCAAAGTGATGGTATGAATACAAATAGCCCAAATTTGTATCTCTGTTGGACATCGTGTGGTATGGAAGGAAGAAACTAAGAAGGACTCCATTGATCAATCACTTTTTGTAAATTTTACACTTCTACCAACATTGATGAAATCTAAAACATTGTAATTGGACAAGTACAAAATGTTTTCTTGTACCTTGTTGGTTGTATGGTTGAGAGGATTTAGCTTAGATTGCCCTCATTTGATCTCCTGACATCTTGCTCAATTCTTCTGATTTTGTAATAACTAGTAATATACCTATTGCTCTCATACAGCATCATGCTGCACAATAGACCCACTTTGTGAAGGCCTGTAGTAACCATCCCTCATTTTTGCTTTTGGAATAAAAAAAACTGTGATGGCTTCCAATTTGCTACGCATAAACTAGGTTTGGGTTTAACTTATATAGTCTCTCAGCATTTCTTGTGGGCAATCTTTTTCTGCAGAGGATTTGAAGGCTAAATACAGCAAAGCGGAATCAAATATTGCGATGCTGAAAAGGTTGGGAACCAGGATTTTGCATGGCGTTAATGCAAATATGATGAGGCTTCACACTGAGCTGAAGAGCAGGCGGTTCGATCGGGTTGTCTTTAATTTTCCTCATGCCGGCTTCATAGGGAGAGAGGATGACGTCCATGTGATCATGTATGTACACTACCTTGTTAAATTAGTTATACTATAATCCATAGATCCTTGTAGCAAGTTCCTTAATTTCTTAGTTTACTTTACATTCCGAACTCTGCAGCTGGGTATAAGGATTCTGCTATTATACATAGAAAATCTATGAGCAGAAGCTCATCAGTCCTAGACTTCTTCTAAATGAACCCACAAATTCTTATGCTTACAATAAATAATAGGTTATGCATGTCCTCTCTATTCCATAGGACAGGGAAAATTTTACTGTAGATCTTATGATGCAACAAAAACTGATAATTACAAACTTTACTGCAAGGCGAATAAAATAATTAACTTCATTTCTCTTATATATCAGAACGTTGTGGCAGTAGTTTTGTTGGTTTCTTCTTTGTATTTACACTTCATGAAAACTATTGTTGTACTTTGTCATAAGGTCCTTTGTGCATATGAAGTAGATTTGTTATCTAATGACAACAATTTTGGAACGGAGGGAGTATGTAATATGGCCAAAAAGTTGTTAGCTGGCTGTCTATTATTGCATTTTGTTAACATTGGCGCCTTTTCGAAATTTTCCAGGATTGATTTTAATGTCTTTTATTTCATATTTAAATTCTTTCAATTTTCTGTTCTGACATCTAGAAAGCACATGGAGCTGGTGAGTAGCTTTTTCCACAATGCAATCCACATGCTTCGCCCATCTGGTGAAATCCATGTTAGCCACAAGATGGGACAGCCATACGATAGCTGGAATCTTGAGTGCTTAGCGGCTGCGGCTTCTCTTGTCATGTTTGAGAAAGTTTGTTTCCGAAAGGAAGACTATCCGGGTTATAACCAAAAGAGAGGGAGTGGTCCAAGATGTGATGAACCTTTTCGTCTAGGTCCTTGTTGCACACTGAAATTCCAAATCGGAGACTTGAAGAAACATAAGAAACAGAACCAAATCAGAGTTGGTGATCCAGTTTCACTCATTGGTGGCCACAACACCGGTGCTGAAAATTTGGCAAATAACATAAGACCATTTCATCAGCCACCTCTTGTTCAGCCATGGCATTGGTCATATTTTCCTCCAGTGGTTAATACAGTTCACATGCTAACAGCTCCGCATCATTGTGTAGTTAGTCAGAGGCAACAGACAGGGTTTTCACTTAAGTTCAGTAATCATCAGGGCACTGTCCATCCAATGCTCAGAATGCCAGGGCCATCCCCGAGTGGTTTGCCTGCTCCAGGCTGCATTCCTCCAGCAATTGACAGTATCACACATCCCCATCTCGCAACTCAGGAGCAGCCTTGGTATATGGAGAGAACTATTGCTGGTTCACCAGGAAGAGAGAACTGCTCCTACTTTGACCACCAACTGCGCCTGCAGAGGGAAGAGCAGGAAATGCAGAGGGAAGTGATGAGGCCTGGACTGAGAGGCTTGATCCGCTCTTCTGCTTTCTTGGAGGACCGCCGCAGGGAATATGTTCGGAAACAAGAGTTGCTGGCGCTGGAAGATGTAGCTATGCGGTGAAGGATCGTCGAGGTTTTTTAAGCGTATCTGCATCGCCCAAGAGGATCGATCGAGCGGAGGAACTTGACCGCCCAGATATGCTAGTAGTATTATGTTAGCAACTACGAGTACCAGGTGTTTTTTTGTACAGGTAGGGGCCGTAGGGGCTTTTTTTTTTTTTTGTGGCAAACACTAACCATAGCGGCACTGGAGCAGGATGGACTCCTGATGGCTGATTCCGCTATTGAAGTCTTTCTGGAGTCGGGACCTACGTTAAACTTACAGGTATTACTGTGGTAATCGTTCTTTTCACCTCTATAACGTTTCTAGTGGAGGCCTGAGACAACTATTGATGAGACATCCATTGCTGTGTGATTGTCCAGTACAAGAACAGGTCCGTGTGTGTCCATGAACAATATTGCAACTCATGGAACGCACGTGATTTATGGTTTATCTCTCAACCGAGTCACGTTTAGGAAAGGCAGGGAGCGATAATCGCAAGCATTGTTTATTCCAGCTGCATGTGATGCCTGGAGCAAGAAGCTGGATGGAGTGAAGCGTCACCAGAAAATTTCCGACTAACCATGTGCTACACAATCGAACGCAACGCACGAGACGAGTAATCAAAATATCAGCAAGGTCATAACTGATTGCATTACTCAACTTGTAGCAGTATAATCAATCGAAAGCATTGGTTCCAACAAACAAACAAAATGCAGGAGAAAGAAATGGAATCCATCACATGATTCCTTTCCTTTCATTTTCCACTTTACATACGCGCGGCGGCCGGACCGCCGTCCGCCGGTCCAGATCGCGGCGAGAGGCGGAGCGCACAGTCTCGCTGTTCTCTGTCTAGTGCAGCGCCGGCGGGGCGCCGAGGTGGCCGTAGGCGCGGAAGGAGCCGTCGAGGTGGATGCTACTGGTGAGCTTGTGGTAGCCGCGGGTGTAGACGCCGAAGCCGAAAACGATGCCCACGGCGACCAGCACCAGGATGATGAGCGTGCAGATGCAGCACGCCTTGCTCGGGCAGCAGCACATATCGCCGGCCTTTGCTCTGTTCTCGCCCGCTGCCGGGGCCGAACGGGGAGCAAGAAAAGGGGTGTCGCTTTTGCTTTTTGGTTCGGTTCAGCTGGGAATTGGAGGTGTTGTGTGCGGAATGGGTGCTGCACGCCTGGGCGTCCGTGCCGGCCGCGCCGCGGGTTTTATTAAGCTCGGGGCCGCGCGGCGACGCGTCGGATGGGAGAGAGGAGCCGAATCAGGTGCGGCCGCCGCGCCGGTGCTGTCGGATTGGTTGGGTCGTCTGGGACCTTGTCTGGGTGGTGTCGGGTGTGCGGTGACAGGATGGCCTCGGTCCCGTCACGATGGTGCGAGGATCAGCTGCAGCGTTGCTCTCTGATACGACAGCCGCTGACATATCATCTGCCATCAGATGACCCATGTGTCACCGGGTGTTGTGGCAGCGCTGGCGAGGATTTGCTTTCGTCCCGTTGGGGCCATGCTCTCATCGTGGCTTCGGCTCGACGACTCCGTGCCTCAAACGGGGCCGCATGGGTCGCACTTGATCGACGCCATAATTTTGGCCCACGAATGCGGCATGGCCTATTACGATTTACGGCCCGGACACTGCTCCCCAGCAGATGGAACTCCAGTCCCTAGTGCTCAAACGCGCCTTTCCCCGCCATTTCCATGAGAAAGCTTCTCGTCCGCCACTGCCGCCTCCCCGGACGAACCTCAACCACCACCCACGCCTACACCTCGGCCGCCGAACCCGTTGCGGCCACCGCCGCGCCGGCCCCGTTGCCCACCGCCTCCTCCGTCCTCCGCACCCTCGCCCGCCTGGACACCGGAGAGCTCGCCGCTACCCACGGCCTCTACTGCACTCTAATCGCCGCGTGCGCGGAGTCGCAGAGCCTCGACGATGCGCGGGCCGTCCACGCGCACCTCTCCGCCTCCCGGTTCGCGGACGATGCGTTCCTCTGCAACTCGCTCATCCACGTCTACTGCACCCGCGGCGCGTTCCCGGACGCGCGCGCGGTGTTCGACGGGATGCCGGCCCGGGACGTGGTCTCGTGGACCTCGCTCGTCGCCGGGTACGCGCGGAGGGACATGCCGGAGGAGGCGCTCGGTCTTCTCCCGGGCATGCTCGCCGCCCGCGTCGCGCCCAACGGGTTCACATTCGCCAGCCTCCTCAAGGCGGCCGGTGCCTGCACTGACCGCGTGGGGGGGCAGGTCCACGCGCTCGCGGTAAAGTGCGGATGGAGCGTGGACGTCTACGTCGGGAGCGCGCTGCTTGACATGTACGCGCGCCGCGGGCGGATGGATGAGGCCGTTGCGGTGTTCCGCCGGCTCGGCTCCAGGAACGGGGTGTCTTGGAACGCGCTGATTGCTGGGTTCGCGAGGAGGGGTGATGGAGAGACGACGCTGATGACGTTCGCCGAGATGCAGAGGAACGGGTTTGAGGCGACGCATTTCACATACTCGAGCGTGTTCTCTGCCATCGCTGAACTAGGTGCTCTGGAGCAGGGGAAGTGGGTGCATGCGCATATGATCAAGTCCGGGCAGAAACTGACTGCGTTCGTCGGCAACACCATCCTTGACATGTACGCAAAGTCCGGGAGCATGGTTGACGCGAGGAAAGTGTTTGACCGTGTGGAGAAAAAGGATCTAGTTACTTGGAACACGATGCTCACTGCTTTTGCACAGTATGGACTTGGAAAGGAAGCAGTTGCCCACTTCGAGGAGTTGAGGAAATCTGGGGTTCAGCTTAACCAGGTATCCTTTCTTTCCATCTTGACAGCTTGCAGTCATGGAGGCCTGGTGAAGGAAGGCAAGCACTACTTTGACATGATGAAAGACTACAATGTGGAGCCTGAGATCGACAATTATGTGTCTTTTATTGATCTTCTTGGCCGAGCTGGTTTACTGAATCAAGCTCTGGTCTTCGCCTTCAAAATGCCCATGAAACCAACTGCTGCTGTTTGGGGAGCCTTGCTTGGGGCTTGCAGAATGTATAAAAATTCTAAAATAGGTCGATTCGCAGCTGATCGTGTCTTTGAACTTGACCCAGATGACACAGGGCCACCTGTGCTGTTGTATAATATATACGCTTCCACAGGGCAGTGGGATGATGCTGCTAGGGTGAGGAAGATGATGAAGCAGACTGGTGTCAAGAAGGAGCCTGCATGCAGCTGGGTTGAGATTGAGAATTCAGTGCACATGTTTGTAGCAGATGACGATACCCATCCGAATGCCAAAGAGATATATAGAATGCTGGATGAGATAAACATGAGGATTAGGAAAGCGGGATATGTCCCTAATATGGATTTTGTGCTTCTGCACATCGATAAACAAGAGAGGGAGGCCAAGTTGCAGTACCACAGTGAGAAGATTGCACTTGCATTTGCACTGATCAACATGCCTGCAGGAGCAACAATCCGAATCATGAAGAATATTAGGATATGCGGAGACTGCCACTCTGCTTTCAAGTTCGTCTCTTGTGTTTTTGAGAGGGACATTGTTGTGAGGGACACTAATAGGTTCCATCATTTCAGCAATGGATCTTGTTCTTGTGGAGATTACTGGTGATTACTATGACATTGAGTACCTGTGATTTCTCAGGGACAAAGACAGCCAATTGTTCCTGCAGATTATGGATTGGTGCACTAAAACAGCCTGCAGACCTGGTTTCAACAGCATGATCATTATTGACCCATTTAGGGCTTTTTCGGTTGCTAGGCTAGGAATCATTCCCAACAGGATTGATTCCCGATATGGAATAAGTCATCCTATTGTTAATAACTTTTATTTGTGAAAAATTTCATAAGGGTGGGAATAAAACCCGGTCTATTTCTATATTTCCTCCTTCTATGACCCGGAATGAAAACACACCCGCTACCATGTGGAACGAAACCGGGCCGCGGAAGACGAAATACAAGTATAGACCGGGTTTTATTCCCGTCCTAGTGGAATTTTCTATGAACAAAGATTAAGTTATTAACCTACGATGACTTATTCCATGCCGGGAATCAATCATGTTGGAAATGATGCCTAGCCTAGCAACCGAACAAGCCCTTACTCAGACCTGGCAGAGTGGAGAAAGCAAAATATCACTGCAGTCTATCACACCTGGCAGAAGCTGGTGAGTATTTATGAGCATTGCATGCTAATTTATGCTTCTGGTTCCTGTGTTATTACGAACTATGCAGTCAAGTACTAGAGCAAAAAAATTGTAAATAAAGAATCTACAAGAATATAGAATTTGCTATCATACACTTCACCAATAATTGAGCAGGCTAGCTTACACTCATGTAGGATTTGGCCATTATGTAATGTTTTATGCGTTCATATCAATTGTATATTCCAGTCATGTCTTTTCTCATTTCTCCAGAATGAAAACAGACTCTTATGGAAGCTAGGCACCCTCCCAGCTGGTCTGGTGACGTTTTGGAACCGTACATTTCCTCTTGATCATTCATGGCAACAGCTGGGACTTGGTTACAACCCAAATGTCAATGAAAAGGATATCAGGCGTGCATCTGTCATTCATTACAATGGAAATCTGAAACCTTCGCTTGAGATTGGAGTGCCCAGATACCGCAAGTACTGGTCGAGATATGTAAATTTCCAGCAAGTATTTCTTAGGAAGTGTAATATAAATCCCTGAATGGCAAACATTAGTATGCTATTTTTTAGTAGATCAATTCTATGTGCTCTAGGTATTTTAAGTTGCCTAGAGCACTGCTGATTCTTTCTAACCAGTCTATATCCTCATGTAAAGGTGTTAGAAGAATCGTTGCAGGTTTAGATGATGCAGACAACTAGGAGAAATGGAGTAATTACATGTTGTGTAATGCTATGTTTTAGTTAATTATTGATGTGTCGATGTGACGACATTACGTAAGATATTTTTTTTGGTTATTATGTGAAACTTTTGGCAGCTGAGAGCCCGAGATGAGAATTTTTTGCTCTATTTTCAACTACTTTATCTAATTTGATACATCATGTATGTAACTTATAAAGGATATCTATTCGCTATACCTAGAGCTGTGCCTATGTTTCGTGATCCCTCACCACAAATTGTTCTATATCACCTAGGAATAACATCACGACAACTATACCATTGATTTCCCTTTGATCGCTTACAATTTCTCATTCTTATTTGAATAACAAAACAAGAGTACGAATTTCAGGGTTGATACAATTTTTTTAGTAACCCAAGAAACATGGAAATGGTTTATTCTACATACTATTTTTTCATGAATTTATTTTCTCTTTTTAAACTGACCTTTAAATGCGTAGATCAATGCTGCGTTGCTGTTAAGCAGTAACTGAAAAATTAACTGGTTCAAGCAAATATGGCGCGACACGGTGAATACCGAAATTAAGAGCAATGAAGTGCCGTAAACACACCCAAGGCCGTTACCAAATCTGCAGAAACCGTATCGAACTATAAATACTCCCAACCCCGTATCTCTCATCGCAACAACAAACCACAGTCCACATCCACGCATATCTTCGAAGAATCAAACCAGCAAAAAATCCCGCTCGAAACCACAATGGCTACCGCTAACCTTGCCCTCCTTTCACTATTCCTTCTCCTCGCCGTCACCGGCGCCCTGGCAACGACCCCAACGACGGGTCCTCCTCAACCTGGCGTCCACGGCCCCTTGGGACCAATGGCGCCGCTGCCGCCGGCGGCCGTGGCCTGCTGGAAGTCCATCCTGGCGTCAGAGGACTGCGTGGACGACATCCTGCGGTCGCTGGCTAGGCTCGAGGTGCGCGTCAGCAAGGTGTGCTGCGCGGTGCTGCAGAGGATCGGCGACAAGTGCATCGTCGACGCCTTCTCCAACTTCCCCTTCAACCCGCTGTTCCCGCCCGTCGTCAGGCAGATCTGCAGCCTCGCGGCCGCTTGAGATTCAGAGGTCCCACACCAGTAACACGAACTCGATCGACGATAGAATAATTAAAAAGAGAAATGGTTTGAGTTCACGTGAATTATGATGTCGCGAGATAAGTGTTACTAAAGGTTTTTTTGGAGTGTGAGAACAGTGTTCCTAATTTTGAGTATGAAGCTTGACTTACTTGACCTGGAGAAAGCTCGTCTGGTGCAAACGAGCATTTCTTGGGCTAAACAACAACATGACGACAAGTGTTTCTAAAAAAAACATGACGACAAGTCGATGAGCGAGCACGTACTCCGGCCCCTCTATCCTTTCCTTTATCCACAAGTCATCCGCACTCCACTCGGTCGCCATCATCTCACCGACTCCGGCACGACTGCGACGTCACCGGCATCCGGGCCAGGACATCAGGCAGAGCACTAAGAAATCGTCGATTTCTTAGCCCAGGCGCTCAACCACTTGCCGCCCACGTTAATACCCCATGTCTGCGTCACGTAGTACTTAACCTCACGGATCAAGGCCGCGCGACTTGACTCGGCCAACGAATTACGCCCCTAAAAAATTCTAAAAAAAACCGTACTGAATCTCAAGTCAAGAACAGTTCACATGCATCGCGTCCGTCGATTATCTTCACGTGAATGGAATATTACGCGGTTGCAGTGGCGGTACAGCTGAACCGTCGTCCGAGATGGACCGGTTCCAAGCCGCGCTTCCGGCCACAGGTGGCGACGGGCCAACCGAACCAGGCACGCTCCGTCGTCGGCGCTAAGCAAAGCAACGCAAGGCAGAGCGTCGCGCCAACCCAACCCAACCCCCCGCCGCTATATAAAACCTTCAGCGGCGCCAGCGACTCGCACACGACTGCCGCTTGCCCTGCTTGCTTGCTTGCTTCCGGTTCCACCGAAGAAGAAAGATGGGCGCGGAGTTCCTGAGCGTGGGAGAGGGCGGGCCCTGCGGGGAGGCGCTCTACTGCGCCGTCATCCTCTGGCTGTCCGTCATGTCGTGGATCATCTTCACCTGCGTCGACGACGACGGCGGGGTGGACGGGACGAGGCGGAGGCGGAGGCGGCGGCAGCAGGGTAGCGGCCGGGGGAGCCCCGTGTTCGTCGGCGCGGCGGGGATCTGCGACGGCACCGGCCCGGGGTGCAGCGGCGGGTTCGGGCCCTGCGGCACCTGCGTCGACTAACCCCCTTCCTCCTGCTCCAGTTCTCCGACGGTGGGTGACGGCCTCCGTGTTGTGTAAGCGTGATCAGTGACATAGTCACATAGATATCCTGGCATGTTTGTAACAGCCGTTTGATTGTTCTTCTGCTCGGGGAAGGAAGACGATCGAGCCCAGCTCCCCTTGGTGAAGGCAATAAAGAAAGGGAGCGCGTATTTCGGCTGGTTGCGCACCGATCAGAGTTCCCAGCGTTGTTTCCCCGTCTTGGTTATCTGTAAATATGTCGGTGGATTGATACTCTGTTCTAGTACTGCGCATCGGATGTTTCTTGAAATATTTTGGCGAATAAAGCTTCTCTGAGAGGGAAAGGGAAACTTGTGAGAGCGATGTGTTGCGTGCGGCGTTATCATCTCTGCTTACTGCTTTTGTAGCTCTGTGGAGCCCGGGTGAGTAATAAATACCGTCGTTTTCAGGTGCGAAAAATTGCACTAGTTGATTGGTTGTTGAACAGCATATCGCTGGATGGATCATGGAAGCCAAGATAATAATCTTGGTTAGGGGCAGCGGCACCATAAATTGCTGCCCACCAATCCTATCTGCGGCTCTCATGCAGGGTTTTGAGAAGGACTAATTTGACACATGTGCTTACAATTTTATAAAATTTAAAATATGTTATTTGAACACACGTGTCATTCACTTGCAGAGTCGAGCCTCATCTGTCAGTGACACATCAATGACATATTTCAAAGTTTACAAAATTGTAATGGCATATATCAAACCGATCGATTTTTACGGTTTTTGATGAAATCGATCCGATCCGATTTAAGTATTTGATCAATTTTTGATAAAAACCGAATTCAGCACCGTAAAGAATTAGTTAGCTAACCGGTTTTTGACACCGTCGAAAATCGGACTGGACCAGTTTTTAAAACCCTACTATCATGATACCATGAGTGTGTTGTGAGAACAGAGGGTCAAAATTGAAATCCACGCTACGGGTAAAGATGACAACAGGTAAAATATCTGCGGATAGTAGTTTATTTTATCCATATCCACAAGTAAAAATTTTTATTCATATTCATACCCATTACTCGCAACAGATAGAAAACATTATCATACCATATCCGCGGGTATTTTTTTACCCGCAGGTATACCCATATACATGTGTATATCATGTGCGGATGCTAGGTAGAGCGTATTCAGTCTAATCTATGCTACTTAGGCAACGTCATACCACTAAAAATCATATTATATTTCAAAAAAAATAAAAATAATTAGAGCAAGAGGCAAAAGTGAATTTTAACTATAATATTTGGTTCGTTAGTATACTTTAACTTATATGTTTAGACTATTTACCGGGTAAACGGATATGCAGGTATGGATAAGATTTTTTTTTACCCATTTTTATTTTATCTACGGATTTAAAATGAAATCTATACTCGTACCCTCAGGCGAAAAATAATATTTATATCCGCAGTCATCGGATCGGGTATACACAGGTACGCGGATAATGGATATCCATTGCCATCTCTATCTACCTGCGGCTGCGTAAGTGTCAGTGTGGACTCAGCTAAGCTCAAACTACAAACATGAGGTTTTTTATATTTTTTATAAAATTAAACTATTTTTTATAAAAAAATTGATTAATTTACTATGTTCCAGACGGAACTGCATCTTGCACCATTTCTTACGACACGGGAGAGAGAGAGAAAGTGAGAGAAGGGCTGGACGATAATACAAATCTCCCAACAAACAAATCTTGCTCCAAATCCCACTCCCCTCAACTCCCAGAAAAAAGAAAAAAAAATTACCAGCTCAAAGAAAAGCAGCATCCCCTCCCTCCTCACCTCCGCCACCGAGTCCCGATCATGGTTCACAAAACCGCTGCGGTTTGGTTTTTACGGTTGATCGGTTTTCGTTTTAAAAATTTAAATTTTTTTTGAAAATTTGAAAAAATTTGAAAATTCGAAAACCGCTCAAACCGAGCGGTTTACCGCAAAAACCGTTGAAAAACCGTTCAAACTTGTTTGATTTCAAATTCAAAAAGGTAAACCGTAAAAACCGCTCGGTAAACCGTAAAAACCGTTCGGTTTTCTCTCAAAATTTTGATTTTTGAATTTATTCGATTTTTGTAACAATTTTCGCGGTTTTTGCGGTTTTCGTTAATTCCGCGGTTCAAAAGTTTTTTTGAAACCCTGGTCCCAATCCCCCAATCGCCTCCACCCCAGCGCGCGCAAGCACAAGGCACAACCCTAGCTGCTTCGCGCGTCCATGGATCCCTCCAATTCCAGCACCCCTCCACCGCACCCCGTCATGGGCGCTCCCGTCGCCTACCCTCCGGCGGCGTACCCTCCCGGCGCTCCCGCCTACGACCCGCAGTTCTACGCGCCGCCCCCGGCCCAGCAGGCCGTCGCGGCGCAGCAGAAGCTCCAGGCATTCTGGGAGGAGCAGGAACGCGAGATCAAGGCCACCACCGACTTCAAGAACCTCAACCTCCCGCTCGCCCGCATCAAGAAGATCATGAGGGCCGACGAGGACGTCCGCATGATCGCCGTCGAGGCCCTCTTCGTCTTCGCCCGCGCCTGCGAGTTGTTCATCCTCGAGCTCACCCACCGCAGCTGGGCGCACGCGCAGGAGAACCAGCGCCGCACGCTCCAGAAGTCGGACATTGCCGCCGCCATCGCGCGCACGGAGGTGTTCGACTTCCTTGTCGACATCGTGCCGCGGGACGACGCCAAGTATGCTGAAGCGGCCGCAGCCGCGGCCGCGGCTGCGATCCCGTACCCTGTTGCTGCCGTGCCCTCAGGCCAACTCGTTTCGCTCGCTACCGACCCTCTCGCTTACTACTACTTCCCCCGGCAGTAATGGAGGGTATCGTACTTTGCCGCTTAGTCATTTCCCAAGTTCAGATTGTATATATTGTATTTTGTTCTGCTTTCAAACACCACCTGGAAACTTTTGCAAACTGAATGGCTGCATGCTCTTGATTGATAAAGTGTTCATACTGCTACATGGTTTTTTTTTTTGATAGGCACTGCTATATGGTTGAGCGAATGCATTTCTGTTCTTTTAACTTTTTCATTTGTAGATGATTTCTTTGTTTGTACACCTGTTAGGCTTGCAAACTAGTAAAATTTTTGGAGGTACACCCGTTTCATGTGTTATGGTCCTGTACTTGTGTTTCCAATTATAACAGACCTGATCTGATCACCTTTTTTGTTAACGGGTAATTTAGATTTTTAGATAGAATCTTTGCTTGCACTTTTCACTGCAAACCTGTGCATAAAAGGGATTGAAATTATTGGAGCTTGCCATGGAAAATGGAAACAAATGTGAATATGTGTAGAAATAGGAACTTATTTGTCCAGTTCCTTTTCAGTATCCACACTTTGTCCAGGTGCAAGTGTGGCTTCTTGGTGATCTATTGGCCACTGAATCAGTCCCAAGTATTTGTAGATGTTTTCCTCTTCCTCCAATTCAGTATAACGTTTCAGGTCTCCACTACTCTTATGGAGCGATTGGTATTGTCTACATGCATGGCTAGTACTGTACATGTCATGCAGATTAAGTTGGTACTTTTGTGGTAGATGAGGTTTTTTTCACTTTGAAACTTGACTGCAGCTGGGACTTTGATTGATAAAGGCTGTTGTGTTAAGTTGGCATTTTCACATTCTAACAGCAGTTCCATTTCTTCTGCTGGGACCTTGTTTGATATCTGGGAACGTCTTCTGTCAACAACAGCTGAGCTATAGGAGTACTTAAATTGACGTCGTCGTTGATTTTTAGTTTCAACTTTGAACATTCATTTTATTCAAAAAATTAGTTCAAATATGTAAAATTTTAAGTTGTGATTTAAATAACACTAATGATTAATCAAATTATAACAAAATATATCATTTTTATCAAAAAAATTTGAATAAGAATGTTCAAAGTAGAGATTAAAAGTCAACTGCCATATCAATTTAAAAACGGATGGAGTATATGTTTACGATGGATAAAGGCGTGAATACATTCGTGAGCTATGTTTTGGGCCTCTGGAAATAATGCAATTAGCTGCCCTGGGCTTCCAACACAACTGTAGAAGGAACAAGAAATACACTTCAGAACTGTCGCGGCAATATAAATGGTGGAGCAATGGCGCGTGATGGCTGTTGGCTGTTTCTCAGAATCACGCATGGCTTAATGTAAATGGTCCATGGTGTAATCAACCACCGCACCGAAAACTTCCCCTGTAAATGCAGCTTCTGCCCGCAAGACGCGCAGTATTGGCGACGTTCTTAACCGTCCAAGGCGCCAACTATTTTTGAGCGTTCCTCTGTGCATGTGTTCTTCCATTCTTGGCCGGCGCCAACCTCTGCGCGCCACCACCTTTCTCACACTCTCTCTCAGCCTACCGCACGTTTCTGCTCGCCGGCTAACCAGTCCTCGCGTCCTCCCGCGCGCATTGCCACACCATCGCCTGGTTCCCTTTCCTTCCTCTTCCACGGACGCCGGAGGAGGACCGATCCGATCAGGGAGGAGGAGCGACCAGGCCAGAAATGGGTCTTCATAGAGGCGTCGCGTTACGCGCGGCCGTGCTCGCCGCCGTCCTCGCCTTGGCAGCCGCCGGGTTCATCTCAAGTCAGTCATCCCCGTCACGCTGTTGATCTGGGTACGTTTCCGAGGCCTCGGTTGATCTCAAACTAACAATGGCAGCCGTTTTCCCGTGGATGTAGATGACGCGCTGCTCGGTCACGGGCACGACGGCACCGGCCGGAGCTTGCTGCAGGCCAAGAAAGGCAACTAGCGTGTTTTCTTCCGCTGTTCTCGATCTGCACCATCTGATTTCGTTTCGACAAACGCTGAAATTTCCGGTGTCTTCTTTCCCCGCCCAGATTGCCCGGTGAACTTCGAGAGCGCCAACTTCACGGTGGTGACGAGCCGGTGCAAGGGCCCGCTGTACCAGCCGTCGCTGTGCTGCGGCGCCCTTAAGGACTTCGCGTGCCCCTACGCCACATACATCAACGACGTCACCAACAACTGCGCCTCCACCATGTTCAGCTACCTCAACCTCTACGGGAAGTACCCGCCGGGGCTCTTCGCCAACACCTGCCACGAGGGCGACAAGGGGCTCAACTGCCCTGAGGATGTGCCGCAGATCCAGCCAGGGCAGGAGGCCTCGTCTGGAGCGGCCGCCGTCGCCGCGCCGGCCGTGACCGCGGGTCTTGCCGCCTGCGTCGCCGTCTTGTTGCTCATGTCCTGGTGAGAACCAGCGGTCCGATGTGGCCGGAGCGCCCTGTAACAAACAAACGAACAAACAGTGTGTTCCGACTTTCTGTACCAGTTGCCTACTGCATGAATGATTTTGCAGTTATATATACATATATGTATACAGATTTTTTTTACAAACTTTGGAAAACGGCTAAACAGATAAACTCTTCAAATTACTCGCTAATGTCATTGTCTAATAAGAATCGTGTGGTAGTAATGTTACAGAAAACATGAGGGCTATTATATGGATGCTCTACTTGACGGAGTTCCTTGGATACCAATGCTTACCAGTGCTACGGACTGAATGTTCAGAGCCATTGCATCCACAGATACTCCTAACGGGCAGAGTGACTCACCAGAGGAAGAGACACTGACGTTCACGCTGCAGGAGGGAACAACGGAAAAGAGTCAATCAAGGCTTGGAAACCTTATCCGGTGCCCTCCAATGGCCACGCGCCATGGGCACACCACGAAATCCTCTGCTTCTCCACCACTAACCTCGCATCCCCGCGCCCCCACCATATCTGCCAAGTCAGCACCACGCTATAAACTCAAACACCATTAACCAACCAAACAACCGCCCGCGTACGCCAGGATCAAGAAACACCGCCACCGCGTCTCCCAGAGAAGCACACGCCCGCGCCATGGCCACCTCGACCGCCTCTGTGCTGTCCCCGCCGTCCGTGGCCGGCCTCCGCTTGGCGCCGTCCCCGAGGGCGCGCTCCTCGGTGTCGTTCCGCGCCGCGCCGGCGAGGCGGTCCGTGGCGGCGCGCGCGGAGCTGAACACGTCGCTGGTGATCAGCCTGAGCACTGGGGTGTCGCTCTTCCTCGGCCGCTTCGTCTTCTTCAACTTCCAGCGGGAGAACGTGGCGAAGCAGGTGCCCGAGCAGAACGGCAAGACGCACTTCGAGGCCGGCGACGTGCGCGCCAAGGAGTACGCCGGGCTGCTCAAGTCCAACGACCCCGTCGGCTTCAACCTCGTCGACGTCCTCGCCTGGGGCTCGCTCGGCCACATCGTCGCGTACTACATCCTCGCCACGTCCAGCAACGGATACGACCCCAACTTCTTCTGAGCGCTGTTCTTGAGCTTCGTCTGTAATCTATACTCAGCATGTTCGTCGCTTCTGCCACGCTGGTGATGTATCTGATGGTGAACGGTTGTTGATATTTTGGACTGTTAGTGCAATTGCGTATGTATATTATCGCATGAATTTGTTACTAGTCCTCTGTGTTGGTACCAATAATTATTTTTGCTCTCAGTTTGTTCATGAATGCGAGCAGCGCGTATGCCGCGTAACACTGGGATTTTAGGAATCCATTGCCATCGATATTTGAACATTGCCTATGTGAACAGTTAGCAACAAGATCATTTGACAGATGTGAACGTTTACCTATGTTTATGATACGTTGTTAGGTGTTCTGTTCTTTGGCTCCATCTCCATGAGAGAACAGATGAATTACAAGTATCCTTGATCCTTTGATCATTGCCCCTCCGAAGCAGGGTGCGGTTGAGTCGGTTGACTGAGCAGCGAAGAAAATTTCTAGGAACGCCAATATGCTTGGCCACATGACATCGTCAAAAACGATGTAGAGGCTGGAACCTGTTCCATTATCTTTAAAAAAAATGCCTGGCCACATGGCTTTGGTCATTGTGTGTCTCCCCAGTCATTTGCAGTATCGCATACCCAGTTTTACATTGATCGAGTTCATGACTTTGGAAGAACCCACAAAATAGAGCAACAGATTATCAGTATGGCCTGTGAACATCAAACTGGCCATGGCTATACTGCACAGGTGGCATTTTCACAATCCAAAGAATCAACATGACACACAGTAATGTAAAATTGTGATATATTACTAGCAAAATCGAATTGATATTACAAAAACAAAAAAAAAATCTGTAAGGCGACAACGCCTAATAAATTACAGGAAGCAATCTTTGAGTCTACACAAAGACTGGTTTTGCCGACAACTTTCTAACCTCAAGTAGGTACATACTCGGAAGACGAGGGCAGGAAGCGCATGAGGAGGGTTCCCAAGGCGATGCATACCAGCACAAGCTGGATGGAACAGAACAGAGATGTTCTGCTTGCTCTGGCCTGTAGCTTAAGGACTTCTGAAGCCTCACAGAGCTCTTTGCATTGTGTCTCTAGTTTATCCACCATCTCCTCTAGCATCATTGCCCTGTTTTCAGAATGCCGCAGCTTAGTTTCTACGGATTTGTCATCCCCGAGGAAGGATTTCTGGGTCTCATAAGCAGCAGCTTGATCCTTGCTCAGCAATTTCCATCCTTGTGAAGCTCTTGTCAGGATAAAGCACTGAATCTCCGCTTCCATCTTCTCTATGAGCAGTTGCTCAATATCAGACTGCAGAGGGAGTAGATTGCTGTTACATGCATCTTGTTGTGCCTGGTTGAGTGCATTGAGTTCAAGTATTTTTGAATCTTTCTCCTTGATGAGGGCGGTTGCTTGTTCCAGTTTTAGTTCAAGAGCCTGCAACTTTTCTGTTGGTTCTTCCACAGATTCCTCAGAGTGAGCTGTGGAGTTGTCTGATTCTTTCCTGATCTCCACAAATCTTTGGATCTCTGCAAACATATATTGGCAACTAGTTGTTAGGGAATACTTCAACTAAATCAAAAGTATATTGTTCTTAGATTAAAAGTAATTTTTTATTTTTATAGTAAACCTAAAATAATGTTTCAACATGTCATACAAAATATAATGGGCACTAAGACCATGCTGCAGTCATATGATTACATGGCAGTTAGCGTAGAAAGATTTATAGTGAAAAATTGGATTATTTAAACCAGTCGCAATTAGTCAGTGTTGTTACACCCTTCACTGTACCTTATATAAATAAATGGATTCGAAAAAGCTAATTGGAAAAACTACAAGCAGAACACAACATGTTCTCTACTTAGAACTACAGGAAAAGGCAGTCCCCTTATTTATTTTCAGATGAACATTTCAAACAAAGCAGTGTACAGTACAAAGTTCAGGAAAGGTCTCCACAAACTGGTGTTCCAGCAATTTCTGTAGTTAATTACTATAGACATTGAATTCAGTGGTTGATCACATCACGATAAACTGCTTGCCTGTCTTAGAAATGTCAAACGGTAACAAGTCAAAGCTACAGTATAGAAACCAGAGTGTCAATCACCTTGACCTCCTCTAATGGCAAACATTTACGAAAAAAAACTATGTAGGATGTCCTTAATGTGAGTTCTCCAATACATGATCTGGCAAACTTTTCTGTTGGAGAAACAAATCTAACAGCGATGTGCTATTGAATTAATCGACACTTGGTATGAAAGAAGCATGACCGTGGCATGAAATTAAAGAAAAAAACACAAGCACTATGCATTTTATTGACTATGACTTCAATATCATTCTAGTCATAGTCGATAAATTAATCATGTAGTTCTAGTAAATGGATAGGTTGCATTAGGAAATTGAAATAACGAAGATAATATGCTGCTCATAGTTATCTGAAGATTCAGAACATCTTCCTCTAGCTTAGCAAACTGAAAAGTGGATTCATGCCCAGCAAAAAGTATATACAATAAAAGGTTGAGATAGTTAGATATCCACCCCCACAAAACTTATGTTATGATAACTATATCTTTCACTAAGCATATCATAGAGAAACTAAGCAAAACTAACAAGAACAATTAATTTTATGTCTTCAAAGTTATGAAAAATTGTGCAAAAAGCAGACCTCCAAAAGGTGATCACCCCAAATGGGACGAGCTTTGGAGTAATGGAAAGTGCACAATAAAGCTGGCAGAAGGGGAATTTGACAGTACCATTCTCAAGTGTTTCTTGTGCGGACTGAAGCAGAGCAATCGACTCAACATACGGATCAAGACCTGGATGAGTCCCTCCATTCTCAAACTTGCCAACGCTCGCCTCCTCAAAGACGCCATCATTGGCGTCAGAATCACAGTTTCCCATCACCGACCTCCATACAACACTTCCATTCTGCTTGTAGAAACCTCCACTTGCATAGCGCAGCTCCTCAATTGGAGGTTCACCGTCACTGTGATGGTCATCAGGAAACAGAACCTTGTGAACGCCGTTGCTGGTGACGCTAGCACTGGATTCCCGGGGCCGAGCAGTGCTAGAACCACGGAGATTGGACTCGACGCTGGAGCGCGAATTCTCCGCTTCCACCGGCGAGGCTTGTGAAGCGGCAGCACGAGCAGTGGCGCCGCGCACGCGGGCAGCGCGGGGATTCTTGACGTGCGCAGCGCCGCCTGGGGCACGGGATCGAGCCCGCTCGCGCTCCCGGCCGAAGCCGCCGAACGAGAACTCGTGGCGCGGGAGAGCGCCGCGCGCCGCGCTGACGGCCGTGGAGGACATGCTGGTCCGGTCGTCGCTGTTCTCCGAGTCGGCGCCGCCGGCGCCCACCGAGAAGCCGGCGTTAGCGATCAGGAGCGCGAGATTCGGGTCCAGCCTAGTGGGGGCCGGAGGCGTGGACACCTCCAGCGGCACGAAGCTGGACTCCACAGACGCAACCGAGCTCTCCTCCTCCGCGGCAGCGTCCTCCTTCCCCTTGGGCGCGCCGGCAGCGAGGGCGAGACGGCGCTTGTGGAGCTGCGCAGAATCCTCACCAGGGCCTGCACCGGCGGCGTCGGGGCTAGCGCGTGAGCCCTCGTGGTGGTGCTCCCGGGGGATACGGCGCCAGCGACGGAGCCCGCGGCCCTTGATGGCCTTTCCAACCGAACGCGCCGCCTGCTCCGGCTCCGGCGACTCGCCCACCGACTCGGCGACGCTGTTGCCGCCGGAATCCATGCCGCCCGCCGCCGCAACTGGCAATCAAAGGGCCCGACCTCGGGAGGCTGATGGGATCACCGACAGCATCTGAGCGCGGGAGGCAGGAGCTCTCGGGATCGTTGCGAGTGCGGGGTGGGACTTCTCGGATCGGAATTCCCGATCCAGGCAGGAGTGGAAGGAGAGAGGAAACACAGAGCACCAGTAAACAAACCAGAAAAAATACGAGAGATTTTTTTTTTTTCCACGCCTTATCGTTCTTCGCTGGACGTGCCTGTTTTATGCGGGTGTCCTGGATGGCGGGCCCACATAGAACGGTTCTAGAGGACGGGCCGCCGGCGCGTGGGCCTCCGATGCTCAAAAGTAAGTACATTTTTTGTTGGGCCGCACGAGTTTGGTCGTCAGCCGGCCGCCGTGGCCCGCCGCCGCCGGCATCGCTTCGACGCCCCAGCAAAAGAAAGATTTTTGAAAAAACATAATTATTTTAAAAGAAAATTAACAGTTCTTCGTTCGTTTTCAAGAAATTACAGAAATTCAATTCAGTCAATCAGCAGTACTAGTAACTGATTGGACCCTTGTTGGCTTTCTACCAACCGAAATTTCTATAATGTTTTTCATCAAAACATGGGCCAGAACTGCAATTTTCTCTAAAAATAATACTACTCCCAGATGCGAATTATTGACGCTTCCGACAAGGATAAATAGCGTGCAACGAGCACGAAGAGGTTGACACGATTTGCAATCGAGCGTCGCTCGAGCCATCCACATGGACCACATCCACGGACCACAACTCTTATTACTTTTTGATTTTTCAGGAGGAAGAACAAACCATGCATGGTGACATGGTCACTGGTTCACTGTCTAGACTGCGAAAGAGCTCGGCGTTTCGAGTCGAACACGAAGTGACGCCCGATCACGCGACGCGGCGGCACAGCGTGAGCCCGTCGGCGATCGCGAGCTGGCAGACGTGGACGCGGCGGTCGGCCGCGATGGCCGCGTTGAACTCCCGGGTGGCCGCGGCGAGCGCGCGGTCCCACTTCGAGATCGTCTCGTCGTCGGGCGGCGCGGCCACCGTGCCAGACCAGAGCGTGTTGTCGTAGGCGATGAGCCCCCCGACCCTGACAAGCCGCAGCAGCCGCTCGTGGTAGTTGAGGAAGTTCACCTTGTCCGCGTCCACGAACGCGAAGTCGAACCTGCTCTGGTTCCCCTCCTGCGAGGCGGCACACCATCATCAGTTCCGTCACTATCTGGAAAGGGAAAAAAGAGCTTGTGCAGCAACAAACGCAGAGGGAGAGAAATCACCTCGGCTACGAGGTGATCCAGGACCGGCAGGGCGAGCCCGACCCGGAAATCGATCTTGTGCGCCACTCCAGCCTTCTCGATCACCGGCGCTCCAATCTGGTCGTAGCTTTCACGGTTGACGTCGATGGCCACTATCTGGTACATACCATGCACGGCGATCAACCACAACGGTTGACTTAAAAGAGGTTTGCAAAACGGCGGGTGCCCACGTGCCCGGTAACACGAGGAACTAATGCTCTCTAACCTTGCCGTCATCGGGAAGCGCGAGGGCGGTGGCGAGCAGCGAGTATCCGGTGAACACGCCGACCTCGATGGCGTTCTTGGCGCCGAGCATCTCGACCAGGAGCCCGAACAGCTGCACCTCGTCCGGCGCCGCCGCCATGCCAGCCCTGCAGCGCGCCGTGACATCACATGGAACAAACCGTCAAGGTCAAGCACCTACCTACCGTTCAAGCACGGCGTGGGGAATCCGGAACCGTCACTCACATGGGGTGGGCGGCGGTGGCGAGGCGGAGCTCGCGCAGGCAGTCGGGCTCTCGCGGGAACACGGTGGACTCCAGTACGTACTGCAGGAAGAGAACCGTGTCGAGGAACGGAAGGGGGATTCGCTGATCTTGGGGAGGGGTGAATTTCGATCGATGGATCAGTCGGTACCTGGTACAGTGACTCGCTTTTGAGGAGCGTCTTGCTGTGGAGGCTCCTCCCCGCGGCCGCCTGCTCGCTTTGTTCACCTCCGGTGGCGGCCATCTTCCTACGCCGGTTGGATCTGCGCGCAGCACGTCGGCGATGTCTAAGGTTCGGATACGGCTTAGAAATTAACGCTGTGCCGGCTGACGGCTGGCGTCCATTTTCCTTTTCCGAGAAGCACGACGCGACTCTCCGGGGCTAGTTGGGCTGGGTCTTCTAGAGGGATTGGGCCTATCTACTGGTCCAGCAGGTGAACTGGGCCATAGAGACAGGACCCGGGTCTTTCATAGAACCTCCTTTCTCCTCTCCCCACGTGTTATTCACGAATCTTGAAGCAATTTTCTTCCTTTCCGGCCCACGTTTAAGCATAGTGTAAATATAAATCAAAATTTGTTAGAGGTACCAAAATAACTTGTATTTTTTTTTCTAAATTTTGAACTAATTTTTTTTAACAAAATGAATAGTCAAAGTTGATGTTAGAAATTAGTGGTGACAACATCAACTTTGATAATCTAACAATTATATGTAATAAATATTTAAATTATTGTCACCATTAACTTCTAACATCAACTTTGATCATTTATTTATTTAAAAAATAATTTAAATGTGTAAAATTATAAGTTGTAATTAAATAAATATAATTATAAAATAAATGATATTTATTAAACTTTTTTAAATAAGACAATAGTCAAAATTGATATTAGATGTCAATGGTTAAAACATTTTAGGAACGAATAGAGAATATGATAAGGTAATTTTTTGGTATTTTTTTTACAATATTAAAAAAATCAACAGACATCCAATTAGTAGAAATATTTGTTTTCCTAGGATTATTTTTCTTTCCTCTCTCAAGGATGTTTCTTGATTTTTTTTCCCAGATGTTTGCGAAACGTGGGCTGGGAGAGAATTTGGGGGAAGAGAACTTTGAGATTGGTAATTAACACGTGGTGAGAGGGAAGAGGCGGTCCTACGGATCATCGAAGGACCCGGGTCCTACGTAATTTTCTTCCGGTTAACTGGCCCATAGAGACAGGACTGCACAGAGACGAGACTTACCATGCGCTGAGAAGGGAAAAGTCTTAGATGACTCCATCAACTATTTAACCTCTCAAAACTATCTAAATTACCCTCTCGGGTGGTTTAAAGGCGGTTATACCTTTTATGGACCCACATGTCAGTATGGCAGTACAGAGTAGACCTATTTCAACTTCTAAACTATTAATGAGTCTAATTCACCCTCTAAACTTTAAAAATCAGACTTTTGACCTCAAAGTATTTTAAACTGTTTAGATAACTCTAAAAGTCTGAAATATTTTAAGGGTTATCTAGACAATTTTTAATACTTTGAAGGGTTAAAATTCTGATTTTTAAAGTTTGAGGGTGAATTAGACCACTATTGATAGTTGAAGGGGTGAAATAGATTTACTTTAACTGCAATACGTAGGATATGCGAGACCATAAATAGTAAAACTATTTTACAACCGTCCGAAGGATTATTTAGACAGTTTTTAATAGTTTAAAAGATTAAATATTCCATTTTAAAGATCGAAGGTGAAGTGCACCTACCCAGGAGGTCATCTATACTTATCCCCGCTGAGAATTGCTGGCAAGCCAGGGCATGCGTCTTCACAAATGGGAAGAAGATGCTCAAGTCTTTTGGTTCTGATCTGGAAACAAATCCTACAGAGGTTTCTCTGTACTCATGTTTGATACATTTTTATTCATGCTAGATCCGTAATAACTGTATGATTGCTGCTCATGGTGCTGCTATGTTCTTCATAAATCATGTGTGTGGGTAACTGCTCAGCCTTTGCATTTCCGGTTCCAGTGTCAAGTATGAACAGTACTCCATGCATTTGATATGTGATCTGCAAAGAGAAACTAGGAGTAGCCATGGCCATTTTGTGAAGGGAGGCAAGGTACTCTACATTAGTCTCGTTTTGCACGGAAAGGTGCATGCAAGAGCGAGCGGTTCCGGAGCATCTTTATACCAATGACCATGTGCTTTACCTGAAGGTAGGTCGATGGCTGTCCTGCTCGTTTGTTGTAGGTACCAACTGTCGGCGTTCTGATCACCGGCACAGTAAATATACGGTCGTGAGGGAAGGTATGTCTTCGGATTCGATATGGCCTAATCTGAGATAGACTCAAGAGGATTTTTGACCTGGTTCGGGCCACCGAATGGTGTAATACCCTACGTCCAGGGAGCGGATTATCTAGAGGATAATGTTACAAGACGGGGGTCTCTCTTCGCGGGAGGACCCTGGGTGTGGAAAAATCGGGGTGTGTTTGGTGTGGTGTTCCACCTCTCTCTTTTATCGCTCCCCGGGCCTCCTTTTATATAGGGAGAGCCCTGAGGTTACATGCAATGCGTCCTACGCAATCTTGCCGTCTCGCCGACAGGTGGACCCATCCGTCGTTGTCGACATCACTTCGTTTCGTTCAGGCGCGGTCATGACCCGTCGCGTCGGGTATGTCGGCGGGTACCGTGATACCTGTCCGGCGCTACAGTGCTGTCCCATCGTGTCTGGCAGTCGTTGCAGCTTTCTGCTGCAGTGTCGCCGTGGTGAATCTCGTCCCGTCTCGTCGAGACGGATGGCAGCTGGTTCCTGGAGTAAATGTACCATAACGCGGTACCTGCCTCCTGGGGGTCGCTCCCGAGTGTTATCCTCAGAGCCCGGGGTCTCTGCGCCCTTGCGCGGCCATGCGATAGCCGTCGTAGGTCGTCGCGGAGGGGTCAGAGCCCGTGTCATCCGACTCCCGATTTTCTCACGTTGGAGCGATCTGTTAGGTACCCGAGGTACGTGATCCCGACACCAACAGAGATCGAAAAGGACGGGCGAGTCCTAGAATCACACGATGTGCATTCTACCATATGCCCGTGGTATATATGCCATGGCAATATTCATGGCTACCCCCACAGCCTGACAGCTCGATTGGTGTGTACTACCGCGCAGAGGAACCT